>JABAJU010000125.1:0-62039 GCA_018220975.1 Tephrocybe sp. 9980TJB
GGCGCACACCTGCTCCTGAGTACCAGCCAGGAGATAAGGTCTATCTAGATGCCTCAGACATTGCAACCACTCGTCCATCTAAAAAGCTGTCTCACAAGTATCTGGGGCCCTACATAGTACAGCGTCAAGTAGGACCATTGGCCTATCGACTCAAACTTCCTACATCTATGAAACGTTTACATCCGGTGTTCCATGTGATCAAGCTTCTTCCTGCAGTCACGGATCCCATTCCTGGACGACACCCCAAACCTCCTCCCCCACCAGAGCTCATTGATAATGAGGAGCACTATGAAGTGGAGGAAATTCTGGATAGTCGAATATTCCGCCGCAAACTCCAGTACAGGGTGAAATGGAAGGGTTATGGCTATGAGGAAATTTCTTGGGAGCCTGCAGAAAACTTAGCCTCTCCTGATCTGGTACGCACATTCCATCGTAATCATCCCAATGCTCCAAGAAATATTCGTGGAATGTACACAGTATCACCTGCTACTTGGGAGGCATTGTATCGCAGCGTGCCAGGCTACAGCCACTGATGGCAAAAGTTTTGGGATGCCATCACAGCCAATAGCCACGTCATCACTCAACCACCATGTCAAACCTTGATCCACTCGTCACTGGAATGCTCGTCCTGATGCTAATCGTCATTCTCCTCAAAGTTGGGGCAACTTGGTACACTCGCTGGGCAGCTTTGAGAGAGGCAGCTGTTCATCAATCAGCTACCATCTACGACATTGAAATGAATTCCCAGACATCCTCCCTTCATTTCCAATGAATGTCCATTATTGTACAGTATACCCACTTCCAGCTCACATTAGAGATGCTTAGGCTTTTTAAAGGTCGGCATAGGGTGTGCCTACTCAATCCTAGCAGGGCCCATAACCTAACAAGCGCAGAAACGGTCAATGTGCAGGAAAGGCCGAAGATAGACAGCGTGAGGGTAATGAAAGGGTGAGAGCTCAATCTGGAGTCTGGAGAAGTATATCATAGACATGGAATGTAACTAATTGCATGCTGCATGCTCACCTGGAGTCAATGTAGAGAGTTGAACTCCAAGTGAGCTGAACGCCACAGACAACATGAATAATTTGCATTTGTATGTGATTTAAGGGAGAGATAGGATATGGATTGAGGAAAACATATGCGTGTACGTGTTTACATTCGTTAGCGCTCACCCATAAAATTTCATTTTTGATGGACAATGTTTTTTTTTTTTTTTTTTTTTTTACGAATTACCGTCCTCTATGCCGATTTACGCTTTTAATCGAGTTGTTACGGATACCACCTGTGTCTGGATATAATCACGGATGTCAATTGATTTGACATCCGAATTAGAAAAGAATCCAGAATGAACATGTTCTCACCACTAGATACCGTGTCTATGTCTGCAAAAACCGCGATAACAGAGGGAGGCTTATTCAAACTTTTGAAATGGCTCCATCTTCAACGCTGGCAGACTTAGGCGACGCACCACAAGGTAGGTAACCATTTCAACCTTTTTAAGCTTGAACGACCTACAACAAGGTGATGATGCCGAAGATGGTTTCATATCAAATATATAGGAATGTTCATCGGTGGGATCGCCGAGAAAATCAAGATGCATGGTGGACACTAGAAGCTCGCAGACGGACTGAGATGATTAGGGATGGGCCCCGTTACAAGTTCACAATGAGACAGGTACTTGAAGGTGGTTGACGTACTTACCTTGATCGCTATTGGCGCAATTGTCCCTTGAAGGTCGAGACGACAGAGTGACAGCAGGACTATTTATAGATAGATAAGCGGATGCAGGACAGAAGCTCAAGCCCGTTGAAAGATGTTGACGACGGGGTTTCGACAATGCCAAACAAGTCATCGAGAAGTTGAATAGCTTCTTACAGCAGCTCCGCGTCGATTCGCACTTACACTCCCTCCGTCGAATTTAACCGTGTTGAATGTTCCAAGCGTATGACAAGCGCAGAAGCCCAGTTAAAGACGCAAGGCCTGGTGCGTCTTCCAGGTGCCCAACTACGCCCCATGACCATCCCAGACGTGGAGAGCGCGACGCGACTGTCGCAAAGCTCAGCGGATATATCGCTTTGGAGACAGGCTCCAATGCCGTCAACGAACAGTCCTTGGCTCCATCAGGCTTTCAGCGAAGACCATGACGATGATTTCGCATCCAACACGTCGTTTACATTGATATCGGACAATATACGAGTAGTGGTAACCACGCCAGACCAGATCACGAAGGGATATCGTCTTGAAGGCCATACGCGGGACTTGGGCGGAGAACAAAGGCAGGAGAGCAAAGTGATGGCGATGGTTATGAATGGCGGGAGTTCGGGAGCAATTCGTAAATCGGGTCAGCGGGTCTTCCATCCCGACTACCTATACCCACGTCCACCAGCACCACCCACAGCGCCGTCGTCGTTATCGCCCAGCCACTTGCCCCCAAAAATACCATTCGAGCTGCCGCAGCCATCGTCACTGGCTCGCAGGAAAGTCAATTTCAGGCATCAGAGCTGGCTGAGCTCAGCGCTAGCCTTGGCCAGCTTTCCACATTCACATCCACGCTCACGTCGGCTCCTTGCACATCCTACAACGTACCTTGCGTTGTATTTCGCGCTCAACCTCGGCCTTACGCTCTACAATAAATCAGTCCTCATCAAGTTTCCGTTTCCGTACACGCTCTCTGCATTACACGCGCTCTGCGGGTCCATTGGGAGCTCTATCATTATTCGCACCGATCCGACTTGTACTCCAGTACCGAGGTTGAATGCCCACGAAAAATTAGTCCTGCTCGCTTTCAGCGGACTGTATACTGTTAATATCGCGGTTAGTAATGTATCATTAGGTCTTGTCACTGTTCCAGTGAGTCCTATCGCTTTTTTGTCTAGGGGAGTTTGACTGACTTGATTTATCTGCAGTTTCATCAAGTTGTTCGAGCTGCCACGCCTCTTTTTACGATTTTATTCTCTGCATTGATTCTTGGCACAAAAAGTAGTCGCACAAAGTTAATAGCCCTCTTTCCGGTTGTAGTTGGAGTCGGTTTTGCGTGAGTCTGGGTTTTTATTCGATTTGGATCTTGGGGCTGAACCATCTACGAAAAGGACTTACGGAGACTATTACTGCACTCCATGGGGATTCCTCCTCACTCTCCTCGGCACAGTCCTCGCGTCGCTCAAAACAATATATACCAACCTCCTCCAGTCATCCAACTCTCCCAAACACAACCCTTCATTTGACACTGAGGATCACCCGTCGGTCCCAGTATCCCACTTTGCACAAAAAAGTAGACTTCCGCCGCTGTCGCCTCTGCACCTTTTGTATCTCCTCTCTCCCCTCGCGTTTCTGGAAAGTACGATCCTTGCTCAATTCACAGGAGAGCTCGACCGGGTTCGAGAATTTGCGTTTCCACAACTGTCCCACTTGCGTACGAGCACGAGTGTCTTTGCGCGCTCGGCGTCGGCTCCCAGTCCTGGGATATCGAGTACTCAGCTCTGCTTCCTCTTGATGAACGGTATTATGGCGTTTGGGTTGAACGTGGTTAGCTTTAGCGCGAATCGGAAGGTTGGGGCGCTGAGTATGACTGTCGCAGGTAAGCATGGAGTTTTGTCCTTGTTCCTTTAGTTTTAACCGGTTCTTTTTTTTTTTTTAACTAGCGAACGTCAAGCAGGTTCTGACGATCCTTTGTGCAGTCGCCATGTTCAACCTTCCCATTACTCCCATGAACGCTCTCGGGATTACGTTGACGCTGATCGGCGGGGCGATATATACCTCGGTCGAACTCGGAGAGAAACGCGAGAACTGATACATACCTAGTTGTACAGCCTATGTTTTATAGTAGCCACTACTATAGGGTGGATGTGATAAAAGAAACTGGTATGTTTGGCAAGTCCGTATCGATTAGTGGTCAAATCATCTCGTTGTGGTCAAAGTTGCTCCGAGAAGCCGCAGGCTCGAATCCTGCTACGGACATGATTATTTTTTATTTATTTAAAGAGTTAGCGTGACAATAACCCTGTGCCCCGTGACTTGTGTGACGTGTTGATGTTAGTTTCGTCCTCGTGTTGAAATTGAGGATTAGTTCTCCTCTATAGAGGTACGCCATCGTTGGTTGTTCCGGACCGAACGCATCCCGATCCCTTGCCCAGATCGCGTCATGAACAACAATGGCTATTTTATCAACCCAGCCCAACTTACAGCTCAAGCAAGAATACGCGAACAACAGCAACAAGTCAGGATGCAGGCTTTGGGTCAACAATACCAAGGAATGATGCTTCCTCCCTCAAATATTCCACGTCCTAGCATACCACCAATGCGTCCTCCTAGTAGAGCTACTCCAGACCGCCTTTACCAGCCACAGTCACAACCTCCAATGAGACCACATACTCCACAGCACCCAACCCCAGCTGCCTCTCCTCCTCTTCCAGGTTCACCCTACCTTAATACAAAGCCCAAGCTCGCATCTCCTGGCCCAGTTGGTGTCGTTCGTCCTCCCTCTAGTTCAGGTATGGGTATGATCAACATGGCAATGATGGGTATGAACGTGAACATGGCTATGGGCGTAGCTTCTCAAGTGCCTCAGATGCCCATGTCTACCCCCATGCAAATGCAGCCTCCCATGCATCCACATCCCCATGCTCATCCCCAGGTCCACCAGCATCAGAGGCAACCGTCTTTACCTCGCCAGCAGTCGGTTCCTGTGTCTATCAAGGCAGAGAGTGTCCCTCCCCCGGATCGCGCGTCGAGTGTGGGTACTCCTGTGCCTGCCTTGGATGGTCAGGGCGAGTTGGAGAGGAGTTCTGTTCCACTGGGGTTGGGATCTGTCACACCTGTGCCTGCGCTTGTGTCCGCAACAGCGACCACGCCAGCTACAATACCTACAACGACGTCCATCCCTGGCCCCGGCCAAGGTGCTCTAGTAGCGAATGCCAGCATCCCCCCATCAACACCCACACCAAACCCGACACCCACCCAAGCACGACCATCCTCATCCTCCTCATCCTCACAATCCACGCTCGCCCCTCCACCCCCGCTTCCTCCAACACTCCACTTGAACCCCTCAACAACACATACAACCCTCGTCCCTCTCCTCACCTCCCTCTCCAGCATACCCGCTCTGGCGCCTGCAGAGATCGAGTCCATCCAGGAATGGATGGGCGCAGACCGGGAGTATGAGGGGAGGTATCGAGCGATGAAGGAGCGGATGAGGGAGGAGGGCGTGGCGTTGGGGTGGGGTGGGGGGCTCGGAAGTAGGGGCCGCGGGTGGTGGGAGAAGGGGTGGGGGCAAGGACAAGGGCAGGAAGCGGGGAATGGCAATCGGTGGAGGAGGGGGAGGGAGCCGTTTGATGTTAGGTATCCAAAGAGGAGGGAGGGGAAGAGGAGGGGGAAGAGGGAAGGATTAAGATTGTGAGTGGCCTTTCTTTGCATGCCTTTCTTTTCGTTTTTCGGTTTCTTTTTTTCTTTTTTGGTTACGCTCATACTATCTACCTCTACGCCCACCCACTCGCTAACCAATTATATCTCCTCATCCCCCCAGACCCCGAAAACTAGACATCAAAGACGTAAACAAACCCGAACAACTCGTCCCCATCCGTCTCGAGTTCGACGTAGAGCACCACAAGATGCGCGAGACATTTGTCTGGAATCTCAACGGTGCGTCTCTCTTATAACCCTCATAACAACAAACTAACGACCCACTAGACCCCGTCGTAACACCCGAACACTTTGCCCAATCCCTAATCGAAGACTATGCCCTCGCACCGACGTATCACAGCATGATCGCAAAGGCGATACACGACCAGCTCTCCGACTTCAAGGCGCATTCGGGTCCTGGTTTTGCGTCTGGAGTATTTGATGTCGACTCTGGCGGGGGGGATGATGGGCACGGTCAGCAGGGCCAGGGCCAGGCCGTGGTAAGTCCGACTGTGGTGGACCCGAGGAATCCGAGTGATGTGCGTACCGGTTCTGGGGAGGATGTGGGAGAGGGTGGGAATGGGGAGAATGAGAGTGAGCCGGTGAGGGGGAGGTTAGATCAGGATGACGACGCGTGGTGGGCGGGGTGGAGAGAACGCGTGGGTGCGGGTGCGGGCGTATTTGCCCGTGCCCGTGCCCGTAGCCGGAGACGCAGCAAGAGCAAGACCAAAAGCACAGGCAGGGCGAGGAAGCGGAGAAGGGTGGTGAAGCTCGAACCCGGTGATGGTGATGCAGATGCGGTGGATGGGGACGTCGAGGATGCTGGAGAAGGCGATGGGGAGGATAATGGTGATGGGGAGGATGCAGGCGATGGGGATGGAGAGGCGCTGTGGACAAAGTCGGTTAGGTTAGATGAGATGGAGGTTGATGAGGCCAAGATGCGTGAAGAGATGAGGGTTTTGATCAAGGTCTGTTGTCGTTTTTCTTCTTCCCCATCGGGTGATAGTGGTATTGGTACTGACATGCTTGACGCATGCAGCTGGATATCATCGTGGGCTCGATGAGGCTTGAAGACCAGTTCGAGTGGGACATCGAGAATGAGATGGTGTTGCCAGAGGATTTCGCAGAAGTGTATGCGATGGATTTGGGTCTTGGGGGAGAGTTTAGGTACGTGTTCCACCCACACCCCATTTCAGAGCTACTAACACCACGACCACAGAACCGCCATAGCGCACTGCATCCGCGAACAAATACACGCGTACCAAAAATCCCTCTTCCTCATCGGGCACCCACACCCCTCAGACGGCTCCCAAATCCTCGACGAAGACCTCCGCTCATCCTTCCTTCCCTCTCTCCACACCGCCGCTCGCCCCATAGACCAAGTATCCTCCTACACCCCGATCCTCAACTACCTCTCCGACGGGGAAATCGACCGGAACGAAAAAGAGCGCGATAAGGAAATGACGAGGAGGAATAAACGCAATCGGAATACCCGTTCGCGTCGCGGGGTCGGACTGGGGGGTGTTGGGGTGGTGATGCCTGACCGGGACCCGGTGAGGACGTATCGCACACCAGCGATCGGGTTCCCAGAGGTGGATCCACAGGTGTTGGCGCTTGCGCAGGCGGCGCAGGCGCCAACGAGTAGGAGGGCTGCTGCAGCTGCTGCGAGTTTAACCATTGCGAATATGGTGGCGAGTGAGAATGGGACGGCTGTTATGCCCCCCATGCCGATTCCTGCTGTGCCTGCGACCCCGGTCCACGGCCATGGTCATCATGGGCAGCAGCAGATCGGTGGGCAGCAGGTCCCGAGGAAGAGTAAGGGAGGAGTGAAAGGGTATTTCAAGCCTCCAGCGTATCCGAGTGAGGTGTTGGGACCCCGCGCCAATGTGGGTGCGCCGACGGTGTCGACGGGGGTGGATGTCGCGACTTTGCCGGAGCCGTTGGAGAATGACCCCCCACCGCCGCCTGAATTTTCTGTCGTGGCGACGATTAGCAGTGGCGTGGGTACCGGGGCCGGGGCCGGTTCTGGGGCGGGCGAAGGTGGTCGAGCGAATTTTGGAGGGGCTGGGGCCGGGGCGGGCGGTGTGCCACGTGCGATGACAGCGAAGCGCGCCAAGGAGCTCGAGCGGGAGGCGAAGGAGAAGGAGTTTGCGGATGGTCAGCATCCGAATATGATTAATGGGGTGTGGCATTGTTCGAATTGTGGGTGCCCGGATAGTATTGCGATTGGGAGGAGGAAGGGCCCGTTGGGGGATAAGTCCCAGTGTGGTGTTTGTGGTGCGTGGATTTTTTTTTTTTCCCCTTGGATCTTGCTATCAGGTTATTAATTGTGTTGATTATCCTATAATAACATGTAGGTAAATACTGGCACCGCCACCGCCGCCCCCGCCCAGTCGAGTACAACCCCGACCCCGACTTCCACAGCGGCCTCAAACGCGACATTGAGCAATCCAAAATCATCGCGTCAGCAAAGAAAAAAGGCGCAGCCGCTGCGCTGCGCGCACAGAACAACAGCTCGACACAGCCGCATACTCCCGCAGAGACGTCCGAGGCGCAGACCCCCGCACGGTCGCAGGACTTTGACATGTCAGTGTCCGTGTCCGCGAGGCAGTCGCCTGCCTCCGCTCCCCCAGGTGCCGGTGCGGGTGGTGAGGACAGGGACCGCGCGGTGTCGCCGGTGTCGACTGCGTCTAGCGCGTCGGAGGCACCGCTTGCGCAGAGGGCAAAGACGAATGGGATTAGGAGGATTACGTCCCCCCCGCTAGAGTCGTCCCCTGTCAAGCGGGAGCGGGATCGGGATCGGGATCGGGATCGGGACCAGTCGCCGAGGCAGAGTAAGACGCCGTTGCCTGTTAGTCAAGATGGTGCGAAGCCGCAGGGGCAGGGTGTGCAGCCTGCGCCTATAAGCCCGGTTAAGCCTACTATGGAGGTGTGCATTGAGCTTTTTTTTTTTTTCTTTCTTTTTTTTAATAGGGTGGCTTGCTGACGATATGTTTCTTTGGCTTTGACAGGCGCCGTCGTGGTTGACGAGTGCAAAAGCGGCGATGATGGCAAGATACCCGAACGACAAGTTCGAGACGATTTTGAGGAAGGTTAATGCGAGCACGTCGCCCGAGTGGCGTATCAAGTGTTTGGATTGTCCTGGAAAGGTTCGTTCGTGTCCTCACGTTCTCTCTCTTAGTTGATTCCTGCGGTGGCTGATGGAACGCATTGGTGTATGTAGTTGTATACCCCTGGCCCGGGCGAGACCCTGTCGAACTACGAGGTGCATTTGAAGAATAGGCAGCATCGCCAAAGGGTTAATGAACGGATGAATAATGAGGGGGAGTCATGATCGTCGTTTGAAATTCGGACATGCTTACTTTTCGTTTTTAACCGCTTTTGGTCGACCGATTTTCTTACCTGCCAATGCCTAGGCCTACTTTTTTTTTTTTTTTTTTTGACTCCTCCCCCCCTCTCTCGCCTTTAAAATGAGTTGATGACCTTGACCTTTATCTTACCCTCTCCCTCTCTCACACACTCTCCTCTCTATTTTCGTATTTGTCGTCAAGGTTCTGTTTTTCTGTGATCTCTGTATTCATGTCATCTGTATAATCTCATTTGAAACTTTTTTTTTCGACGCTGGAAGATGTTGGATCCGTGAACAAAGTTATTCCTCAAGACATGGCCCCGGCAAGTTCCGAACCTATGTTTCCCCAGGTATTGTTCTTAATGCTACCATGTACTACCAACTTGATCTCATCCATCTGCATCCAAACCGTGAAAGACACCTTTAACAGGACACAGTGTCGAATAAATCTATGACATGAAGCTTTTTTTACTAATTGCGTCTAGGCAAGGAGGTCTGTCTCTACTGTCAAGGGATTCTGTACTCTTGTTATCTCTTGAAATGAGCCCTATGTGTGTAGACGGCAACTACGAGGTGGCAAACTGCTTTGTTGGTATGCTGGATGCTTCTTTTTCTTCCATACAAATACTCATCCAGGTGCTATCTCAGGGAACGGTTGTATCTTCCCATGTTAGATTTGAAACAAGTTGTGCACCAGTGCCTTTTCGGAATGAATATGCACTATGATACGACTATGATATCGAAATCACTCTGCTAACATCAGTTAACAGTCGTCTCAATCCCGTAAAACCCGAGCAATCCCTGATCTACCGCAAGATGTTCCAATTCCCTGCTAAGATCGCTCTGAGCATTTCCTGATGGTAAGCATTTATATCATGCCTAGTAACTTGGATGTCAACTCAAAATATCGTTGGCAGGACTATGATGGAGAATCCATGATCCTAGTTCTCTACAAAGAGCCCCTCGTCTTCTCCCTCGATCGTCGAGGCTCAAAACACACCCTGAATAGCCAGCGTCATTCGTTCGACGACGCATAATGGCTTCGATGGCCATTGACGACTCCGACCCTACTATTGATTACATTCATGATACTTGGATGTATGGTGGGACAGTGTTCGAGTACAATCGGACAACTCGTGGCACGGAAGTAGTCGGCGCACAAGCCATCTATATATTCTTTGGTAAGGCATCCCTCATCCCTCATCCCTCATTTCTGGCCATCTGGCTTCGTCTTATTCAAATTCAGGTTCAACCATAGCCGTCTACGGTACCATTGGAATGGAAAACAATGGAGATCCAAGTTTTGCAGCGACTTCGTCCTACGCAATTGATGATGGTACGGCCGTCGAATACACTGCTGAACTGGGAAGCACAGTGCTCTACAAGCAACTGTTTTTCACGTCTCAAACGCTGGAAGAAGGGGTGCCCCATACGTTGACCGTATCCTATGTCATCCCTGGCAAAAATCCAATATGGCTAGACTATTTTGAAATCACTGCCTCGCCGACAACTAGCATGGGGACCTCGCCTTTGTTATCTACAACACAACTTACCTTGACAACCCAGCCCAATACAAATCTCGTCACCTCCTCTAGCCCACACTCTATCGCGACCTCTCCGCAGTCTAAGGTGACCTTAGACTTTACCCCAAGCTTCTCGTCATCAACGCCGTCGCTTTCTTCCCCCACACAATCCATTACATCATCTTCACTTCATTCTAGCATTTCTTCTTCATTTCTGTCAATTTCTTCCAGTAGCCCTCCACCAGGCCCTCCAAAGGCCTCCGATTCCGCATCGTCTTCGTCGTCGTCATCATCATTTTCGTCACCATCTGCGTTATCATCAGGATCAAAAGCTGGGATCGTCATTGGCATCTGCATAGCGCTCATTCTTTTAACGATGTCGGTCTTTTTCCTCCGTCGGCGCAAAATAAGACTAAATCAAAACGAAATTGCCTGGCGTGGTAAGTTCTCGTGTATTTTAGACCAATTGAAGTTCTTAATGATGTTGGATCGCGTATCAGCGCTACCAGCGTCCCACGTCGAACCATTCGATATCAATGCAATGCCGACGTATAGTCAGGCGCCGCAACGTGAGCAACCGCCTAGTTATTCCAAGGTTCCACAATTTTAGTTTGCACCTCAAACTTATTTGTAGTCAACTTGAGTATTCCAACCTCGTATCCTCGTATCCTGTCGATGAATTTTCCATCAAATATATATATGGAACCAATTTTCAAGTTGGCGGTCTCCAGGTCAACCCACACTAACTCCGATTGGACTTGAAATCGTTGCTGCATCTATCTTTGTTGATATCTGTCAAGAATCAAATGGGCAACTCAAATGCCAATCATGGGATCGCCGCCTTCGTCTTACTCCAAATTTCCTCTTTGTGCAAAACTTAGTGAGCGTCGAGGCCTTTCTGTACAATTGCGCCATGGCTACCATTACGACGACCGTTGACGACACTAATACCAACATTCAGTATACTGGCCCCTGGGTACTTGGTGGAACAGAGAATGAATACGATGGCACAACCCACGGCACTAGCACTGTGGGCGCGCAAGCTGTGTACAAGTTTAACGGCAAGTCAACTCCTTTTGCTATGTTGCAGCACAGTACGTCATACAGTTCTGCGTGACTAGGCTCGCTCATCGAAGTTTTTGGCACCATCGGAATGGAGAACAATGGGGATCCAAGTTTCGCAGCTACCTCATCCTACAAGATAGATGGAGGTTCAACCGTGGACTTCACTGGTGCTATTGAGAACGTGACGCTTTACAAGCAACTCTTCTTCACGTCGCAAGCATTAGGCGAGGGGCAGCATACCTTGGTCATATCTTATGTGACTGCTGGCAAAAATCCATTATGGCTGGATTATTTTCAAGTCATCCGTTCGACAGCCAACTCCACATCGTCTATCTCCAGCTCATCAACTTTGACCACCTCTAGTAGCCTTTCAACCACTTCTGAGTCATCAACCCTTTCTAGCTCCAATGTGCCTACTGCCACTTCGTCGACATTAATACCCCTCATTCCTTATACCCAATCGTCATCCGATGTCGCAACCTCGACAACATCTATATCCACCTCGAGCCCCCAGACACAGCCCGCTCCCAAATCATCTGGTCTGTCCGCAGGAACAATAGGTGGTATTATAGTTGGCAGTTGCTGGGCGGTTCTTCTTCTCGCCATAATTATCTATTTCATTTGGCGCCTTGCGCGACAAAGAAGCCGAAAACATGGATCATCCGATTGTGAGTCTTACAACCTCCAGCTCGTAGTAATTTTCAGTGATCCTGACTTGCACAGACTCTTCTGTATCAGGCCCATCCTCAGGCCCTTCGCAAATTCTGGAACTGCATCCTTTCGACCCGCATGCGACGCCATCGACCCAGCGCTACTACTATCCAGTTCCTGCGTCAGAAAAATCTGGTGCTTCCTATGGGAATCACTACACTTAAACTGCCCATAATGATTGATTGCTTCGTAAATGCAAGACGCTTTGTCGAGGGTGTAGAATGGACTGGCACGTTCAATGTATTGGAATTATTATGGAATTATGGACAGTGTTTCGTTCATTTTATATGTCTGTACAACACTTGAATGCACAGTACATCTAATTCCTATTCTAGATACCCGTGGCATCAGAGTGCGGTCATTGTTTTGGAGTCTACCAGTATTCGTAATGTCCTTCAACATCCTTCTCGTCATGCTTAAAATAACCCACACGTCGAGCTCTTTCACTATGTCTGCAACAGCATCCCACGTCGTCCGCCGCATCACACCTTGAAGAATGTAGCCTCTCTTGAATTTGTTGAGGACAACGCAATGATCGGGGCAGACGGGAAGGTACCAATGCCAGAATGCTAGCATCTCATGTCCGAAATCAATTTCGTTAAGGTGGCCGATGACCCGATTTGAAAAGGTCCATGAGCCCACACCAATCTGGCGAGTGGACATAACTCTTGACCGAAGTTTGGCGAGAACGTGATAGTACCCAATCAAGAAGGGAACGTCGGCAAGGCATTAATAGTTCGCCGACGGTCCATCGCAAGTTCGGCAATAGACTTGGATGCCAGCTCTTTCTGTGTAAGAGAAGGCATAAAACACGGTATAACGCCATTGTCTGCAAGTTCCGTCATAATATATCCCCCGTCGAGACCCACCCAGGACCAGACTCCTTGACGTCATTCTTCACCTTCTGTACTAATTCATTGACAACAGTCTTGTCCAGATAAACCGACTTCATCTCCACTTTCTTCCACAAATATTCATACGCGATTCGAAGGCCTAATAACAGAATACTCATAACTGAAGATTCCGTAATGTGACGTCGAAAGGTTGATGTTGCGTCGGGGTACAGGCTGGATGGATAATAGCTAGTTCATCCAGAGTCCTCTGGACAATGTTCGTCTCGAAAAATGGAGGTACTTCCCAGGTAGTTCCATTCAACTCAGCATCGAGACTGCGAAGAATTTGACCTACTCCAAACGCATCGAAGACACCATGCGGTACGGATATGCCAAGGCATGTATAGTTCTTGACTTCCGAGATGTGGATCGAAAGAAGCGATGCTTTAGATGAGGTGAATGCTTGTATAGAGCTTGGGGTGGAAGAATGGCGGAAATATTTGAGGGAAGGGCGACCGAAAATCTCTACTGGAGCTTGACCGATATTTGTGAAGGCCGTCTAAAGACGTATTCAGTTTGCTCGTCGTAAATTTGAGGCGGTGAGATATGTCGACCTCCAAGGTGACTCTAATGCATCATATTGAGAGCTCTTTCGACCGTTCGAGGTGGCCCCCCAAGAGGCGCCACTTATTGACCAACCGCCTGGCAGCTGTTTCAACTTTAGGAATATTCACGCTCTTGAGGACGTAGCCTAGAGTTATGTCGAATTGGTCAAGCCAAGTTCCGTCGAGGATGCTGAGGGGCACAAGCATCGTTTCTGCTATGATGGGTTTGCCTTCAGCCGCTGAAGGCAAGAATTTATGTCAGACTCTGGACATGACATATGTAATTTACGAGGAACCGAGCGACGAATATAGACTCCAATCCATTTGCAGCTACGAGTTGACCACTATACCATGATAAAAATCGAAAGCCTCGATCGTTGCGAGTATGCAATATGGGCCTCTACTTATAACTGACATACAGGATGTATGGATGTGATAGATGATAAGTGAAGTATGTTGGAATCAAAATTCCGCACTCATACAATCACGTTTCTATCCCCATATAGAAATACCTGACTGGCCTTCTCGAACTGCCAGCAACTTCGTCATTGGCTTCCTCTACTACTATGTACCTCCGATATTACGGCTAATCTGATCCTTTTGGGGGACGCGGTATTTCAACAAAAAGCTAGTGGTCATTTACCAGTCTGCACGGCGGGTTCTTTATCTCGCACGTTCGAGCCAGCGACCTTTTAGTCGTCATCTAGAAGACTATGATAACGTTTGTCAGAAGGAGGCTACTCATTCTTTTCATACCGTTGCACATGATATTTATGTCGATCTGTAGCAATTGAAGTTTGCTATAAGGTGTAGGGAAGCAGGTGTATGTATTGATAAGTATATATGATCCATAGCTTGTGAAATTCCATTTTTGTCTTTGATCCATTTCGACGCTATTTTCAGAACGTCTTCTGCGCCTTCTCATATGCTAATACCAGGCAAAATACCTTTAAAGGCCTCATGTGCGGGACCTTTTTTCGTATCGGGCAATATGGCAAGGAATGCAGGAGATCTTAACTTCCTTCAGAATCAAAGATGATCGATGATATCTTTGAAGTGCATTGTCGGCACCGACATCAAGGCAGACTTGCCGCCGGTACTCTCGAAGCAGGCCATAATACTAATAGAAGCAGAAGTCATTGATAACGCCTGAAGGATGGTAATGGTGTGCGTTTCCTTCATATGGCTCAAACTTCTGACAGAAGTCGACATCGGACCGAGAACGTATTAAGATGGCATCGATGGGTCTTGAGAGTAATCACCTGAACTCAACAGCTGGCGATCAATAACATGTGGGATGAGTCCTTTATGAATTGTTATGAAGAAAACCACACTCTTCTTGGTTTTACTTTTTTTTTCCACTCGTCATAGGTTACATTTGGGTTACATATTTGTTTGCTTCCATTCCTTCGCGGCAATGTGCCGCGTTTGATGGAAATGAATAACACTGAATTGACCAGAAACTTGCCGAGGGCAACTATCCCCAAAAAGTGCAGATCTTCCCATCAAGTGCACAGGGTCGGAGATGGCAAGGACAAACCTAGACAGCTCAAGGGGTGATTCTTGATTGAGGCGTCTAGCAGATGCCAATAGTTTATGTACAAGTATATGTAGCTCAACCGAGTTGAATCATTGGAAGTATTATTTTTTCTTTTTTTTTTTTCTTTCTTAGACCCTCCTTCGTGCGGCGACACGGTGACGAAACGGGAATGAAATCGCAGTCTACCGAATCGGGGAAGAGGCAGGAAAAAGTAAATTCCGACTCGGACTTGAAGCAGGGACAAGCATCGCATGATAATGAAAAGCCTGTCCCTTCGTCCTCGACCACCATGGACGAGACTGCTCCACCCCCACCATCTCAATCTACAGCTCCGTACGTCGTTTGAGTCTTTTCAGACTGCCTGTGACTCATATATCTACAGTCAAGTTCGTTCCAGAGTAACAGTCGTTTGCGCAGAGGTGTGTTGTAGACGAAATATTGTCCATTTTGGGCTCACTTTTTGCTTCAGTGCAAGCGTCTCAAGCTTAAATGCGATAGACGCTCACCTTGTGGAAGTTGTACGAAACGGGACACCATTTCCCGTTGTATATATTCACCAGCTGCCGCTGAAAAGGTCGATCTTCATTCCATCAATAATCGTCTCATCCAGGTCGAGACTACTCTCGCTTTAATCACTGCCGGAAAGACTCCCCCGCAGTTTCAGTCATCCTATCCCCAAGCCCAAGTATCTTTGACGACCTCCCATACTGCAACAGAACGAAAGGACTCTTTCGCCACCTCTAATGTCGTCTCGCCGATATCTATTCGCGTGCAAGATCTTATGCAAATATGGCTGTCACATTGCCAGGTCGATTACCCTTATTACCCTTTGAACCCTAATGAGGTACAAGAACGCTCGTGTGTCAAACAGGAACAGTTCTCCCCAGAGCAACTGCAGTTCTCCGAAACCTATCCGCCAAACACCATTGTCATTGACGAAGGCCCATCAAACACCACAACTGCTCCTGCTCCTGCTCCTGCCTCTCCTACGGTTCACTCTAGCCTACCGCACATTTACATGTATCGTCGACTACCTATCGATAATGAACGATATTCACAGCACGCAACTGGCAAATCTAGCTCTTCCTCCACTTTTCCCCAACTCGCAACCGAACAACCTGCCGCGACGCCTGCTGTCATCTCCTATCTTCCTCCTCCAATCATTCGTACACGACTCCTTAACAATGTCCATTCAGCAGCTCCTCACCTTTTTCTTCTAATCCAGTGGACACGAGTTGTTGATCTTGCAAATCCTGAAGCTGACCCCTCTCGAGCGGAAAAAGAGCGCCAGAAAGCTTTGGCGCGCACAACTTTTCTCGGCACAAACCCAACATCCCGCTCGCCCTCTCCTGTACTTGTACCCTCCAGTCCACCAGTAGTCAGCCTCCCTTTGTTTGCATGCTTGTGTTACCTGCTTGCCCTTGGCGCGTTGGAACCTGGTTTGCACTCGGCTGCTTTGCATTCGAATCTATATGCTCTCGCATCACAAGCAACAAGTGTCTGGGAAGAGTATACAGCGTCTGCTGACGCCAAGAATGACGAGGCTCTCTCTGAAGGCACTTGCACCTCAACACTGAGGGCTACACGAGCGGAAAAAGAGGAGGAGGACTTGGATTATGTGGTTGCGTTGCTCCTCCAAGTCAAGTATCTTCTCCGCGCAAGATCTTCGATTTCTTCTCAGGACTTACCAAAGGCTCTCTTCCCTTCAGTATGCATATTTTTGTTGACTCCTCTTCAAGTACGGCACTGACAGCATTTTTACTTCTGTAGATTGGCAAGCTCGTCAATACCGCACGAAACATGGGGCTCGCGCGCGATCCCGAGGAAGACTTGGGTGTCCCTAGGGGTTCAAAGCTGGACGAAAGGCGGCGAATGATATGGTGGGACATAATGTACCACGACGTGTATGTCCTTGCGATCTCCCTTAGCCAGCCGAACAACTGATCTCAATTCAAACAGATTCACGTCTGATGCTTTGGGACTTCCTCCTCTCATATCCATGTACTCTTACTCGACAAAGATGCCAGTAACTGCCAGGCCTACGTTATCCGTGTCTACCCCGGTTATTCACTTGGTTGGAGGAGGCGGAGGCCATTCCAGCGACGCAAATGAGCATGAAGGAGAGGCCTTCCAGAGACGGCCCTCTACTGCGAAATCTAGTAGCGCTTCATGCGGCGGAATTCCACCGCGAGTGATCCCTCCACCAAAGGCAAAAGACAAAGCTAAGGTGCCTCCCATACAAGACGATGCAGAGGCGGGTTTCTTTGGTGTTCGTTGCCGGTATGTCGATCATTTTGAACTACCAGAGAGCTACCATACCTATACGCTTCACAGACTCACTCAGCTAGCTCAGACCCTTAAGTATCGACTTTCCAGTCCCGGCTGCGAGTGCTGTACCTGTGGAAATGGTTACACCGTCGACCAAGCCGCTAAACTTGAAGGCGAAATTCGTACTTGGGCTGCTGACCTCCCTTCTCCCCTCCTCCTCGAGCCCTCTTCTCCTTCACCATCGTCACCTGTTCCCAGGTCCCCAAGGCATACCGCCATTGCCGCAGAACTCGCCGTCCTTGCAAACCGTATGATTATCGCCGTTTATCTGCCTCTCATGCGTCCACCAGCAGAGGGCGCTGCTTCGTCGAGCTCCAAGGTGTACGGAACCAATTCATGGAGCCCAGCAAGTCGCGCAACAGTGGATGCTGCGCAGGGTGTCGTGCGTGCGGCGCGGGTGCTACACCAGCTCATGCAAACGGAAAGTGAGATGTCGCCATTCATGGACGGTTTGTACCCTCCGCAGAAGGCTGTAGCCGATGCTCTGATAATTTGTGCGCACTCTGGGCTTGCGTCGGCGACGTCGGGGCGCGCAGCGGCCATGACGGAGGAGGTGGATATCGCATTGGAACTGCTTGGGAAAATGAGGATGTTGAAAGGAGACGTGGCTCAGATAATTTCATCATTGAAGCGGAGGCTCGAGGTAGTCGGCGATGGGAGTAGGAAGGGAGCAGAGAATTCACTCAAAAGGAAGCATGCTATGCTCGAGGCAGCTCCTCCGGCAGAACGAAGTGTCCAGGGGATGCCAATGACCGTTAACTTGGAGGACGATGCCCAGAACAATTTTCAGAGACAAGATACACAGTTCCCTCGTCACGGCGTCCGTAATCGAGGGAAGTACACCCCGTCTTGGACGATGGACGTGCTTGGAGACCCCGATGCAGGCATACCTAATCAGAGGGTCAATAAGGTTGTTTCGTCCACGCAGCGCGAAACCTATCAGCAATCAACGCAGCCGCGACTGCCTTCCGCTCATCATCCTCTCGACCAGGACAATGAGTACCGTCCTCGATCATCGCACAATTCTCACGGGGCTCAACCACAGTCATCTACTCAACTTTCCCACTACGTTGATGGGCAAGATACTGATCCACGGACAAGCCAACGTCGGCGGTTTAACGTAAGCGCTCAGGGGCAACCTCAGGAACTTCGTCGGCAGCCTGTACAAGCTCAACCTTCCTTCACAACGCCCTCTTCCGTGTCCTACATCTCAAACCAGTCGCCATCACGTCCTAGTGCATTCGACACATCTGGAGGCTTTGAGGGCACAGACAGTGGCAGCAGTATGAATGGTTCATCAAGCCCCTATTCTGGACCTCCTCTGTCTGTAGCAGATTCGCCTTTCGGATCAACAACTGAGCACTTATCATATGCTCTCAAATCGCACCACTCTAGTCCTCCCGCCCCCACGCAACAGTCGACAAGATCTAGTCCTCCAGAATACTACCAGATAGCTTCGGGATACGCGGCTTCGTTCGAAGGACAACCACAACAGTCCGGAGTGAGGTCGATGCCTATGTCAAGTCGGATGCCATACATTCATACCAGCGAAGCTACGGGCGCAGCCTCCCTTCCTCCCACTCCAATATCCGACGAGGCCCCGCAACACCTCATGTACACGATGAAGGGCTCAGCGGAAATCCAGCAGCAACACCAGATGCATTCATATCAGCTCATTGACGAACGCTCTACATCCGGTGGCATGCCTGTAAACCCATCGACTCCGCAGACATGGACTGCTACTCCTTACATGCAGTCACAACAACAGTCGCTTGTTGGACAGCAGAGTGCGCAGTATTGGTCTACTGGCCAAACGTATTATCAGTGAGGATGGTTCCCAAAATTCATATGTTGACTCTTTGCCGCTCATTTTTTATCTCATGCTCTTCACGTCCGATTGTTCATGATACAGAAGGCTTCCTTCGTTGGCTTCCTATGACCCTTACGATTATATACCCATTTCACGCTAGCCCGATGTCTTCATTGTAAACACTTTCCTGATTTTTGCCTGCTCTGTAGCCATGTATGTTATGCTTTCTTTTCTGGTTAATACTCGGTCTGTTGGATGCAAATATGCTCATGTACTATTCCATCTTAATGTACGATACTGCCAATCCATTTATTCGTCACTTTATATCGTCGGAAGAAACCTAAGATGTGTCCTGATGTCCTTGCGGAACTAGCTTCCATTTTTTAAGGGCACATGGTGTAGTTGGTTATCACGCCCGCTTAGCATGCGGGCGGTCCCCGGTTCAATTCCGGGTGTGTCCATTAAGTTTTTGGAGTATATATATCACTGACCTCAATGACGTCAGGTTGGTCCACTTCAAAACTTGTACCACCATGGACGCTCTGCCTATCGATCTCAACCACCCAGCCGTACAGGACTACTTAGCCTTAGTTCGCTTGCAAGTTCTCACTCCCCTATCTTTACTTATAAACATCGCTGCCCTCGTTGTCTGCACCATTCTCGCCAATCCTACAATCACCCGAGTAGCTCAGGAGCACCCAACTGCAATTTCCCCACATCCACCCACAATAGCGGTATATGTTCTCGCCATCTTTCTCGGACAAATTGGTTATTGCCTGCTTCTCGTTCTTGCAAATAAAACGGAGACAAAACGCACGTTGACTAAAGGAGTTGGCGTATCGCTTGTCCTCGCAAATTGGGTTATGGCATTTTGGGCAATTGCCTGGGTCTTCTCATGGTTCGTAGTTGCAACAATCTTCCAGGGTATCCTGCTGCTTCTTTTACTCTACTCCAATATCGCCTTATTGGTGTATCATCCACCAACGTCAGCGCGCCCACTTGATACGGTCCTCATCCATGCGCCACTTCGATTCTTCCTCGCTCTGCCTCTAGCAATTTTGTTTCCCTACTCTCTATTGTAAGTTTCCATTTATAAGCAACGTAATAAGATTTATTTCACACGTATTACTTAGTGTGACGCTCGGCCTATGGTTCAAACCCACAGAGCCAGGAACTCCACGCCACTATTCTGCATGGCACGCATGGTCAGGCTTCGCAGTTGTCATGTCGACCAATGCATTTGCCTTCCTTGTAATACTTCTACGGAGGGATCTCGTGTGGTGCATTGCTGCGACCTGGTTATGCGTCAGCGTATGGCTTGATTCACCTAAGCCTCCGCCTGTGTTTGTACGTCCCACAATGTTTTATCACTTACTGTCATCCCTTGACATGGATTACAGATAACGGTCATTACGTTCACCGCGCTCCACCCACTCGCGTTCCTGGGCTCATATTTATGGCATCACCTCCGTGGTCGCAATCGTCGAGGTGTGGAACTTCCACCAGGGGATGATGCGTTGCACCCAAGGAGACTGGAGAGACCAGGAAACGGTGCCGTGAGGGAGGTCGATGAAGAAGTGGTTTGGGGTGGAGATTGATTCGCACCTATGTATTATCAGAGTATGAATACAAAGTTCATAAGTTATGTCGCGCTGAGTCTGATTCATTGATTTTGAAAGTACGCAGTGAAAATATCCAACTCTTTTCACCTCCAATGGCCACCAACACCCAGTAACGCACCATCATGACGTCAGATCTATGCCAGGAGAAAGATCAAATTCAAGGTCTGTCACACTTGTGACTTCTCACTATACCACTATAGATGATCAATTGTACGTCGTCTGCAGCGTTGTCAGACTCTAGTCCAGCTGCTAACACAATATCTAGATCAGATGGTTCCACAGAGCTGGGAAGACCTTATGCGGATATCTTAGGTTCAGTGAACCGCAAAAAAATGCATTGCTCAGACTTGGAGAATATTCTGGACCCCGGACTTGGAAGACGTGACCGATGATGCCTTCGCATTGCAGATAACGCGAGATTAGGATCTACTCATTTTCAGCGGATACCAGTACATCGGTCATCAGTGAAGTGTAAAAGACCGTGATTTTAATTGCGTTGACGCCAGACAGATCCGCACCTGATCCATCGTCCGAATTTTAGCTTGTTGTGCGCGACCTACTATTCAACCTCCTAATCCTCGTAAGTAGGCTTAACTGCGTGCCGTATCACCAGCTCACCAGTCCTTCAGGTCAAGCCATTATTCCCTCAAATCGACAAGTAATATTTGGGTTGATGATGGTTGTACGCTGAACAATGAACAATGTTAACTGGCCATCGGCTGGCCAGCCTGAGCCATAAATGGGTCCTTGCTGCGTCTATTCCTCCTTCTCTCACTCTATCAACATTTAACAATGCGCCGGGTAGCTCATATCACTCCTAACATCTCCCTTCTCCTTACCGTCCCTCATCCACCTGCCCAGACGGACTGTCAAAGTGTTCTCAGAAATATCACTCAGTTGGATGTAACTTCCCAGCTAGACGCCATGGAAGAAGCATATCTTGCTACCTCGCTTCGAAACACTTCTACACCTTCACCCACTGCGCACCAAAAACTTAGCTCGGACGATTGGTTATCCGAGTTCGACGATCACGACCACCACGACAAGGAAGAGGACCCCAAAGATACCCCAGGGCCATTTTTATTGGTTCGCCACTTAGCAACCCACGAAAGCACTAGGATTGTTGTAGTCCGCGATCTGACAAGTGGCGTCAAATGTTTATGAAAATCCTACGATGAGAGGAAAAGCGCAGTTTTCTCCTGAGTTGAAAGCCTTCCAAGCTATATGTATAGCCTCTGGGGATCGCTCGACATCTTTTGTTATGCACCTGGATGCCTCACTTGAGCCTGTTAGCCGTGATGAGCTATTCTTAGTCATGGTGGGACATTTACTCTCATCTTCGAGGGGAGTATCTCATTTAACGCACGCAGGATTTAATGGATTGCGATTTGTCAGATGTCTTACATGACAGGAAGTTGGAGTTCCGACGAACCCACCGGAAACAATGGGTGGCGCAGATCGTAAATCCTGCTCCTTGTATCTAGATTTCAGCCCATGAATGACGCATTCTACTTGAGGTCATAGGATTGGCAGCCATACATCAAGCTGGTATTATCCATCGAGTTTTGAAGCCAGAAAATATATTCCTCGACTTTCGTTGTAAAATATATCCGCATAGGCGACTTCGGGTGCTCCTATGTCGAACCCACTGGTCGACCCATACGAGGCATCTGTGGATATTTTTGCTCGGTCGTGGGGACATTGCGCTACTCGGCACCTGAAATGCTTTTACAACGATCACCCCAAATGCAAAGGGAGTTATTATTCTCTTCAAGTCAACTATTGGGCCTTGGGGTTAATAATATTTGAGGTAGAGCAGGATGTCGTAGCACCACAGGTGAGGAATCATTTCTCCTGTCATGCCCAACACTTGTTTAATGATATTTTTCTGTAGCGTATGTTCCAGCGTGAAGGCAACATATGGAGTTCGGGAGATACATAGCAAGTAGAGGGCCCATAAAAACTTTACGCGACTCTTTTTCCTAGAGAGAGTTTCCCTTCAAGCTATACGAGGATGCAACTTTCCTGATCTCTTGCGTACCTGTGCTTGGATTCTTCGGTTTCTTCATGCATTGATCCATGCTGATCATTCTTGAAACAGTTATTGGAGTTCGAGTTTCGAGATTGTTTTACTCTCGGTCAGATTCGCAGGCATCATTACTTTTTGAATCCTACTAGGTGTGTAATTTCCGTCGTGGCATACCTCAACGAATTCCTGACACGATGAAATATGACAGACGTTATTTATGGCCTATGCTTGAGGAGCACGGGAGAGGTAGGTCTTCTTTCAATTTTTGAAAGTCCCAAGTAATCTCATCGTTTACGACGTTAGTTCTTAACACAATACCTGTTGGAGATGATGTACCCTCCACACGACTGATGCCCGACGGCAATGGAGAAGTCTTCTACTAGTATCTCTTTGACGCCAAAGGTCGCTGGGCCACCACATACACTTAGATCAATCCTTGTGGGCTCTGGGAAGAGCCGCAAATCTATGCCTAGTCGATGGTGACTTCTCTATTTCCTTGTTAGGGACATTTTCTGCTTGCTAATTGTATGGCCGAGCGGATAACTATGCGCACTTGTTCAGAAGAAATAGACCAAGGCTTGTATATCAGCTAAACACTCTTGAACCTCAGAAGCTCAGAAGACTATGTAGACGACAGAATTGTTTGGTTGTTCACTAGATAATAATGCGTATGCAGTAATGTACACGAGTGCGATGCATTGACAATGCCATACACATGCGGATAAATATATGGTCTCCGGTAATCCAAGTACTCGCGAGGAAACCAAGGTCCATCAGTATTATGTCGAGACAAAAAATCAAACAAAGAACGAAAGTTGTGGTTCTCTATGCTCCACATGTGTGGGAGAGAAATATAAATACTGCATCTGCCGTTGAACAATAGGGAACGTGAGCGGCTGCAATCTTGTAATCACCATATCAGATCAAATGTGCCCCGTGCAGGCTATTGCAAAGTGACGGAACAAGATACCAGAAAAGAGAAAAATGGAAAGAAAGGAGCGTCGAAAAGGAAGGTACAAAGGGTGTCGTATGATGGATGTTATGTGCAGGCCGCCGGTGTAGCTACCCCAAATGGACGAAGTTTCTCTAGAACATCGTCCATAGCAGACGACTTCTGTAGCACCTGAGCAATCGAAGGAGGACGACCACGCCTGAGATTCGCAGAATATGCACTGGTGGCCGCGGAGGACGAAGACGATGAGAAGGAAGATGCTGAGATACGTCGAGAAGCATGCACAACGTCACTGTTCTTCCTTTCAGGGTCTGTCTCCCATCCTGACGTGGATAGTAATGAGTCTCGTGTTGAGGGGGTTGCAATACGAGGCGACGGCAGAACAGCCGAGACCTCGGGGATCGCGGATAAAGATAGGCCGGGGATAGATGGGCTGGGTGGGAGGAGTGAGGAGCTTGAAGAGGTTGCGCTGGGGGAAGACATCGATGATGAGAGGGAATAGACTGAAGATCGTTGGTCAGAGAGCCCGCTGTCAGCCGTCTGTCCCCGACTTGAGGTCGACTTACTAGACACTGACGTTCGATAGGCGTTGTAGTTAGATTCTCCGAGGGTCAGCGGACGCAGACCCTTCTTCAGGCGAATAGACATCGAAGAAAACGATGCCCCTGAGCCTCGGACGGACTCAGTTCCTGACGGCGACTCTGCACCAGAATCGTCTGCCTGCTGAATCCGCCGGGATGATATCTTGCTTGAAGTAGAAGGATTTCTCTGAATTCGCGGACCGGGAATTCTGGTGTAATCGACGTCGCCGTCGGGAGGGCTAGACTGTGTGGGCCGGTTACTGAGCATCCAGGTGAAGCCTTGAATCTCCTTGTCTTTCCGGGCTACCTCGGCCTCTAGCGTGGCTATCCTCTTCTCAAAGGTAGCCTTCTCCGCCGCATGCCCCTTAGTCACTTCAAGGAAGTGGCTCGCGAGCTCGGAATACTGCTGATTACGCTGCAACAATACTTCTTTGAGCTGCTTTACCGTCAGTGCATCGAGATCAGAGTTTTCATCCAAGGTCTGTTTGACAGCGCGGGAAATTTCCCCAGAGATGGTAGGGCTTCGTTTGGGTGACGACGACCTCGGGCTGGCAATGGTTACGGTGGCACTTATGGGCGGTGATGCCATTGACCCTATTGTGTTCGCTCGAGGGCGCTTGATCGTCGAAGCAGTAGTAGGTGGCAGGGAAATCTTCGGCGAAGATGGAGGGGGAGTGGAGCTTGAAGGTGAACCATTAGATGGTGGATCAGGTAGCGGAATGGAAGGAGGAGTGCTTGCTCGCGCATCCTTGATTGCCGAGGATGCCCTCAGCCGGAGACGCGAAGGAGGTGACGAAGGTTTGAAAGATGGCGGCGTGACGTCGATTACTGGAGTCAAGTCTGCCGTACGCAGTTGTAGGACAGAGTCGTCGATGGATTCCTCCGGAGTGGAGTTCTCTGCTGCTCTGGGGCCTGGTGCTTTCTTCTTTGCAATTCTGGAAGGTCGACTGGCCTCACTTGATTGCCGCGAATCTCGCTCCTTCGTCTCGTTCCTAGAGGAGGTTGATAGACATGTGTCGTGTGATACAGGAACAGCTGGGTCCCACTTTGGGCCGGACGGGGGAGACGGGGTGAGTGTGACATTGGACTCGGATTTGTGGTAATTATCGCGGTATTGGGATGCGGGTGTGGATGACTGACGTCTCGGAGCTGTGGGTTTCTTTGATTGTGTAGGTGCGATTAGATTCCTGCACTCTCCGAGTTTAGTGGGCGCTGATGGAATTGGCACTGCAGGGCGAGATGGTTGTTGTTGTGGTAATGTGCTAGACTCAAACGAGGCTTTGCGTGCGTCAGTGGAAGGGGAAAGTTTGTTGGAGGTGTTTCCATAAAGAGTAGGTTGTGTCGATGGGCGCGAAGTCTTCTTTAACTTGGAGTTACTGAAATGCGCTACGAATTTGGATCCAAGGGATGGAGAAGACACGCTTATCTGGGGGACGGGGGGTGTGGTTGTTTGCTCGGGAGGTGGCACGGGATGAGAAAGGCGCCTACGGTCAGATGTTAGTCAGAATGAAGATATATTGGAATGGAGAATGAGAGAGAGCAACACATGTCATCGACGTGATATCCCCATCAATGAGGACAAAAAGACAACAGCGCCATGGTATGGATATGATAGCCGACCCGATGGGTTTCAGCAACAAGAATATTGAACCTACCTATTCTTCTTCGCAGGAGGCTCAGCGACTTCTGAGTCATACCCTCGCCCTAGCGATGGCACTATTCCAGACTTCACTGACTGAGTTGACTTTTTCCTAGTTCGGCCCAGAAAAGGCAGTTTAGACTTCTTGGGTGTTGCAGATTCCTCCTCAACTGGAACACTTAACAGCGTAGGACTGCTATCTGAAACTGAGTCGGTCTGAGACGATTGTCGAGATGGATGCCCGCGAAAGAATTGAGCTAGGTCGGAGGTCTTGGTGCGTATGCGAGATGGCGGAGGAGCCGACATGGTGGGGGGAAGGAAGAGCGAGATAGATGTCAGTCAGTCAAGACGACAAGATGAAAGGGTTCTCGAAGAAACAGCCGTTTATAAGGCAGTACGAAAGTTTCCAGGCAGCCCTTCGTTGCCGTAAAGACACCGAGGGTGAAATGAAAGCTTCGACAGCAGAGCCAAGTGGAACGCGACGTGAGGAGATTAGAAGAGTAACTCTAGGTCGATGTCGCTCTTCAAAAAGGGTTCCACGGCCAACACACAAAACGTGTTCCACCTTCCAATCTCACGGTTCACAAATCACGATCAAATCCAAGATCTCTTATTTCCCGTTGATAGGCGACACGCGCCTTGCAACGTCCAAACACTGATGCCCGCGCTGACTCAGCTACCCTAAATAAATTAGTGCTTTTAACAATCTTGTTTTGTGGCGTCACCCTGTAAATGCCTTCACTCAAAGCTGTCCTCAACACACGAGTATATACCAAAAACAAGGATCCTCTCTTTGACTGATCAACTGGACTTTACTCCCAGGCGTGACCAAAGTTACTCTACACGGAGTAGTGCATAACGTAAATGCTAACCCCTGCCTTGTCACTCGCCCCTCGATTTTCGGGGAGACAAGGTGTGCACTGAATCCGTCCATCCCAAGGAACGCCCTCTCGCATCCGAGTCGGTCCAAGCTTGAGCATCTGTCCACCTCGGTAGTTGCTTTGTGCCCTGGTGGTTGCGTCCACCTCTCAGTCCTCGCTCTTCCCCAAGTTTTCTGGATTGCTACCGACCCTGAAGCCAAATTTGGACAACTTAATTGTCCAACGTCCTGCCAATGTTTATATTGATTGTATTGTATCTACGTGGAAACAGTGGCGTTCTTTTAACGCCCTCTCAGGCTATATACACGCTCTTGGCTTACGACAGCGAGTGAGAGAAGTACTTGAGGAAGACATACCTACATACAAATCTAAAAGCAAGTCAGTACACTCATGTACGGAACCGAATGTAAATAAGGCTCAGGTTAGCTCACTAGCATCACTTCTAAGTTCTTGAGCGCTAGCTGAAACGCTGAGCTTCAAAGCTTTCTAAAACTCATCAGACTTCTTCGGCTATCTACGCCGATAACAAATTCCGTAGTCGCTTGCTAGCTCGTTTTTCCGTTTGTTATAAAAGCCCACATCGGGCCCACATAAACTGAAAGCATGCGTTTGTGAAAGCGATCAATCGCGTATGTACTCTATATGTACATACTACTAACGACTCAGAAACTGGTGACCCGTGTAAGTAGGTGAAGTGTGGACATACTACGTGCTAGAGTCGCAAACCCTCAAACCACTCTGCCTATCTTGTGTTTATTAGTGCATGGTGTCATCCTGATGGAAATTGTGTCACATCCTTGAAGAAACTGAGCAAATAATTCGACAAAAACAGTTAGCTCTCTGTACTGATGGGATATAGTCTAGTGGTGCAGGATTGATGTCTGTGACAATGAATCACTCTGCAAAATCGCAGATCCTGACGTTATCGATGTAAGCCTTTTGGATTCACGTCATCCCACTGCAGCCTGACGGGGGAGACAAGCCTGCGAAGAGGCCATCGCCGTAAGCTTGGTTGACATGTGTACGACACGGCTCCATGTGCTTGTTGTGAAAATTTTTCAAAAGCAAAAGGAGATTGGCTTCGAGCTATGTATACATGGCCATAAGTTTGCCAAAGTACACCAAAGGCAGGATTATGCCGAGCGGACCGTATTCAATAAGCAGATCGACAGCTCCACGAACCATCAGCGCTCCTCCAAAGCCTCCTTCAGTGATGTCCCCCGAGAACTCGCCATTAGTAGGAAGCCATTCCTCGCCCCTTTGTGGGCAATGTTTTGGGGGTCTCATCGATTCATATCGCACAGGGAACGGGCCGGTACTACCGTCTCCGTACTTAGAGTCTCCATAGGTACCTCTAGGGGTTAACATGTGGCCAACTTGCCGGTGCCTCTTGGTAGGCAATCAGGCCGCTCAGGCCGCAGGGCCAGCGGATCTGTTTCTGTTCCTCGACCTTAAAATTGCCATTCAGAGAAGGATGACTTTAAGTTCCTCATGCGTCGGGGGCACTGCAGTTGCCCATTCTAAGTATATCACTTGTTTTGCTTTTAAAGTGTGGTGCTTTTGCAGCAACAAATCAGTACTAGTTTACGCTTCATCCTTGACTCCAATAATGAAGTAGCAAGGAAACGTATCGCATGTAATGTCTGGTCCAGGCTTGGATTGAAAGAAGTCGACATCGACGTATTTGACAAGGTTTATCTGTAATTGATGGAACGTGGGAATTGAAGGAATCCAAGATTTTTGATAATTGATTTGTCGGTCATTCGCTGATGCCTAGACGCGTCACGCCTCTGCGTTGAGCTATGAGAAGAGAGAGAAGACGGGCAAATTGGAATTGTCGCTACGCCCGGATTTCTCTGTGGCGCTGAAATAAGATTCAGTTTTAGAGAACAATCAAACCAAATAGTATGAAAACCAAATATTGACATTATTGGAGTCACAATTTTTCTTTGCACTTGATCACCCACCACGCGCGCCGCGCGCAACCCAACGGCC
Organism: Tephrocybe sp. 9980TJB; assembly: GCA_018220975.1. NCBI lineage: Eukaryota > Fungi > Basidiomycota > Agaricomycetes > Agaricales > Lyophyllaceae > Tephrocybe > Tephrocybe sp. 9980TJB. Next base: position 28,861 of record JABAJU010000125.1, read on the forward strand.
TCTGAATAGTACAGCGCCGACAATTACAAGAATCTTCGAAAGTAGTTATACTATGAAAACTTATCTCGTCGCGCAATAGTGATCCTTGTAGACTATGCCTAGGTCCTCAACGGCGATTGACCTCGATCCGACGACGCCTCAACATCGTGTCAAAAGAATGCGTATAACGCAGTCAGATATCTGCCTTCCCTCTCATGAGAACGTTGGGGAAAACGCCATGATTATTGCCTCTGACCGTCGAGTTACCGAGCTGGAAGACGAATTTGCACGCGAGAAAGCCCACCTCAAAAAGCTCCGAAGCACAGTTGTCCCTCACATTGTCCCTCACAAGACCCACCTTACCGGCGCTGATGGTTTGTCTCACATTGTATGGCCGGCAAGCCATATCTGAAAGCTCTCATTCCTAGGTCCACTTGCCAGCACACATCTTGAGGCATCGTGTTACGGCAAATATGCCAGAGAGACTTCGCTCGCTCAGTTGGACCGCGATGTCGCTTTTTTAAATGGGTCTATTCTGGAACTAAAAACCCGGCACAATTCACTGTTTAGTATCACCTCGCGCATGCCCCCCGAACTCCTGGAGCAAGTTTTCAAATGGTTGATGGCTATGTCATTGGAACAAGACGAGGATGATTTGGACGCCATGGGCACTAGTTGGGTCAAGACGTCTTTCGTCTGTTCACATTGGCGGCGCATTGCGCTGCGTTGTCAGGATCTTTGGGTTGTCATGCGTCAAACCCCGGATGGTATCAACTTGGAGTGGTTGTTAATTCTCTCAGCTCGCTCTAGAGCAGCTCCTCTCCATATAAACTTGCGCCTGGATGACCTGTGCGCGCTGGGCAAAAATGAACTGAGAATACAAGTCTATCAGTTCATCAAAGAACATATGCATCGCATACAGGTTCTGTTGTTTTCCGACTTACAAGACCATTGCAAGTCGAAGAAAAGCTTATCAATTCTCTCAGAAACAGCAGCTCCTCAACTCAAACATCTGAGGCTGAATATTGATGGGTCTTTGGAAACTACGTTTCCAGATAAAAAATTTTCGTGCCTGCAACAGTTAAGTCTTTACGGCTGCATGGTGTCTCCGAAAAGTTCTTTCTTGCCAGGTTTAAAAAGCCTCTCACTGACATTTTCCACCGGGACTCGAACAATTACACTTTCTAATGTTCTCCGTGCACTTCAGTCCGCATGCAAGTTGGAAACCTTGACCCTGGATGGACCTTCTGTTTCGCCGAGCGACGTCAATATGCCAACAGTTTATTTACCCTCATTAACCACGCTCAAGATTCTTTCTAAATTCTGCGAAAAAATCACCACCATGTTGAGGCATATCAACCATCCCAGCTCAACACGTGTCTTCTTGTGCCCCAACGCGTATATTCATGCTCCTCTCCGCAGATCAGAGGAGACTGCTGCGCCACAGCGATTGGCTGCGCTCATCGCAAGCCGTGTTTCCGTCCAAAGGCTGTGTTTCGAAATCCATACCAAATTTTTTGATATGCAACTCTCCACAAACAAAGGCAACCCTTCGGATGACACAGTAGGATGTGTTAATCTTCGTCTGAGTCGCTATCCCGAGGACATAATGTTCCGAGCATTTTGTGGAACCCTCGCGCAGCTAGAGACCTTGGTTATAGCGTCTCCCCGTCGGTTCACGTCGTTCTCGTTGGCATTCGGTAGCCTACCGAAGCTCAGAACCATCATCTTTTGCGGGGATCCATTGGGCTTATTGGAGGATTTCGGGCAAAATGCTACGGTTCAGGAAGCAGCGAAACCTACATGTCGTATCAGCTTCGAATCGCTTCGTGTACTGAAGATTGAAGGCTGGACTTTTGATAAGGGTTCTATCTATCCCCTCGTCACCAGCTTTCAGACACGGAAAACACGAGGCGTACGATTACAAGTAATGGCCATTGTCCAAGGAAAGTTTTGTGGAAAGGAATCGAAGGTTAAAAGCATAGAAGCAAAGGTTCGCTCTCTTGCTGAGAATGTTATCTGGGACGTGGAAACATCATGTGTTCAAGGAGAAACCGAACCCATCGAGGGGACCTGGGTAACAAAAAGAGTACTGGCTTGTGGATAAATTAGATCATAGCTTATAGTTCCGGTTTCCATGTGGCTGAAGGGCCACGAAAGACTGTCAGTACACTGTTCTGCTGTTGTCAAATAGATTTTAAATTGTAGGTGACACCAGCCTACTAGAGTAGAATTAGTATATGTCTCGTACGAGGATGAGGCCGTAGGTGAGTGAGTATACACGGGAATGAAAGACGTAGTTAAGCGCCAGCTTATAGAGCTAGTTGGGGCGCAAAAATGAGTTGACGAGTCGGTGAGGTGGTTGGGAAAAGCTCACTGAGGTTTAAACCTTAAAGAGGTCTGATGGTGTACAGACAGGGGTCGCAGACGGTGATATAAGCTCATGTATATCCTTGTCCTCCTCAAAAGAATGTCCCGCAATTCAATATGGTTGTCGTTCTCGCGGTATTCGGCCCTCTGTAGCGTGAGTAATGAACATGTCTCGAGACATGCCAGGATGGAGGAGGACTGTTTTGCAGGGTAGGTTTCCGCCGCGAAGGCGATGATAACGCCGTATGATGCAAGAAATTAGGCTGTCATCGTAGACGTTGATATCGGGGTAGCCCTTTGCCTTTTCAAGTGACATAGCGTATTCGCCAAAAATGCGCATATTGGGTTCTGTAGTGTACCAGTGGAGTTGACACGGGCGTGTCATACAAAGACTCGGAGTCGTCGTAATAAAAACATCACACGTGATGTAGACAACGAAACGTTGATTCATGTTAAAAATGCAAAACTTCCAGTCAATGTTAATGAACGCCAATGGTCGGCTGAGCACAGGTCGCCGATTAAGAGGTGTATGCGGAGTTGCAGAACGACAAACCAACCAGTCTTAGAAGATATGGATCTGCTGTATTATTCAGGGCCCGAGAACCAGAGAAAAGCTATAGGTATATACCTGAAGTCAGATGTCATGGGGATGAGGCGATTGTACTAAGTACACCATTTGGTTTTGGCCAAGGTGCACCCACATCGACGGCATTTAGCTTTGGACAGGCCAAGTCCGACGTTGAACCACCTCGGCCGAACACAGCAGGATCGTTTTCATTCGGTGCCACGTCTACCACTAAAAAGATTCCCGTGTCCTCAAAGCCGTAGATGTCAAGCTTGAGGCAGTTGAAAGTTGGTTACTAGCGGGTGTGATCTCATATAATATTGTTACCAGACCCATTGCAAGTTAAATTCGAAGCCGAACAGAATTTAGGTTTGGACCAACGGGAGGTTTCAGAATCCAGAGGAATGATGGTATATAAAGGAAGACGTTCTTGGAGATTTCACAGAAACCGTCACGGGTGAGGTTGATCTGATCTGCAAATGATGTACATATATCCATGACACTGATGACACCAAGCCCTTGCCCTTGGAATTGGCCATCTCCACTCTTCCTCTCCTACTAGCGAGGCTACAAATGCCCGTTCTCTCTTCATTCATTTCCTACCGCCCCAAACGCAAGCAAAAGGCCCCGATTCAAGTCAGCTCACCGTTTCCTCTACCCAATTACGGTACTCCACTCTCTCCCCCCCACCCGTATGCCTCTCCTCGCGTTCTTGATATCCACGATGGTTACGGTCGAACACCTCCTGAGATCCCGGACCAGCCATTGTATTACAATACAGGGAGCACTCCCCGCGTACAACTCAATATGGATCCGGAACCCTTGACAGACTGGTTTCCGACTAATTTTTTCAAATCAGAACCCGCGTTCACGTACGGTACGCAGACAAGTGAAGCCAGTGGGAGCGGACTATATTATGGTGGTTTCGGTGTGTCAGGAGGCTCTGGGGCGGGAAAAGATAATGCTGTTCCGTTGCCCGAAGCCAGGAAGCTGAAGAGGAGCGTTGAGATTGAGGAAGAAAACGATGAGACCGTCTCTGCTGATGATGTCTTGGCGGATATGGAGGCTATGGATGCAATGGACGTACGTTGCCCGTTGTATTGCCCGTATCCATCACTCACAAGTATTTTTAGGCCTCCAATTTCGTTGGTCAGTTAGCCAGTGACATACAGTTTGTAAGTTACAATCAAGGCGGCTGTCAATCCGATTTTAACCAATTACAAGGATCCGCCTCAACAGCAAACATGGAAGAAACCCACTCCGACACCAATTATGATTCCTAATGCCCCATATAACGGCCCAAAAGTACAATTACTACGATCAGGAGAACTTTCTCGTCCAATTTCCCAAGTTTCATCCCCAGAATCTTCAGCAATATCGGGGACCACGATTGCGCGTGCACTCATGGCCAATACCTTCGTACTTTCTGGCGACACACGTCAATCCCGGTATCGCAGCGGTGCATCGACGCTAACGCGCACGGATTCCGCAACGCTCCCACGAGGCGAATACGCCATGTTAAATTCTCCCTATTGGCTTGATCGCGCGAGTATGGAGTTTGCACTGTCTCCAGGCTCCGCATCTAGTGATCCTATCCCGCCTATTCCTGGCAACGCGGAGCTAGTCTACGTTCCACCTCAAACTCAACGTAATTCCGCGAAGGATAAACCTTCTCCTGATTTGGAGCGCGAGGCGAGGGCAAAGCCATCACCAGAGCAACGGACGGAGGGGACGAGTCCACGTCCTACTGAAGCCTCTTCGTCCGAAGCAAGAAGCATGCTGTCCTCATATACGACGAATTCTGATGGCTCTGTCGGGAAATCAACGCCCGATAAAATACAATCTTCTCGTCGGCCAGACGTCGACGTTACTTCTTCCACCAACTCTTTTTCAGACGGAGTCAGCTCCCCACCCATATCTGAGCCCCCCACATCTGCAAGAGACTTAGATAATGTGCTTGACTACTACTCATTCGCGGACACACCGGAACCTATATTTGAGGGAGGTTTTCGTTTGCCCTTTTCGCCGATCACGGAAGAGTCGAGCTCGCAGTTGTCACCACCTACTCCCTTTAACAGGCCCCTCAGCCAGATCTCTTCAACTTCAAAACGGAGCTTACCTGCTGGACGGTTTTTCTTGGGAACCCTCCCATCCTCATCGCCTGGTGGTGGTACGTATGCTTACTTCAATCAATCCAATATTCTGAACTTAACTTCTCGGTAGCTCGTACGGACAGGAACGCCAGACGCGATAGCTCCACCAAGCTCCCAATTGGCGAACGCACTTCTATATCGTCTGCGGCTGCTCCGATACCCTCGACCATGATCTCTCGCTCAAAGCCCTCCATCTCCTCAATCCCCGAAAGCGTCACAAACAGCATTTTCAGCACCAGCACACACACCCACAACTCCCTCAACACGAACCTCTCTCCACCTCACCCGACCATCTTTAACCGCCTGCGCACCGGTGCCGCTCCGTCCCCCATCAAAGTCGTACGCGATGCGAACAACCCAAGGTCGTATGATATCACTGTCACCCCAGGCACGTCAGGGTCCACGGACTCGAGGGAGCGCATGCCTGAGAATACGGACACAGAGAATACGTCAGATATCCAACAAACATTTCCTGAGACACCATCCATGTTCAGCCCCAGCTTTTCTCCCCCCCCAAACGGCAACGGCGCGTCGTCAAGCCCTGGGATTATCCAGGATTATCTGCAGATGGCGGTGCCTACGACGCCGTTGTCTGCGTTCCTCCCTATTGTTGGGCCTACCGCGCCGCAAGGGCAAGGACAAGGGGTGGCGATAGACACTGGGAATGAGATTCAGCCAAGTCTGGCGCAGCAGATGTTGTTGACGAGGGCAGCGACGAGTGTGCATGGCGCGCGTCATTCGCGGCAAGCGAGCTTGTCGAAGATGATGAGGCAACAAGGGCTCCCTATGCCTAAAGAGCTCGTTAAGGAGCCTGTGAGGCTGGAGGGGCGTGTGAGTCAGAGTAAGAACACGATTGAGGAGGTCGCCGAGGATGGGGATGGGAGTCCTGGGGCTGAACTGGGTGCAGAGGATGAGATAGATGAGGTCAAGATCCACAGGTCCACACATGATGGAAGTCAAAGTGAGAAAGCGTCCACGCAATCCTTACCAGCGAGTGAGAGGGCCGTTACAGTTGCGATTTTTCCTTCGGAAAGTGCGAAATCGGCGACAAAGTCTCTACCCTCGGAACACTTCGTACAAAAGTCTTTGTGGAGTGAAACGGGGGCACCAACGTCGACTCCCCCGGGAAGCGTAGGTCAGATGTTGAAGACTCTACCGGAGGAACGTCCCAGTACACCTCTGCGGTCTTCCCCGCCACAACCCTCATCTAGGTCGCCGCTCCCAAACACTCCACTCCTCCAACCCTCAACACCGGTCCTGGGGACGGTTAGCTTGCCCCAAGTAACACCTGAGCCCCCTTCGCCGCCTGTGTTTTCGTTTTCTGACCAGCCCTTCACTCACAATTCCATAAGTTCCCGCGCTTCGGAGGAATCTGAGGCTATCCTTGCATACGATCTTGCTACCTCTGGCAATAATTCAGTTGCGCAGAGTCGTGCGCCTAGTAGAGCTGCAAGTAAGAGATCGAATGCGTCATTTGATTCACCAAAGTTAGAGAGCAAGGTGCTTACTCGCAATGGTACCCCTTCAGGTGCTCGCCTACCTCCTTCATCCACCCAGCCCACCCAAACACCGCCACAGGCAGCAGCAGAACTCTCAGCAGTTTCTGCACCACATCAAAGTGGAAGACCCGCTACACCACAGTCCCTCCACTCCACATCACCCATTATGCATCACACTGCTACCCTTTCCAGTGCTAATACTACGACCCCCAGCTCAGCCGCTTCTACAGTATTCCCCACCGCCTCTTCACTTCGACGTCCAGGCCCAGGCATGGTCATCAGCCCTCCTCACCCACTTGCGGTACTCCCGCCTGCACAGTCATCTCCGTCCTCACTCTACTCTCTGCCTTACGATTCTGGCCTCTCCCCACCGTCCTATGCTGCAGTCATGAACTCCGATCGCGCAGCAGCAGATGTGATTACGCCAAGCACCGGCGAGAGCTACGACCCAAACTTCCGTTTTGCCAACTTCAGCACAGCAAGCCCGCATTCGCCAGCTCCCCACAGCTCTGAATTCGTGGTGGGGAGTAGCAGTGGAGTGAGTACGACAGGGACACCAGGGACACCAGGGACACCGCCGAGAGGGCACCAAACCCAGTCAGTGATCTTGGGAGCGCGGATGAGAACGCGGCCGCCGTTCCCTGCTGGTCCTCGTAGACCAAGCCAGCAACATGGCCCGCTGCCCATAGCAGCACTTATGAACGCCACGCGGGAACGCGGAGGGTCTGTGTCCTCAGTCAACAGTCAGCAGCCCAGCAGCCTTCCGTCAGGTAGTAGCGGAAGTACGACTACAAGTACGAGTACGGGCCGACCACCAAGACAGCCTTCGACGCTGCCATTGCCATCCCCTCAGTTTGTGACACCGCCTCCGAAGTGGAAGGGTTTCACGATGGAGGCGGCAAAGTGGACATTCACCTCGACGCAGTTACAGGGGATTGTTTCGCGGGCTATACGACAGTCCTCTGAGGCTTCGTCGATACGGTTGTTGCAGCTTGAAACGCTAGATACGGAGATCCCAGAGGAGGTGGGGCGCCTTCAGACACTACGTACGGATACTATGACGCGATACAAGACTTACGCTCGGCGGCGAGAAAATCTACTGGACACACTCATAGGTGGGGTTGATGCACAGGATCCGGATATCGCATTCAGACAACTGCAGGAGTTGAAAGATATCTCTGGGGTGCTAGATAAGGCTACACAAGACCTACATAGCCTTGACGAGCAGTTGGCGCAGCTTGCGCAACTGACACAAGCACATTCGACAAGTGCGTTAGCGATGGCACTGCGGAAGCTGAATGGAAGCTTTCTGAAGCAGTTTGCGGAAGCCCAGCATTTGCGACAACAGGTGGAAACGTTGCAAGCGGAACGTGATGAGGCGTGGGAGCAGGCTGTGGAGGTTGCTAACGATTACGACCATCTCAGAACAGGAAGGATCGAGTCACCGGACACCGAAAATCGCTTCGACAGGGTTATGGCGGTACGCAAGTTGAGTACCAGGGCGGCAAAGGCTGGTTTGCGTTCTGCTGGGAGCACACGTTCAAACAACAGAATGTCGGCCGGGAGCAGCGTCAAGGGACCTAACCCTACACCTTCTAGTGCTAGAAGAACGTCGGTAGATGACACTCCGCCCCCTGTACCACCAATTCCTCGCCGTAGACCTGTTGATATCAAGACCAATCTGCCGATAAGGAATTCATTCGTAACGGTCAGTGCCCTCACTCCCTGTGACTTAACCCGCCTCATTGTTCTATGAATTAGGGTGCCTCTACCGAGTTATCGACTCCAAATTCGGAAACAAGAGCTATGGTTCGTGCACAAGAAGAATTGTATGAAATGCTAGGCATCCCAACGAACGACCGTTCAAGGCGATCGCGCTCGGTCATTGGACTGCCTGGAGATTCCGAACCTCAAGTCATCTCGCCTTCTTATGCCAGTTACGATGCACCACCAAATACCGGACGACGAGCATCTCTCCCCCCAAGCGCGCGGCTACAACCGCCAGACCCTTATTATGCTTTAACTGCCAATGCGAGTATCATTTGGACCTCCGATAGATCGGGCTGGATTTGAACGATATGGACTAGATTATTTGTGGACTAATTTATATTCAATGTCTTTTCATCATCGATGAGATATCCTGTACTTGCGCATGCATGACACATGTACTTCGATCACACGAGCTAGTTCTCCGATACCAGCATCAATGATATTACATAGAGTCACCATACATCAATAGCACAAGCAAAGCGCGACAAGAGGTTAAAAAATAAGTTAGTGTGATCAATGTCGAATACGCTTCCTGATAGGTCCAAACTCCTCTTCCGGAGGGGGCGTTGGTTGCCCTCCTGCACCTGATGGGTCCTTGTCAATGAGTGCAGCCTCTGCTTCCTGCATCTCCTCATCCTCATCATCAGATCGACCACGTTTTCGGGACGCCTTCGGAGTTTTGGCTCCGTCGGCAATGGGATCAACAGCGTTTTCATCAATAGCTCCTTGTGTCGGGGATTGAGCAGCAGGTTCGTCCTCAGCATCAGCCTCTGGTTCTGGTTCTACTACGGCTTTCCGTAGCTTGGGTCTTGGTCGAGCCTTAGGCGTGACAGGCTCATCGTCGCGGGTCTCGGCAGCGGCCTGTTCATCATCATCCTGAGTTTCGCCAGCTGTAGCGCGTGTCCTCCTTCGGGGACGGGGACGAGGACGTGACGGAGCGTTTGCTTCATTTTCAGTTACCGCTTCGCCATCTGTACCTTCCTCGTCGGAAGTTGCACCATCCACAGCCTTCGGCACTTTGGCCTTGCGTCCACCTGTACCTAAGAAGCTGTGAGCATTAGGCTTCGGTGTCGTACTGGTCAGATACTAACCCTTCTCCTTCGCCATGGCGGTAGTCAAACGCTTTTCATAGGCTCTTTGAGGCTCCCAAACCTTGGAAGTCGCCGATACTTCAATCTTGGACTGAGCCAGCACCTGATCCATGTTGGCTTTTCTGAAGTGTTATATGTCAGGACGAGAAAAAAAAAAAATTATGACAACGTACATCTTCAATGCATCTCTGCTGGGTATCACACCAAGCAAAGGGACGAGTGCCTTGAAGAATAGAATGGCTAGCTTAATCGATTTCTTGTTCTTGTTGCTCTCATACACCGCCAGGCGTTTGACGATCCATGATACCAGATCTGCATGTGCTTGGACGACGTATTGACTGTCAAGACGGCGAATAATTGATAGCTGGCTTCCTCGTATGACAAAACAGGTGGCAAGAAGTTTGGCAAGCTGGACCGTATTGGCCTCATCACGAACAACCCCGTCAAGCACCAGGGTATATGACTTGAATATTCACGTAAGTTGCTGTCCACAAAGTAAAGAAGTTCAACTGACCTCTCTTAAGGCTTGAGTGAGGACAGCAACAACGACATCTCCGTGATTGTTCATCATGCCTTCTTCCCGAAGCACATCTACTACCACTTTAGAGCATGCATCGAAGGTTGCGCCCAGCCTGCCATAATGTGCGAGTAGAATAGCTCCATGACGTATATGTATAGCTCCTGCACGGATGGCACGCAGGAATGTCGACATGACATCAATAAACATGTACTCCTGTTCTAATTGAGCGCGAGAGGTGATATCGACTGTAAAAAAAAGCTTCATTAAAGCGAGAAAAAAATTTCAAGGAAGTTTAGATGTACTCTCGGCTGGGGATTCTTTCCCTTTCGAAGGTTTGGTCTTGTTGGTAGTGTCTTCTGGAAGGTGTTCATCACCACTCTCATCACCACTTTGACCTTGATCTTGGTTGGCGTTGTCGTCGGCAGGAAGGAGAGTATCAATGTATCGCTCTATTTCTGCCTGAACATAGCCCGCACAACGATACTGTATCTCATCGTCCAATGACAGTGATATTGATGCAATTGGTGATGGTGTTCCATCTGCTTCGTGAGCTTCGCGTGGAGCAAACAAGACATGAAGATCAAGCAGATTTTTGAATGCCTTAAATGATATTAGCGTTGTGTTCTAAAATGAACGTTAGTACCCACCGCCCTCTTAACACCGTCTGCAGTATTTGACTGGGTGCCCACTGCGTATTCAATTAGCTTCTCCAACAAAGCCTCACGTTGCGTTATGAGGGTATCTTTGAACTTGACATCCTCAGGAGTGGGTTCCGCGTCGTGCGTCAAGCATTTTCCCTTCCAAATGACATGTAAGGTCAGGACTTGAAGCGCTTGTTCGATCATCTGGAATTGGTGTCAAGAGATGCTAGAATGCTAGAGAAATATTACGGAAGCTCGAGGAGACTTACGGTTGCTTCTTCTTTGTAGCCTAACCTCCCTCTTTCGATGAGAGCATTCAAGATATTCCAGGCACTACTTTGTTTACCACCCTCGTCTTCGTCGATCCAAGGTGTGATGTTCCGGCTTCCGAAGAGCACCGTTAATCGAGTGCACAGGGCGGTCAATGATAGGACTTCGTCTTCGCTGAAGGATGCCACTTCGATTTCATCACGCCCGGCAACAGTATCACGAAGACTCGTTGACAGTTCATCCTCCAGCTCTAAGATCTTGGTGCTGTTAGTGTTTGACAAGCTCGTGGCATCCATGAAGTGACGGATCGCAGCCATCGCATGCATCAAAACGTTGAGTGATGAATAGGACAGGAATTGCTTCGTCACGTCGTCCCAAAGGCTGGAGTAAGCCTGAACAGCATTCAGTAAAGTAAAAAACACGTAAAATTAGAAGTGTTGACGAACATTCATCATTCGCATTTCCAGATACAGATCCAAGTTCATCACCGTGGGTATCTGTAGCACGTCAGCGATGCGGTTCTGGTCCATCTGGTATTTGATGAAAAGTTGAGGGAGGCCTTTGATCAACTCTCGTGTAATGTCGTTCGATAAGTTTTCGTCTTCGCCCTTGAATCACGAATTTAATCAAAAGTTGAAAATGATCAATTCTGAGTTACCTTTTTACCGCCGACAGCCTCTGACTTCCTTCGACGAAGGGATGTTACTAGGATTTCGAGTAGCATAGATTCTTCAAGGTCATCCAATCGCCATGCCTCATCGACAATGGAGTCGGGCGTATTCACCTTGCCGTTTGGTCGTCCGCGTGATCGACGAGAGTCCTGAGATTCTGCTTCTTCCAGAGCAGAATGGTCGAGTAAGAGCAGGTCGAGTAACGTTTCCCAGTCGCGGATTACATCCACCTCTTCCCAAAGAGCTTCGACTGCGAGGGCTATGCGCCCCTTCTGGTTCATCGCAAGTAGCGCAGCAACCTCCGGTCGCCTGCTACTTTGAAGTGCTGTGCCCTCTTCACCGTCCACCTGATCCACATCTTCTTTTTCCTCACTAAGCATGGTGTCAAGAGTTTTACACCACGCGACTAGAAGGACGGCAAGAGCTTTAAGTCCTCCGCGTTGACGTTCATCTTCACTGGGCTTCTGTTTTCCAACCAACCGCTCATCTACTGTCTCCTCCCAAACTCCCTTCGCGAATGGGCCAACAGCTTTCCGCACTCTCGCCTCCTCGTCAAACACCAAAAGGCAGAGCCTCTGGCGTTCCTCATCTTCAAGGAGAGAATGCCCATCAATGGCGTGAAGAATCTGAAGGACTGCGACGCGAATCGAAACTTCGGTGTCACTGGTAGCCATTTCGATCATCCGAGGCTTGAAACGTTCCGTGAAGTGGTTAAATGAGCCGAGGTAGTCTCCCTGGTCGTAAACACTAGAAAGGGATTTGGCAGCCTCGAGGCGAACGTGTGTGTTAGAATCAGAGAGGACCCAGCCAACGTAACGCAAGTAAGACGCGTCTAAAAAGTGTCCAGGGAACTTCTTGAACCACAAGCCCATGGCGTGAACGCATTCTCCACGAATGTTTGGATCGGTGTCTCGATAACGGTGTACAAATACTCTGAGAAAATCTGTAAGCCATCTGAGAGTATACAATTTTCTCTAGCGCGACTTACCCGTCGACAAACTCTTTCAAGAACTCGGCCAACTTTGTTCGGCGTTTCCTGATTTCATGTGATTTGGCCTCAAGCTCCTTGTCCCTAGCGCCACTACTCTTGTTAGTAGATTTACGCTTCTTCTCTCCTTCTCGTTGGCGACCAACAACCTCTGCCTCCTTCTCCACAGCAGCTGCAACATCACATAGGGCAGTTTCGACTTCAAGAGCGACCACGGTGGCAGTATGTCGGAAGCTACGTATTTGGGAGGAAGACATGGCGATGACCCACGTTTGTAGCGTTTCCATCAAGTCAGAGGTGTAAAGCGAGCCGAGATCAGCAGAGGATGCAATGAGACGTTCGATAAATTCGGACAGAGATTTGCGAAATTTTTTGAACACGGGCAGTTTGGACGTTAATGGGTATACTGGTGAGTCGTCCTGGATTTATTTGTCGATATTAAACAAGCTAATGAGAATGAGAATGAACGGACCTGTTTAAGGCCCTCAGTGAAATTGTCGAGTGCGTCGACAACGCCGTCATAGTCGACGGCTTCATCCGAGTTAACGGAGTTGTTGCACCCGCAGGCACGTAAGATGAGGTTGACAAGTTCCGCGAGAGCAGCATTGGGTGATTGATCAAGTGACTCGAAGAAGTCCTCTGCAGTTGACTGTAAAGCAGCTGAAGGGTTCATAATGGCGTCTATAAACGTTAAATTAGCTAAAAATGCACTTTAGGTAGTCTAAACACGTACTGAATAGAGGGTTGTCATCTGCGATTTTTGTGTCTTTCGCGACTTGGGCGGCATCGTACGCGTCGTCACCTTCCTTGGGTTTTCTACCCTTTTTCGTTGTGGTGTGCTTCGCAGTCTTTTCCGCTGTCGTCCTTGCAAGACGCGGCTTCTTCTGTGGAGGCTGTCCTTTGGCCTTCAGTGTTGACGTTTTGTTCTGTGTCTTCTTAGCTGGAGTTTTCGGCTTTGGGGCACGATAATCTTCCTCTTCCTCTTCAACGTCGTCTTCATCCTCATCATTCTCTAATGCATCATTTTCTTGATTCCTTTCTTCCGTTTCCTCAGCTTCGACGTCTTTGTTTTGCCGTTTGCGCTTCCCTTGACTAGATTGGCTTGCAACTTAAGAGAGGCGTCAAATATAATTGATACGACATTGTCAGACCGCATACCCGTCGTGATTGGCTTTGCAACCTTTCTCTCTCTCTGTGAGCGACGCGGAGCAGCGGAACCAGCAGGGCTTTCAGTCGACATGGTTGTCGCGTCGCGTCAAGATGGCTGTGCAAACAAGTCGAAACAAATTACCCCTTGTTCATCATGGACTCCCATAGTGTTCGTCCGCCATCGCGTTCCTTATCGCGTTCCTTTCAACTACTTTCCCACTAGTTGAGAGTTTTCTATATACATCTTTTGAAATCATCTGAATGTAAGCATCATCTAAGGCTATGATTGATGCACAACGTCTAATCACAGTGCGACACAGACATTTACGATATTCGTGCTGGAAATGTCCACTTCAGGCGTAGTGCACTCCTCGATAGAAACTAGAGCTGGTTTCAAGGTACATGTGCACCAGTATCAGCCAACAAAGCGCCCCATCGAAGACCGGTTCTCCATTTCTACTAATGAGCCCCAAAATAGATTGGTTGTCGGCGTTTATGATGGTGCGTTTCCAAATCCTATGCCGCTAATCTTGCGTATCGATTTTGTCCCTTTAATTTTCTAGGACATGGCGGCGCAGCAACTGCGGAGCACATCAGCACCATTTTGCCTGCCAGGATCCTTGCCCACACACCCCTGGAGCATGCTCGCCTTTTCAAAGACACCGACGATGCACTGATTCAGGATTTTATCTGGGACCATTCCGTCTTTCGAAAAAAGTCCAAGAATTGGGCGCAACATGCGCGACTCGTGAAAAGCGGATGTACAGCCTTGGTCCTTGATATCAATCTTGATTCCATGGCTGCTTTTTTTGCAAATGCAGGGGATTGTAGAGCCGTAGTCTTCAATCCGACGGAACAGGGTGGCCACATACGCCAGACAGAGGATTTGAACTCCAAGGCACCTTCGGAACGGGAACGCCTCTCTCGTGAACATCCGGGTGAAGATTCTATAATTATTGGCGGTCGTCTCTTTGGGCATATCATGAGTACTCGAGGTTCTTCTATTTACTATTACTCTTGGAATACATTTTCTTACCTTTTCTAGGCTTTGGCGACGCGTATTATAAACTTCCACTCGGCCCTTTTGGCAGATGGAAACACAAAAGATACATCGACGCACTCTCTTCCGTTGAAGATCGTGGAAAGGTCACCATGAATGATCAATACATTTCACTTTTTCACCATTATCTCACGCCCCCTTATCTCACTGCGACGCCCTCTACGGGTACATTCCCCCTAGAAGCAGGAGGTTTCATGATCATTGCTACCGATGGATTGTGGGACTGTGTCTCATGTGAGGTAGCCGTGAAGACCGTGCAGCGGAGTATAGAGCAAGGAGTTGAAAAGAATCTGGCTGAATACTTGTTCAACGCGGTGCAAGCTATCAAGAGTCCTGGTGACGACGTCACAATAGTTTTGCTTCAAGTTCCCCTTGCAATGCATCCGAAGGTCTAATGTCAATTCCTTATACCCATCGATTTTCTACTATACGATGCCGCGTTTCTAAATTCTCCTTCTGCAAGCCCGGAACCAAAGGTGGTTAAAGTGTTTTGTTATGTGTTTCAACTTTCCTAGAGACGCCTCCTTACGAAAAAAATATTAACAACTTGGCAAGCCAGACATCATAAATGATTCGTCTAATCTGACTTCATTGAACGCTAAGATGGATATGGCGGGAATCTTTCCATGTTCAACCAATTATTCCCGAGTGTCGAAAATTGTACGTGTTGTGAGTCAGAGTGACGAACCTGCTTGTTGATCATTTAGGTCAGAAAACGCTGGCAATTCTCCGTGGTCCTCGCAAGGAAAATTGAAGCATTTACATTACTTACGCTTCGGGGGCTTCGGGCCCCTCGAAGAAGGTTCCACCGCGCAGTGATCCGTTGGTGTCAATCGCCAGCAGTCAATCAGACAACCCCAGGGGCCTTTCTGCTTCTCATCATGCACGTACTATGTACGCTTTATACCGATGAAAATGGCATCAATGCTTGAGGAGTCCAGTTTTCCTGATAGAACAATAAACCGAATGATATTTTGGACTCAAACAACGATCGATCATTACCAAACTACATATCCATTGCACTTCCTCGTGTTGGATCTATCATCAGAACATTCAGCTCAATAACACCGGAGGGAAGAAACACTTGCTTGCCATCCTAGACCAGATATATCCGCTCACTGAGGATCCAATGATCTACCGCGATGGCTGAAGGCGCTGAAGTCTTCTGTTGTTCCTGGGCTGCAATAACCTACAGGCACCATAACTTGATCTTACGGTCTGTCAGATGTACACTTCTCCATCTTGACTGCGATTATGGATGATGGCACATGTAGTGAAAAAGGAACGAGAAGAAGCCGGCTGGGAACTGGGAACACTTCATTGACTAGAATGGGATCACATGGAAGCGGCCCAAAGAAAAAGAGCGCTCATAACAAACCGCCGATAGAATTCGCATTCTAGCCGGAATTAGTAGAAAATTTAACGTGGATCGCTATAGTCTAAGTCGTCAAAATTCGGGCGTGATTAGGATCGAAAGCGAGTGTCAATACCAAGAGATGACGAGTAGGAGTATTGGACGTGTTTGAAAGTAGACAAACGCTGAACAATTGATATACAGAAATCAACAAACCACTGATCAATTGTGCAATCAATGAATGATCCTCTTTATATTTAACATGCATCATCAAATGCCCTGGCACAGCATATTTCGGGTTAAAAAAAACAAGGCCTCATGTTCTTTCTAACTGGGATACGCCTCCGAACGATCACCCATTTATGTATCTCAGCATCAATCCAAATGCCTATATCGTCGGGAAATAGCCTATAAGGAGGGCACTCGGTGGCGAATCCAAATACTAGTACCCCCTGCTCGTTTGTCCTCCATGGCCTCTTCTACAACTCAAAAAGCTTCCATCACGTACGCCGACGCTCTGCGGTCGCTGAACAGTCCTGACATCCATGCGGACCTCAGTAGCGCATGTGAACAGCTCGCCTTGACTACGGTTCGTCTCTTGGAGAGTTTCGACTACGTCGCAAGGCAGCTTCACACTGTGGATTTGCTGGGATCCACGCCACCCTTCAAACCGCAATGGAGCTCGCTATGCAAGGTGAGTGACGTTGCTTGTCGCGGTTTTGACCGCGTCCTTAAATTTTGAATCCCAGGAATTTCACGGCCTTCTTTGGCATTTTCGAAGTAATGCAGGATTCATATCTGCACGGCTAAAGAGTAAGCTCCTTAGTCAGGTGCTCACTGCTCACCCGCTGATATGTCGTGTATCAGTGTTCTCTACGGTGGTTCTACCTCTCTCAGCGCGCAACTCTACATCTCCTCGATCACACGACGAGAAACTTCAGGCGTTAGGGTCGTTCATGAGTGTATGCGTCAATCTCCTTGTCAATGGCCCTGTAACTAACCCCATCTAGATTTCGTCAGACCATGCTGCTCTCACACGGAGTCTAATGGGAAGGGCGATGAAGTTCAACAATTCAATAAACACATTTCACACCGAGTTCTTGAAGTTTGCAAGTAACAATGTTCCGGGAAGTCAGCAAGAATTGCGTGAACTTGCACACAAGTTGACGGACCTTGAAAGTAGTATTCGACAGTATGTTTCCTTCCATCTTTGATCGCCAGTGTTCTGTACTGAATGATGATCGTCTAGGTTGTGCAAAGCAGTAGGTTTTCAACTTCACACCCATTGAGTATATGTTCAACTTTATCACTCAGAATGCGAAGCACTCTTGCTCAGATGTAACACACTTCACGTTCTCTGTATATCGAAGTTGCGCTCTGGCGAAACGAAAATCAGCGCGGTCAAGAGTATCGCAACAACGTCTTGTGAGTATACCAGCTTTTGTCGTCACCATTCGCTGACGGACAACTTTATCGCAGGCCCTCAACACACCCGAGCTTGTTGCCATCGGCAGGCTGTACGAGCAACTTGATCGTATGTCATCTCCATTTTCACCTACAATGCTAGCATACGCTGAATTAATCTTGTTGCATAGTTATTCGGAACGAAGTCGCGCATGCACAATACACAGCTCAAGTCTGTCAGCAGAAGACAGATGCTTTAAGTGCTGCCCAAACAACGATGTCCACACTTGTCTCTGATGAAATGATATCCATCGAATCATGCCTCAGCCTATTTATGTCCATATGGTCAAGGCTCCACAGCGACTGTACTGACGTCCTTCGCTGGCTGCAAAATCCCCGAAGTTTTCCTGTATGTTGCCGTTTGTTTAACCCTTGCGTTTCTATTCAAAGTTGGCTCATATTCCCATAGGAAACTCCAGGAGCTATTATCGGACTGCTGGATGGAAATCATACGCTTTATACAGCTGTGGCTGATGCACTTGATACTCTTGTGATGGGCATCGATCCGTCAAATTTCTCAAGTACCTGATACACATATTCCTACCATCTTCACTTTTCGCTCACAAGGTCTTGGCATCCTTGATAATCTTATCTCTACATAATGTTTTGAACTCCTTAATGACGTTTTGAGGGTGGAGTTTATCAATCCTTAGACATGTTGACGAAAGTTAGCGAAGGGGTGACCACACGACTTGGGAAGTTCTCAAGCCAAATAAAGAAAAGACCTGCAGTCAGAGGAGGGATATCCACTGTTCATGTTTCATTTACTATTGATTTCCTTGCATTGCATGACTCTAAGGCGCTATTTTCGGAAGCTAATATATACCGGTGTAATATCATTCTGCTAGGTTGAATACTACAATAAAATTATATGGATCGTCGAAATATACTCCCTGCCAAGATTGAGTGAGACTCCTCATACGCAGGTGCCGGAGATCCAACGCGCGTCATCGGTGCAGGTACATGTGTTGGTATGTCGTCCCCCCCTGGATTGACGTTATCCTGCCCGCGCGATTCAGCTGGCTGCGTGTATCGATATGAACTAGACGCCGGCATGTCCCATTTACTCTGTATCGTTGTTACATGAGCGAATAACCACAGCGAAAGCGCTCTGTCGGGATGACTCGCCTTACGCCGGATACGCTTATTTTGGGCTAGGATATTAGACCCATCCTCTGCACACAGTGTCGATGCCACAGGCACATATTGATTTATGGGCACGGAGCGCTCCAGGGGAGAATTTGAAGAGAAAAAGGATTTTCTCGCTTTGCCTTTCGGTGAATCAATAGGAGACGCAACAAAAAGTGTGTTGGTGTCGATAAAAGGAGAGGGAGAATCCACTGGGATGTCATTTTCATGAAAGTTGCTAGAGAAGTTCGACTCTCCAGTGTAAGGAGTCAAAATTGCTAGTTTCTCCTTCCCGTGATGTAACTTTTGCCTGGATGACTTGAGGAAGACCTGGCTCCAAGTTAAGGCATGTTTGTGGTGGTGGCGTAAAAAGCTTACCAGAAATCCTACGAGAGCTAATAACAAAACGACGACGCAGCCGATAACAATTCCACCAATTGCACCAGCAGACGGCCTAAAGCAGACGTCACATGAAGGAAAAATCATTTCCTGTATAACACTCCTACCTAGTAGACGGCCTTGATGTGCCAGAAATGGTCATAGTAGAGGTAGCCGCTGAGGAGATAGAGATGGTGGGTGAACCTGTCGCACTACAATTCGCCCTTGGTTACCATTTTGGCCTCTACTAAACGTTATCAACTGTAGACTTACGATGTCGTAACATTTTTTACCAAGGTGAAGGTATTGACACCGTCAAGAGCCAACACCGCGTTTTCCTGGTTGACAATGTAAAGAGTGTGGTTTCCCGCCTCAACGTGGGACATGAAGAAAAGAGGGACCTGGAGGGCAGGTGTCGATTGAGTACCCCGATAGGACTGGGGAGGCTGATCATCGAGTTGGATTGAATACACTCCATGATCAGGTCCAACAGATCCTATTACTATAATCATTTCGACTGATAGAGCCAACCTAAGGAATACGGATACCCATGTCACAGAAATTACATACCCTTCAATTTGTAAGTCGTAAGCATAGACATGACATGAGCAATACTCACTGAGGTAAAGGTAAAATTGCACATGGCCCCTTGCGTCGATGTTGTGCTATAAGCCGAAACACAACCGTCTGCCGATATGAAAAGACAAGACAAAGTGGCTTACTGTCCAGTCTCCTTATAGAAGCCGATACCATCCTGTGGTGACGTTGACCATACACCTTCTTGATAATGGAACGAAGGATCGACATCGTCCAGTACGACTCGACTCAACGTTCCAGTTGTATTTGCTATAGTTGAGAACCAAGTAATCTGGCGAAGTGTTACTGATGGGAACCAGGGGTTCTATTCTGACTTACGTAGTCGATATACATAAGAGCATCGAGGTTGGTGAGAGTAATGCTGTGTATACCTGGGTCAAGTGTGTTGACGGTAAAGATCGAGGCAGCTGATGCAGTTTGTGACAACGCAGTTCCAGAACCATAGTGATTAGTTCCGTCTATGTTCACCACAAAACTGCCATTAGTGGAGCCGTATATATTGAGGATGGGTCCGTCGAAAGACCAAGACATGGTTGCATTGACCTGCTCTGTTAGAGAGAAAGTTTTTCCATAAAAGCTGTGGTTTTGAAAAGTAAGAACGGTCGCTTCTTATCGCGTCAAATAAATCATACCCGCTCGCAATGGGATCCGTAGTAACATTATGCTGCGACCAAGCATTTGAAGGCTGATATGAGATGAGTGGGCTTTCATCGTCGATTTGCACCAGAGCAGACATGCCTGCGGGAGAAGGAGCGGTGTGAATGCCGCCCATTGACCGTATATATTGGAATTATAGCACGACTTGACTTGACAAAGTGATGATATCAATGTGATGATCAGGCTTGTCAGAGAGCTTCAAGTTGGTCAGAAACATCATGTGCAAGGTTATCTTGAGTGAACCAACCAACGCTTCTGGATGAATTGTCTAATTCTGCTGTTTAACGTTTTAACATGCATACGGAGATTTAAAATGAGGCGAGACACGAAAGAATTGAGAGCTTTACCTTGACAGCATAAATTCGAGTTTTCTCATGCTCCTAAATAAAGCTTCAAAGGGCGATGTCAATTGTCAAGATCTGCCTGTGTATGTATTGGTCAGTTGGACATGATGTATTCCATTGATCGCTTATTTTGAGTATGCGACGTAACATTTTAGAGCTTTGAGATTCGAGATGCCAACGCGCCATGCACATTTCAAGCACCTGCTTAAGCTCCCATGCGTCGATGACAGTGAAATGGAATGGAATCAAGTGAGGATAGCAGTCAGGCTGCACGTGTTTCTGTCACCAGATCTAATCTGATGATCAGGCTTATCGGCAGTCAGGTCGAAGTTGAATTGATGGTTGATGGTTGACATCCTCTGTCATGACATACTCCACAGATTCTCACTGGATGACAAGCCTCCCACATACTACATCGAGAATACACTGTGTTATAAGAGCATACTCGGTTGGTATGGCATTGATAGAAGGTGTGTGAAATATACATGGCGCGCTCGCATCCCAAAGCCTACTTTCATTACATAGATCCTCCCATAGATGCTTCGCGAACTGCAACTTGTCTGACAGATTAAAATGGATGTGTGCATCACGGACAATCTGAGAAACCAAATATATATCTGGAGGTTATATGAGATATCACGTCGCATGCTTCTAGGTAAGCCACTATGTCCAACTGACCAATACGTAGTGCGCTGGCAGGCAGTTGTCATCGTCCTTCACAACTTTATTTGGGAGCATGAGAAAGCTTGAAGTTATACTGTCAAGGTAACGCTCTCAATTCTTCCGTGCCTCACCATTTAAATCTCAAGTATGCATATTAAACGTTAAACACAGAATCACGACGCCCGTGTGTGGGTTTAGCCGCCTAAATCCCTCTGCACAAAAACGTGGATTTGTCCAGTATGATGTAGTTGGCCAAGTCTCCAACAATCGTGATCATCACAATGGTATCATCAAATCTTGTCAGGTCAAGTCATGGTTGTAATTTCAATTTATACAGAGTATCATTGGGCCTTTCCACTACCCGCCTTCTTTCCTATAGCTATGTCTATAAAAATCGACGATGAAAGCCCGCTCATCTCCTATCAGCCTGAAAATGCTTGGTTGCAGCACAATGTTACCACGGATCCTATTGCTAGCAAGTAAGTATGATCTGATTTTACTCGATTAGCAGCAGAGATTTCCCTTACTCTTGGAACTACAGTTTTTATGGAGGAACTTTCACTCAGACAAAGCAGGTCAATGCAACGATGTCTATGTCGTTCGATGGATCCATTCTCAACATATATGGCTCCACCAATGGCAGTTTTGTGGTGAACATAGATGGAACTAATCACCACGGTTCTGGAAACGTGTTCTCACAAGCTACCCCTATGTTTACTATCAACACACTTGACCCAGGGATCCATAGTGTTACTTTCACCAATCTCGGTGAAGATGTTATAGTGTATATCGACTATGTGAGTGAGAATAGAACCCCTACTACTAGTCTGTATCGGTGACACCTCTCCAGATCAATTGGGTCTCAAGTATAGCAAGTAAAACTGGAACATCGAATCGAGTCATAATGGACGATGTCGATCCTTCGTTCCATTATCAAGAAGGTGCATGGTCGACGTCTCCACAGGATGTCGCCGCCTTCCTTGGGCACACTGGACAGTACGTAACTTTGCATCTTGTCTCTTTAATATTATGCTATACACTCGAGTCTTTCCTTCCAGCACGACTTCGACAAAAGGGGCCATTTGTAACTTCAACTTTGTTTCAGTAAGTAATAAGATTGCTTAGGACATGTCTGTTACTTACGACTTATAAATCGAATTGAAGGGTACGCAATTTTCTTTGGCACACGGTCTTCTCATTCCTTAGGTTCATTCTATTAGTCGACGCGATCACAATATTCGGATCTGTTGGACCTGATCATGGAATGTATTCGATCCAACTCGATGATCAGCCTTCCCAGTCCTATCAGGGTGCTCAGTCAACACATGCTGTCCAGGTTGCTCTCTTCTTTATGTCCCACCTTGAGCCGGGGAACCACACTCTTCATATTGTTAACAAAGAAAATGCGGTGTTGGACATTGACTGGGTTAATGCTGCCTCCATACAAAATGTTACAGGATCGTAAGTGTATACTTGATCGCTTGTACGCCCGAACTCGAAACTAAAAACCAATCATAGTGCGACAGGTTTAGCTACCGTCTCTACCGTCTCAACTTCTGCCTCTAGCTTGATAACTTCAGACATATCAAGGCCATCTGCTAGGTAATGTCGCTATAAGCACAGGTTGAAATGATTCTTCCTCCAAGTGACGTCACGCGTAGGCTGTCCGCTAGTGGAATAGGTGGAATTGTTATTGGCTGTGTTGTCGCTTTGTTATTAACTCTCGCAGGATTTCTGGTAAGCTTTTTACAACACCATATCCTGCGCAAACGTGCGTTAACTTGGAGCCAGGTTTTCCTCCGGTCATCCAGGCAAAAGTCACATCGCGGGAAGGAGAAACTAGCAATTTTGACCCCTTATACTGGAGAGTCGAACTTCTCTAGTACCTTTCATGAAAATAACACTCCAGTGGATTCTCCCTCTCCTTTCATCGATAACAACACTCTCTTTGTTTCGCCTGCCGTTGATTCAGTGAGAAAGTCCTTTTTCTCTTCAAATTATCCCCTGGAGCGCTCCGCCCCTACATATCAAGATGTCCCTGTGGCATCGACACTGTATGTAGAGGATGGGTCCAATATCTTAGCCCAAAATAAGCGTATCCAGCAGAAGGCGAGTCGTCCTGGCAGAGCTCTTTCACCATGATTATTCGCTCATCTACCAACAATTCAGAGCAAATTGGACGTGCATGTAACTGGTTCACCTCGACCCGCGCAACCAGCTGAATCACAAGGGCAAGATAACACCAATCCAGGCGAGGATGGCATCATACCAACACATGCACTAGCGCCAATGACGTGTATTTTGTCCCCAGCACCTGCCTATGAGGAATATCAACCCTTATCAGGGAATATATTTCGACGGTCTATATAACGTTGGTTTGAAGAGACACGGTCGTCGGGGCATCTAGGAATAGTAATGAGCTTCGGATACCTTCGTTGAGTATCTCCGAGAAACATGTATTTCGCTGAATATCAATGAGTGGCAATATTTTGGTGCAAACGATGGGGAATATACTCCTTGGGCTGGTGACCGGGTGAGAGCAACACAACGCAGATTTCATCATTTTCAGTACGCGTTGTTTGGATATATTAGTTTTCAGCGGCGTAACCGGTTTTGGGAAGAATTTCAAATAGTTATACAATTTATTTCTTCGATCTACCATGACTTCGCCGTCTGCGCCTCCTCGAGCGGGCCCCTCTAATCAGCATAGAAAACCACGCAAAAAAGGTGTAAAGCCTCCCACCAGTTCCAAAGTCAAGAAGGCAAGCGAAAGGCAAAAGCTGGTCATTCTAGAGCAAAATGCCATGAGTTTCGTGCGTTGGAACTACATGTTTCTTTTCTATGGTCTAATTCATCAAAAGGAGGCCATGGAAGATATCAAACTCTTCGCTGATCTTCCAATATCCGATTTCACAAAAAGAGGTAAGTTTTGGTCTCTGCTTAATGGTGGAATCGAACTCAATCTTATCCAGGTTTAAAGAAAGCTTTCTTCGTCAACATGACAGATATTCAAGCGAAAAGCCTCCCTATATCCCTTAAAGGAAAGGATGTTCTCGGCGCAGCTCGAACAGGGAGCGGAAAGACACTTGCTTTTCTCATACCAATACTGGAGATGCTTTATCGCCGGAAATGGGGGCCTTCTGACGGGCTTGGGGCGCTTATAATATCTCCAACACGGGAGCTGGTGCGTTATCTGTGGTCTGGACATGTAAGCTGTAATCGAACGCACCCTAGGCTGTTCAAATTTTTGAAGTGTTGCGTTCGATTGGTGGATATCATTCCTTCTCAGCAGGTTTGGTTATCGGTGGAAAAAACCTGAAAGACGAGAGCGAGAGGCTTTCGAGGATGAACATTCTGGTGGCAACTCCAGGTCGGTTGTTGCAGCACATGGATCAAACTGTGGGGTTCGCTGCTGACAATCTACAGATGCTCGGTGAGTCCTTAGTAATGGTCATCCGAAAATATATTGACCCATTGCGCAAGTTCTCGACGAAGCAGACAGGATTCTGGATATGGGCTTCGCCAAAACATTGTCCGCACTCCTCTCCCACTTACCTAAATCCCGCCAAACACTCCTCTTTTCCGCTACTCAAACACAGTCTGTCAGCGACCTGGCTCGCCTGAGCTTGAAAAGCCCTGTCGCTGTCGGTGTGGAAGAAACGGCTCTTGCTACAACGTCCCAAAATCTCGAACAACATTATACTCTTTGCGAACTCGACCAGAAACTCGATATCCTTTGGAGTTTTATCAAGACTCACCTTCAATCCAAAGTTCTCGTCTTCATGTCGAGTTGCAAACAAGTTCGATTCGCCTTCGAGACATTCTGCAAAATGCATCCCGGAATTCCTCTCATCCAACTGCACGGAAAACAAAAGCAGTCTGCCCGAATCACCATGTACAACAAATATATTTCCTTATCTCACGCCGTCCTTTTTGCAACCGACATCGCCGCTCGGGGTCTTGATTTTCCCGCCGTTGATTGGGTTCTACAGTTGGATGCTCCAGAAGATGCCGATACATATATTCATCGAGTCGGCCGAACAGCTCGTTACGAGAGCAAAGGCAAGGCACTCCTTTTTCTTATGCCGAGCGAGGAGGAGGGAATGAAGGCAGCGTTGGAGAAAAAGAACATTCAGGTCCAGAAAATCAAGATTCGAGCGAGCAAAACACAAAGCATAGAGAATCAGCTTCAAAACCTTGCGTTCCAGGATCCTGAAATCAAATATCTGGGCCAGAGAGTACGTTCATCGTCATCATTTGAAATGTCCTCTAGCTAACTTGTTGACGACAAGGCGTTCGTCTCGTATCTCCGTTCTGTTCATCTTCACAAGGACAAATCGATTTTCAAGCTTAACGAACTTCCCGTCGACCGCTTTGCGGAGTCGCTGGGGCTTCCTGGAGCTCCAAAAATCAAGTTTTTGGACAAAGAAATTGCCAAGCAGAAGAAGAATGCATCGAGGACTGTTGAAGCGGCTCGCGCAGCTGCGTTGGCAGAAAGTGAAGCAGGTTCTGACAATAGCGATGAAGAGGATGCTGTGTCGTCACTGTCTTCGATTGAAGAGGGCGAGACTGAGAAGGCCGACAACAAACAGCTGAATCCATCCAAGGTTAGAGAATATCGCAGCTTGGTTGTGGTGATGATAGTATCTCATGACCTTTCCATAGAACAACGCCGTTCGAACCAAATACGACCGTATGTTTGAAAGGAAAAATCAAGGTGTCCTTTCCGAACATTACTCGAAACTCATTGACCATGATCCCGTTGACGACGATGGCGATGACTTCATCTCATTGAAGCGTGCCGACCATGCCCTTTCTGACGAGGAACAGCCCAAAGAAGACATCTCAAAGCGAAAGCTTAAACTTGGAAGGGCCAGAAAGGCGATTGCAACGAACGGACTCTCAAAGAAACTCATTTTTGATGACGAAGGGGAAGCCCACGAAATGTATGAGCTTGCTGAAGCAGACGATTGGTACAAGTCGAAGGGAGGATTTGCCGGTGCGCAGGAAGAAGGCAAGAAGTTTGCAGATGACGCGCGGGGAAAGATGAAGATTACAGATGTAAAGGATAAAGAGGAAGCCAGGGAGAAGAAGCGGGAGAAGAAGCGAAAAAGGAAAGATCGTGAACTGGGAGAGGTATGTATTCTCAGCTTTTTTCTGTGATTTAACTCATGAGGACTCTTGCAGAAGGATGATGGTCCATCCGCTTACGCAGTTCTGGATCCACTGTCGGACTATGATGGCTACGTCTCGCCGGAATTCGATCTGCCTGACATGTCATATGAAGACGAAGAGGACATGGCGGCGCCACTTCCAAAACGTAGTAGGATTTCTGATCGTTGTTCCACTAAGGACACTATTGAGGATGACGAGGAGTTGGCTTTGAGACTCTTACGGCGATAGCGTATCTACATGTCATTCTGTGATTCAGGTTTACTGATCTAGTAGCTTTTCATGTGTATGCAGACTGTATCAACGTCAGATTATGCCGCCATTGTGAACGCTCAGAATAAGACCATTGCCAATGTGTTTATTTCTTATGCATGTCCGCTCACAACAGACATAGGCCTTATTAAGCATAAGCTTTCAAATTAATTAGATGATTACATAAATAATTAATTACTAGGGACAATATTCTACGTCACCAACGTGTCCCTTCCACTCAAAATGCACTACATCGACAAGTTTGCGCATGTTAACTGGTTCCAGAAGACTCCGCGTACAATCAGCAAGCCAGGCCAGATGTGCCTCCGGCGAAAGTCGAATCTGATGATACGCTGTATCCATCTCTGCTCGCGGTTTCGTCACCCGAGGGCCTTCAACTCCCAGTGTGCCATACACAGCTAGCGCCTCCAACAGTTGTTCATATTTGCCGTCCGACATCGACCGGTAGTTACAACACGAGTATTCTGTCACCTCATGCACTCCAGTAACCAACTCGTAAAGCTTATGATGGGATGACATGACGTCCCAATTGCAAAAGCCCATGGCGACGAAAGCCTGCAGCCGACTATGCTGGATCGCTTTGCAAGCCTTGTCGATGCAGGATGATATGAGGCCGTCCAAGTACTCGCAAAGACATCCCCGCACTCCCCGCAGCACAGGATTCTCCCTCTGGTTCCGCGAAGTGTCGCTACGGAAATCAATCAAGTCATTAAGCAGAACGCACAACTCCGCGAGCTCCATATATTCCTTCTCCGTGAGCTGCTCTCCGGTGGCAACCGACGCATTCGCGACACCGAAGAAAATACCCAAGTCGATGTGTCGTTGGACGGTCAGGCCAGACATGTGGGTTCCGTAGATGCCTTCCGGCATCCGAGTGCGTGCATGGTCACGATAGTAACCCAACACACGGAACTGGATAACCAGACCGACAAGGCCCTCGAACTGCCATTTAGTGACGACGCCACCCATGGCACAGAGCTTCAGAAACGCCATGGAGGCGGCACCCCCCCGCTGTAGCACAGACAGTGCCTCCTCCGAGGCCGCTTCACAATAATCACCAATGAGGATATCGTTGCCCGCGTCTGCAATAGCGCGAGCAATGCCCTCGTCGCACAATCCTGCTCCACAAGCGATGGCAAAAAAGTATTTTGAGTCAGCGCAGAGTTTGATTCGCTCGTCAGTGGGATAGAGTCGATGATAAAGGGAGAGTTCTGTATCACAGTGGGGATCAGGGCGTCGGTCAGGGGCTTGAACTGGAGGTATAGCTGCTATAGGGCCGTGGCATGTATGAGGAGGCTGTTCGTCCGAATTGGACATGACGAGCTCGGCTACGGCTTCCTGCAATTTCTCTTTGGTGAAAATATCGTGAGCATATTCGTCAAATCTCTGGTTGACCGTCTTCTCCGCTTCAACCATGTTTCTGATGGCAATACATCCGCTCTGCTGGACGACATCGTCGACAGTCAAACCTGGCGGAACGGGATAAAGCCCTGTACAGGAACAGTCAGTACGAGGGTCGTATCGCTCGCTGAGAACGTTAGTTTCATCGCATGAGGAGGGAGTATTTCCGCCGATCGTGAGCTGATTAGTGCGGACTAAATGTCTGAAGAGGGTGACAATCTGCTTTAACTGTGAACCCGACTGCAATTGGGAGAGGTTCTCGTCACGAAAAAGAATCGCGAGGTTTTCAAGGGATGAAACCGAGGCGTCGAGATCGAGCGTTGGGCTGTCTGTAGTGGAAAGCCATGTATCAACCCAAGCTCGATAGATCTGGAGTCTGAGGCTGGTTGAAGTCATCTTTTGTGATTTAGCGACGAGAGAGTTGAACGCGCGACTTGTGCTGATAATGGCAGTGGCTGTTGATTTATCCCGACATACTTGAAATATATATAAAAGAAAAGAGACATGCGTAATGCGGTTGCCGCTTAAAATTTAAATTGAGAAAGGGTTCAACATTTAAACTGAGCAGTCAGCATATCATCTGTCAATGTAAATGCGGGTAACCTGCGAATTAATTGAAAATGCATATTGCATACCAAGCAACAACTTCAGAAAACCAGGAATTTGAACTCGCGATATCTTTCTGTTTGCGAAAGGCTTTATGACCTGTATGCTGAGGCTGGTTGTTTCAGAAGTCATTTTCCTTGATTTGGTGACGACAGAGTTGAACGCAGAGGTTGGTAGTAGCCGTGGATTTATCTCAACATGCTTGACGTAAAAGTGAAATAATGCTTAATGCGAAATCAGGGCTAGGCTTTGAGATTCAAATTGAGAGCAAGCGTTCAACAATCAACCTGCACTGAGCAAATCATCTGTCACCGCAACTCGGAATTATTAATAGAGATATACGCACGTTGCATACTAACCAACAACAGAAAATCAGGAATTTGAACTCGCGATATCTTTCTGTTTGCGAAAGACTTTATGACATGTATGCTCTCCAATCCGCTTATCCAAAAACTGAACAAATGAATAGTCAATGTTAATGGAAGTTTGCACAGAAGCAAACATTCAGCTTCGTTTATTGGTGTGTCACGTGCTTACCACGCGCCAACCTAGTGTCCTAAATTTCTGTTTTAGGAGAATTTGCGTTGGATATTATGAAATATATTATATCGTTGTGCCTGCCGGGCTTTTCATGAGTCGTAGCCACAATTCGCCAGCGAGGAACAGAAACTACCTTGAGCCAAATTGGTGTGAGACTGGTCGCCTCGCAGGAAAACTACTTCATAGTCGCCGCGAAAACCCCTTAACAGGTTGAACTCTCGGCTACACCGTAATAATCCACCTCCCACCGTTGAGAGAAAAAAAGTGTATATTCGTGTCAACGAACAATGCAGAAGCCATTCTGACTGACAACCGTGCTAGTTGATCTCATTCATTATCTGTGCAACAAGAGATTCCGCCACCGCATTCCTCGGGTGAATATTAGCCTCGAATGGTCGCGGTTGGCTGTAACCACAAGAATATTAAGCAGGCTTGACAATACTTCGTAGAAAACACTGACCTTATTGCCCCCAAAGTAAACTTCAATTCCGGCGTTATTTCCTTCCCGTCCGCCCCAATCACCTTGGATATAGTAAGAGTGGGTAAAATTATAGCCATAGCAATCCAGAGGCTGTCATCTGCAAGATAGCGGCCAGGACAAATCCTATTGAAAGCCGTGTCCAGCGCTAGCTTCAACTGACCTGGGCCCAAAGCCAAAAGATGTGGGAGGGTGCGGTTCCCAGTAAAATCGATCGAGATTAAGTGGTAGACATTTTCATCCAATGTCATTCCCATACTAGGGCAATAAAAAAAAATCGATACATAGCAAATGATACATACCTCGCATTTGCGATCACCATAGAGCTTTTCGGTATAAAGATACCATTGTATACTAGAATAATGAGATACCCTTGGTCAAGGGTATTAGTGATACTGTTTGGTAGGAGAACAATCAGGAGTACAAACCCATCGAGATGGTGGGATGCAATCTGATACATTTCGCTTTAACAACCTAAACGACTAGACGAGAGCAAGAAACATAACTTTGCGCTTCTTGCAAAAGGCATTCAACGTGCGGAAGAGACTCGCGATCACTGAAATCAGGCAGATGACCAGGTCCGATCACTCAGTCGATTTTTTCCAGGGCTTTGATTTGACTTTCTGGGTAAGGAGGCGGCGCGGGGATGAAGATGGACAAAATGGCAGACGTCTTCGGAACTGTTAGCAATCTAGTTGGGTGTTGATTGGAGGAATTCACTCAAACGAAGGCTTTGCAGTCCCATTCGCCTGGGATAATAATTATTAAGTTACGGCACTATTACCCAGGGGTATTCGTAGAGGCGTCGGATGTATATACTTGCTTCTTTGGCACGGTTCACATGATATGTACCAGGGAACCATGGTCCATGACGGAAGATGTTGAACTAGTGAAAGGTTGGTTGCGGGATCTATGGATGAGTTATCACTCACTCCACGGAAATATGCCCACATGTAGCGGGGACTGCGATTCGACACCTTACATAGTTTATAATTGAGGGCACTCGCCACTATCATACGTACTTTCTCACACCCTGATTTCTCGCATCTCATCACCATTCTTGACTAACCGTTTCCAACGTCTGACATTTTCCAGAGCTCACCTACAGCGTCCCTCTCGCTTTTCCACATTACAAACGATCACAAGA
The DNA here is from genome assembly GCA_018220975.1 of Tephrocybe sp. 9980TJB. Lineage (NCBI taxonomy): Eukaryota > Fungi > Basidiomycota > Agaricomycetes > Agaricales > Lyophyllaceae > Tephrocybe > Tephrocybe sp. 9980TJB. Next base: position 59,789 of record JABAJU010000125.1, read on the forward strand.
CCATTGTCTCTGACACTGACCATTGACTCTTCTACATTCTCGTTTGCATCAACGGACAATCAAGTTCATTTTCGAAAATGATGGGGAATCTCTTGGATCATATGCGCTCGCTGAAGCGGACGACTGATACACGAAAAGAGGTTTTGTGCGCAGGAATGAGGGAAGACGTTTGCAGAGGATGAGCGAGGAACTCAGGGAGAAGAAGCGAAAGAGGAAAGATCTTGAACTGGGAGAGGTATGCCTTCTAACGCCACCCCCCCCTTTTAACTCTGACTTCTGGCTTTTTTCACTGGAGGATGATGCATGATGGCCCACCCATTTACACGCTGTCGGACGATAGTAGCCGCGTCTCTCCGGAATTCAATCTGGCTGATGCGTCCTATGAAGACGAAAGGGACCTCTGCCAAAGCGTAGTAGGTTTTCTGAGCATTGTACCAGGCTGTTCGTGCGAATTTGACATGACAAGCTCGGCTACGGTATCCTACAATTTCTCTTTGGTGAAAATATCGTGAGCATATTCGTCAAATCTCTGGTTGACCGTCTTCTCCGCTTCAACCATGTTTCTGATTGCAACACATCTGCTCTGCCTCATGATGTCCTCGACGATAAAACCTGGTGATAAAGCCCTGTACATGAACAGTAGGTACGAGGGTCGTATCGCTCGCTGATTGGTCTCATCGCACGAGGAGGGAGTCTTTCCGCCGATCGTGAGCTGATTAGTGCGGACTAGATGTCTTAAGAGGGCGACAATCTGCTTCAGCTGTGAACCCGACTGCAATTGGGAGAGGTTCTGTCCCGGAAAAGAGTCGCGAAGTTTTCGAGGGATGAAACAGAGGCGTCGATCGTTGGGCTGTCTGTAGTGTAAAGCCACGTATCAACCCAAGATCTGGAGTCTTGTTGTGGACGACATTAAGTGGCGGCTGCCACTGAGTTGGCTGCGTCCGACGTGAAGTTGCAGGGCTTGCAACTTGGTGACGGCGACCACGGCGAGCATCTGGAGTTGTGGTCCCACAAGTGCCTGGAGTTACAGGACTTGCAGTAACGGGAGCAGGGGACCCAACTACAAACAATTTTAGATAAGAAAAGGGGCATTGAATACCCACTGACCAGCTTCTTCATACGTTGGAGGTAGATCGTCCTCTTCATCCGACACCTCGACGACTTATAAATGTTAGTGGCATTGCAGTGTGCGGGGGGAGCAGAGCAGGGATGAAGGGTTGTCCTCTCCTTCAGACATGTCAACTTGAAGAGACTGAACTTTGTGACATGGCGGTGAGACAAGAGGTTCCGGCTAGGCTAAGGGTCACTTAATTCTATTAATTCAACAAAAGAAAAACAAACCGTCTTACGCTACCATGTAAACTCCTCCTCCCATACTTGCATACTGTCCAATAATTCCCCATTGACATGACTCGTGCCAAATCACGAAGAAAAAAGCTGATCGCAAATCTACATCTGTGGGCAGTAAACTTGGGGTTCTCATGGCGAGGAAAGACGAATTTCTCGAGGCTCAAGATGATGGTCCTGATGCTGTAGGGCGATTCTACTTGAAAATGCCAAGAATGGTACTCTAACAGTGGTACCAGTGGGGGCCTGACTTGCCTATCATCACTACGATACTCGAGTCCATGGGTGCAAATGCCTGGGAAGTTTCCGAAGATAAAACCCAAGAGAAATATAAATGTCTGTGCAAAGAGTGGATTTTTATGTCGTATTTAAGTAAACTAACCTCACTATTTACACAGAAACTGGGGCAGTGGTTTTGCCACACCTTCAGAAATAGAACCAAATCAACAACGTTGACCCACCAGGACTCCATCAACGATGTTCTTGATGCGATGCACAAGCAATGGTGGAGCGACCCAAGAAGTCGTCAATACTTGGTATCTATTCGAAACGGTATTCTAAGTCACAGCTGAAGGAAGGTTTTGATGCAGAATGGAACAAGGTTAAAGCTACGACCCCTGCATAAGCAAGAATCAGTATGTGCCATGAATATATTACTGAGGCCTTCAACAAAGAGAGTCTGGAGCTGCATGTGAAGATCAAGAAAGAAGCTGAGGATGTGTACAACAAGTGTTTAAGGGGTACCATGATGGAGATACTTGGCAGCCTCACAGTGCTGAGGAATATGATAGATTTATAGAAGCTAGATGAGAATACTCAGCGTGTGCGCGCGAATGCGGGAGCAATGGCTATATTACCTAGATGAGAATACTAGGTACTATAAGTAAACATGTTGTAACATTTC
>JABAJU010000126.1:0-61812 GCA_018220975.1 Tephrocybe sp. 9980TJB
ATAATGAACAGAAAAAGAAAGGTGTGAAGGTGTAAGAGATAGAGTAGATAAGGTTGGTTGTCTCCTGACAGATTGTCTCCTGATAGATACCACAGATACCCTCTAACAAATTTAAACTCATCATGGGGAAGGATACCATTGTCTCGCTTAATCACTACAAATCGGATGTATTGGTGATTACTACTATAACCTGAGATTGTGTCAAAGGTTGCTTGTCAAGAGATGCAAGCACAGCTGAGACTTTCAACTGCCCATCAGCTAAGATACTAAGCAATTCTTGCATAAGGGCAATATCTGGTGGCATGAACCACAATGCTTTTGCAATTGAGGTCAGTGGTGGTGTTCTATAATTTGTTCACAAATTTAAACTTAGAGGCTTCTTTAGATCCTTACAACTCAGAGGCTACAGAAGATTTATTTCTCAGAATGGATGTTTATCTGGAACCTTATATGCTGCAGACTGATCAGAGGAAACTATCCAGTGTTTTATCCCCTTTGCCAACATCACAACTCAACTAGTACTGCTACAGCATTCTCATTCTGTGATCAATCCGAAAATTGAATCTGCCATGGATGATGCTCTTCAGCCAATGCCATTCTTTCCTTTTTAAAGATTCTTAAATTTATCATCGTAGATGAGGTATAAAACTGGCCAAAGTTATCTTCTGGTAGACTCATTCAGAATCATTGTTCATTATGACTCAGAAAGGGTGTTTCCTGCTTCAAGTTGTGAGATTTACTATCTAGGAAAATTTAAAGCTTGATGTTCCACTTTACCTATTGTATGGTATATATACCTGGCAAGCTCTACAGGAGTTGTTGACCAATAACTAGTTGGTACTGGCCAACATTATATAGGGATCTTTGCTCCACTTTCTATTGAAACTATACACAGTCTCATCACATAGGTTTTTAAATTACTGTCATCCTCATTGCTCAAATGGCACCAAGACCACAGCTGGTGTGATCACCTTCAGTTTTCTCATGGCCACAGGTTGGATCATTTCAGCGATCTTGGGTGGCATTGGTGCCCTTGCTACCTTTGAACATTGGGTCACCAATATACCACTCGAAGGTGTTATTAACAATATGAATGACTTTTCTGCATCATGGAGCTCATGCATGGGGTGGTTCTCAGGTCTCCCAGTATGGCCCAAGTTCAAAGTTCACCAATCATCAGTTCTCAACAAATGAATCATCCCCAGCTTATTGTGAATGACATGCTTATCATTTGGCATGCATGGTCAATCTTTTCTGGAAGGCACTGGGCACAGTATATTTTGTGTGCTCTGTGGATTGTGAGCACTGGTTTGTACATATTTGAGTGCCAAAGCTTTTTTCTTATTACTCTAATCCCAAGGAACACAAGTAGCAAATCTAAGCCTTCTTTCAAGCATCAGCATGAACCCTTCTGGCAATGGACCTGCATCATTATACATTTCCAGTGATTTATCTGTAGTATCAACAGGTCTGAACTTCACAACAAACCTCCTTGCTACTGTGTTCATAGCCTACATCCTTGGGCTTGGTAATCTTGATTCTTCAGTTCCTCTTTCCTCACAATCTTTATGTTGCTCACTGCAGAAGCCACCTGAAACTTATCATAAGCATCAAATCTGATCCTGGCCTCCAAGGCAAATTTCAAGTTTGGCAAGAGCTTATGTTGCTCATGGACACCGGTTTTATTTACTGCTGCCTTCAGGTAAGTTAACTTCTCTTGTATTTTCCCCAAGCCATGGAGACTGACATTATGCTGTTACCAGCTTCTTGACTTTATACTAAATGTGATTCCCAGGGCTCTTGGATCATCATTTGACCACAACACCATGATCTTCACTAATGCATATATCTCATGATCTCGCTTTGTTGATTACCCATACAATATGTTCATTTAATTATACTCTCTTCTGACTTATATCTGTTAGGCTTTCTATCCAACAATTGTAACATATCTAATCCATGACTTCTCATCACGCGCCAGGATCTACGAAGCCGCCACTGTAATTAAATCTCGGCAATAGGTTGGAGGAGATGCTGAGGTGGCCCTCGGTACCTAGTTTTCCTGGTGCATATATATGTATGGTTGATCAGTAACTATTTGCCTTGGTGTGACTTGAAAATTAAGTTTCAATTTCACTTCGCTCCAACTGTCAAGTTTGGAAGGATAGCCTGCCAGGCACACAGTGCATTTACATTCGAAACGCAAAGTAGAGTTTACTCACCACTTGGCTGTGTAGCTATATGCCTGTTATCTGCCCGGAAAATATCAAAAAGCATTTACGCAACTTGAATCCTTCTATTCTGCGCTACATGAGCTAGTCCAGCTGGATTTTTTTTATCTTCATGATAAATAAAAAGCACGTTCCTGCAACCTTGAGGTTACTACAGGAATCGGATAGGAATCGCACGAGCCCTCACAAATTTTATTAGTGGGTTAATCGAAGGGCAACATATAGCCAAACATATCTTACACTTCTCTGCCCCAGTCGGTCGAACAAAAGTCAGAATCATACTTGCTCCCTTCGAGTGTTTACAAAGCCTAATACAAGGTGCTTAGCGGCCTCCCATTGGAGTCCGAACATACTCTCTGGGATTTTTGAGGTGCTGAAATCGGTAGGCCTTCGAATGCCTTGCATCTCGGTCTCTTGAAAGAGGATACGGGGGTCACTGCCATTTTGATATTTGTGACGAGCTTAGGTTGGGTCGTTCACATGCATCGTCAGCGAGAAACGCTAAACTTTTTATCATCCAGAATAGATTACGCGAGTTACTCTGCATAGCAAATCTATCTGAGAAAGATCGTGTATATTTCTGCCAATATTCGCCGTTAGTCGAGAGTCGATAAGATAGATAAGAGCAAGGAGGCAACTGACCTATCTAATAGGTTCCAGATTCCGTGACGAGATTTAGATTTGGGAAGGAAAAAATAATAAATAAGAAGGAACCAGGGAGGCATCGACAGTGCTTGCGAACGGCGAGAAACTTTCAAGCCTCATCGCCGGAGTATCCCTGAGGGTTTTTGGTTTGCCAGTTCCACAGGTCCCTGCACATGGTCGGAAGATTCTGAGCCGCCTTGAAGCCCAGTTCCTTCTCTGCGAGTGCGGGATCAGCTGTAAGATCTGGGACATCGCCACGCCTAGCGGAAACCGATCAGGCACTACGAACACAAAGGAAAAGCAACAGAAACACACCGCCGCCCAATGACCTCCTGCTTAAAGTCAAACTTGGTAGCTTCGCGCATGGCCTCCACGATCTGGAGTACACTGTATCCCTGGCCCCTACCGAGGTTGTACGCCTTGTAAAACACCGATGCCTCGGGAGCGAAAATCTTGGACTCTGGCTCGAGCGCATCGAGCGCGAGTAGGTGGCCCGACGCGAGATCCATGACGTGCAGGTAGTCTCGGACACAGGTGCCGTCGGTCGTGGGGTAGTCGTTACCGAATACCTTGAGAGTCGACTCCTTGACGCGTCCGATGGCCATGTGCGCCAGCAGTGGGAGGAGATTGCCGGGGCGCCCGCGTGGGTCCTCGCCTATGTCGCCTGAGGGGTGCGCACCGGCAGGATTGAAGTACCGTAGGGAGATCGCGCGCCATCTCTTGTCAGCTGTGTGTTGTGTGTAAAATATTGGGAAAAGAAGGTTGAGAGGAGAAACGTACAATGACAGAGGTCGTCGATGACGGTTTCTGACATGACTTTGGTCTTGCCGTACGGGCTGTCTGCCTGCAGCCGTGTTGTTTCGGGAATGGGAATGATCGGGGGGGTGCCGTACACAGTCGCGGAGGAAGAATACACCATGCGGTAGCATTCATAGTCGGCCATGGTCTGCAGAAGAGATACCGTTGCTCCTACATTATTAGCGTAGTACGTCAACGGAATTTCCGTCGATTCGCCAACAGCTTTGTACGCCTATAGAAATGTGCAGGCTGGATCTCTAACAAGCGATTGAAAGACGTACAGCGATATGGATCACACCATAGATTCCACCTTTTCCGTACTTCTCAAATACGGCTCTGATCTGATCTGGCTGGGTCAAGTCACAGTGATGAGAGTCGATCTCTGTGCTTTGGATTTCAAGATCCGTGGGATTCGGTGGCAGCTCGCGCTTTGACAGCTCGGAGACGCGCTTGAGCGCTATGGGGTAGGAATTGTGGCTGTTGTCGATAGAAATGACCTTGAAGCGGCGCGTCTTCTGCAACGCGTAGACGACATGCGAGCCTAAAGAACGATGAGACAAGGCTGATGACTTGTTAACGATTCAATCAGACCAATGTAGCCTGCGCCGCCGGTGACAAGTACGTTCTGTAGAGATATTCAGGATCAGATGTGATGAGGAACGGCAGGAGGGAGCGCACTTTGAGAGCTTCAGGCATGGTGTCAAGAAAAGTGAGGGGTTTCTCAAATCCAGGGCGTTTTATCAAATCGTAGTGATCGCCATCAATAAATGGAGCAAACCGTTTCAAGTCGTCTGTTTCCATTCCGCGTAGCTCTCTCAATCCCTCTCATCCGGCCCGCTAGTATTACAGCGTTTGCCATTAAGAATTAAACATGCGGTCAAGAAGCACGGTTGTCGTCAGTCATGCTGTCAGTCGGTCATTTTCGGATTTGTGCACCAAATTGCGGTCCTATCTAGCTAAAACATAATCAACGGAAGCACGACACATCTTCGCCTGGACAGATATTCAACACATTTGAGCCCGCTTGTCTATGTCATGCGTGGCCGCAGCGTTAGCATCAGCAGTATGGTCCTATCGATTGTTTGAGCAAGTATCTCCGATTATCGCTTTGTCTGAACCCCTGAGGCCCAGAGCCGCCTTTTTGAAGGCGTGATTGAACCTCCCTTGTCAGACTATAGCACATTAAAATCCAATATATTAGCCAACCTCATCCTACGACTCGTCCATCTTCACATCCTCACCATCTGTCTTCTCCATAACTGGCGTCGCTACCGCCGCCGCCGCACCCTCTTCTCCGTTCTCAGCCCCAGACCCATTGACACCATTCACGGCCATCCCACCACCTTCCTCTCCAATCCCTTCCTCTCCCTTTCCTTCACTCCCCTTTCCTTCCTCGCCCTTCTCTCTCTGCAACTTCTCGCGTTCCTGCTTCTCTTTTTCTTGTTCGATCTCCTTTGCCAGCAGCTCGATATCTCCCGTCCCGATTTTCCCAAAGTGTTGTAGGTACTGATCGCGGGCTGTACGAAGCGCAATCCATGCCCACCGTTGCTTGTTCTATGATGAGAGAAAGAAAAGGTGATTATTATTAAACATAAGTATGACGGCGTGGAATGGATGATACTTGCCTCTTCGTATTTCGCAATCATTGGGTCTGGAGGTAAGACCACTGGTTTGGGTTTGGGCTCTTCGGGAGCTGGTGTGGGAGTCGGTGCGGGTGTAGGTGTAGGTGTAGGTGTAGGTGCAGGGGCTGGGGCTGGAGTCGGCCCTGACGTGCCAGTAGGTGCTGCTTGTTGTTCACCGCCTTCACCATCTGTTGTTATTTTCAGAGGTGTCGAGCCTGGTTTTGGTGGTAGCGAGGGGTGAAGGGGCGAGCCACCTGCATGTAGAGGCTGAGGTGCAACAAGTGTATCGGGCGGAGCGGGTGTTGATGGTTTGGGGGTCAAAGGTTCTTCTGCCTTCACGGGGGTAACCTCTACTTTCACTGGTGGCGTTGGCGTCTCCTCTTTTTTCGGCGGCGGCGGAGGCCGTAGCCTCGCAAGGGTCTTCTTGCGCAACTCAATCCTTTGATCTTCCATCTTAACCTTCTTGACAAAGTCTTTCACATCTCCGGGTCTACAAAATATTTAGAGTCTGAAAACAATTTTGAGAAAAACAAGATCTTACTGGAAGGGTTGTTCCAAGTCTGTCAGGCCACGACATCCCATCTGCCATATTTCGGACAACGCTTCCGACCCATGACTCCACGGATACTCTTCAGGGTCCTCTCTCATCTTCGCCCTGTCTCGACTGGTCGCCTCAAAAAGCGTGCCAACCTCGTCATCGCCGAGTGAAAACGTCACAGGTGCCTTATCAAATGGCGCGCACAAGTGGTTTTTCCACCCAACCCAATTCTTTTCCCGCTCCATGATCACGCTCACTGCTTCACTAAACGCTCGACCATTTGGTGTAGTCTGTCTGAGTTCCTCCATAGCCCGGTTGATAGTGTCCTGTACCCATTGTGCCTCCGCAGACTCGAGCGTGAACTCCATCTGCAGCGCACGGTTATTCTGTGCGGTCCAAATCGCTTTGGCAGCAGGGGTAAATGTCATTAGATGGTGCAAGAGGACGAGCAGTTGGAATAAGAACTGTCTCCGGAAGTGGGTATCGGCAATCTAGCATAGCATTAGCAGTGTTCACGAAAAAGTATGGACAATGGCAAACCTCTAGGTCAAGTAGATCTGGGCTTGTTAGGAACTTGGCGAAGAAGTAATCTTGGTTTGTGCTGTTAACTTCCTCAGCTTCGGGCTCTCGTTTGCGTTTGAGTGTGCCCGAGGCACCAGAGCTAGTCCTACTCCCCATCAAAGCGCGGTCCTTCGCGGTCGCCTCCTTGATGACAGGAAGGACCTTGTTTACGGCGTCCTTGAACTGGAGAAAGGTCTCAGGCTGTGCGAACAGCGGTGGTTTTGAGAATGGTAGCTGTAGACTCCAGAATGTATCATATATATCTATATGGTCGTGAATATGAGTGAAATCGCGTCAAACCACTTTAAATATTCAGTACCCACCTTCTTTTTTCTTAGCTTCGGAAGCCTTACTACCCACTGGCGCATCCACCTGCATCGCATTCTTGTCTGCTTCTTCCTCTCCCTCCGACATTGAACGTTTCCATCCATGCTCCCCAACACCCTCCCACACTGGACCATACTCTCCCCGCAAATTCACACCACTCCTCTCGCCAAGTGGGAATACACCGCTCAGAAACGTTAATATCCGCCCGCAGAACACCGTAGTCGCACCAGTCTTTGAAAGTCGACGCAGAAGGTCATTCAGAGACCGCAGGAGTATTAGGGCCTTGCCCTTCTGTGGCTTTAGGTCGACGGTGAGCCGTGCAGCACGCGCCTCGATCCATGCGAATATGTGCGAACAGGATGTGATCGTTTGTGCTTCGAGAAGGTCTTGTAGGACGAAAAAAGGGAAAGTTTGTTCGCATTCCTCTGTAAAAAAATATTAATGGACAATGTTACACGGAATGAAGTAGCTTTAACTTGCCTTGCTCAGTGAAGGTGAGGATGACATCAAGTAGACGACAGAGTGAATTATAATAAGTGTCCTTTCCCTGCTTTCCAATTGCACTTCCCTCAGTGGCCTAATAAAAAATCAATACTGCCATTAATAGACATTCAAAGAACACGCACGGCTAGAATGAAGACTTCATTCTTCAAAGTAAACTCCCACTGGCTCTTCCGCGTAGCCTCAAACGTCGAATTCTTCTTCGAGGCGTCCAACGCTTTCCTCACCGCTGCATCGAGTTCAGATTGCTCCGCTGAATCAGACGGGAGCGAGTCGAGTAGATCAGTGAGTAGTGGTTTCAACGAGACCATCGACATGCTTAGTCATCAATAATTTCTTGCTCTTCTCCATGACTGTGAGCAAGAGCAAGAGCAAGACCACCACCGCAGCTGCAGCGTCGGACCTGGGCGCACTCACCTCAGATATCGCGCGTCTTGATTCCCTTCTCGCGAAGACAGAGCTCACGGATGAGGAAGATGTGGACATAGCAGAGTTGCTGAAACGCCTGGAGAGTGCGGAAGGCATGGCTGGCGAGGTAGAGTCCAGAGTTGACGATATTTTAGCCAAGTTGGACGGGATCATGAAGGAATTGGGCGAAGATGAACATGAAGAAGAAAAAAGCCAGGCCACTGCAACGAAAATCAGCTCGGACGCGCAGCCCAAGCACGATTGATTCATGTCGGTGATCTTGTCCTTATCTATGTTGCATCTAATGTTCTAAGTAGTAGAGTTGTTACCGAACGCCTTGTCTATCTTGGATCTGCACGGCTACCGTCACATCTACACCATCCAACGTAATTCTCGAGACAGGCTTGATTTAACAACAACAGAGCATCCTTGGTCAGATGTTCATTCGCCATTATCGACGCGACTTGGAGTCGTCCAACAGCTTCCCAGTGACGGCGGCGACTTCTTAATACCAATCCTACTTTCATCTTCAACTGGACTTTGACTTGGATTGCGGGTTCGACTTGTTCAAACGGGATGCGCTATGGCACGTTATGCCCCGAGGTCATATCCGAAGACTTGCTTCGCCTCTACTGTGCGTGAAGCATGAGTGTTATGTGAAGGAGCGGAGGGAGGGAGGAATAAAAGGAGCCAGACTTGAACCTTGAAGCTTGAAGGTCACCTCTTGAGAAGTAGCGCGTCGGCGATATTCTGGACTCATTCAGTAGCATGAGCCATTGATAGAGAAAAATGAGAGCAATAAATAGAAAGCAAGCAAGCACGAGTGCACGATATCCTGCATACGAGTATGGTATCTTTCGATCGTCCATGCATAGAAAACAAATCAGCCCGTCATGAATCCTCCAATGTTGAAGGGTCAAATCGTTTCACTGTGTCAACAACCTCGGAGCCCTTGCGTGCAAAAACAAGCTAAAAACGGTCATAATTTCAATGTCCCCAGAGTGTAAAAGACATAGGGATGACATACCAAGTAAGGATTCGCAGTAGACCCTGTGGTATCCGCCAAAACCTCCTCCTTGGGAACAACTGTGACATCCGAATCGTTGTATTTGAACCAAGAATCAGGCTTATCAGGCAAATGCCGCGAATAAAAAAAGTAGTGGCCAAACGAAGGTGTCGATCCTCGATGGATGAACACCGACGTCAACTCATAAGCCATCTCCGTGTCATCGCGCCACACCGTCTCCAGTTCGTCCTTCAACGCGTCTGCTTCAAGTCGGAGTACATCGATCTCGACTTTGAGGGCCGTCTGCTCGTCGCTCAGCGCTGAACGAAGTTCATCATCCACCTCTTCGACGTCAGAGGGCAGCCGTGACACGAAATCTGCGGTATGCTCGAGGGCTGAAAGGAACGGAGTGTCCTGGACGTCCGCTTGTTCAGAAAGGTTCGCGGTAATATGATAGAAACCAACTCACTTTACCCTCCACCAAGAGACGGATCCGCTCGCGAACCGTATTCAGTCGTACCTGGATGGCCTTCGACCGCGCCTTCTTTTCAGGGTCTGCGCTGTCCAAAAACCTGTCCATGTATATGGTCTCCCCAAACTGGACATAGGCCTGCGACTTGTACGGCTGTAGCGTTTCACGATTGAACTGCACTCTCTACGTTTGGATATAGAATAATCAGATACATACCCAACAAAAAAACAAACGAAGCACTATACCTGGAGTTGAATTTGTAACACTGGCGGTAGATCGACAAGAGTCACTTCCATTCTCCGCTTTTCACCATTGAACTCGACGACGTCATCAAAGTACCCACTTAACCCGTCGTAGATATCAACACCATCGTTTGTCACATTAACCGGAAGATGCGAGAACAGATCCTCCTTCTCATGCACTGAGGAACGTGAGGGTTGTGGGCCGGTGAGACGCTGCCGTAGCTTGCCATAAAACAGCCTATTTCAATCGCATTAGCATCGATAATGAACGCTATGGATCTTCTGCACTAACCGTTTGACTACACTCGTCTTGTCTGAGCTTCCACCATCGCTAACACCATCAAATTTCAGCAGGGACGTCTCGATCTGGAACATGCAATTATCCATGCACTCAGCGACATCATGTTGTTTCCCTAAATTCAAATTCAAAGCAAAGAGTCAGCTCCAAGTTCTTCATCTAAGATACACCTCTTACCGAACATCATAACAGAGTCCGACGTCTGAGTCGCTTTCCGTGGGGGCAGCGGGGGCGGCTTAACAGACGGTACATCCTTCATCTCCACATCAACATCACCATGCGACGTTCCAGACCCCGAAGCCTCCGGCATCTGAATCCTGGGCGGACTATCAGGATCAGGACTAACCAACGGCGGCGGCGAATTCGACATCCTCGAAGAGCTCGACTCGGCCATATGCATATGCATATCCTCACGAGTCGGCGAAGACGGAAACGTCACTGGGCTATCCAGATCCATCACGCTCACGCCCACGCTCGGTTGGCGATCGACCTCACGGTCCCGCGACCGCTTTCCGAGCACCGAATTCGAATTCGGCGACCGCGGGTCTCGATCTCGGTCTCCAGACGGGGCCTCCGCCACGGCAACAGCAACAGCAACCCGAGCAGGCGCTGGCGCATCGTCCACGAGCGTCGCATCCGTATCGTTCGACGAGTCCGTGCCGCCCTTGTCCGCCTCGTCCTCTTCTTCATCCCGGGACGTAACGAGCGCGAGCTTCGCGAGGTCGATGCTCGGCGTGACGGCTGCTGCCTCCGCGTACTCGAGGTGGAAGAACAACTCCGCGAGCTGGTTGATGACTGGGGAGTAGTGTTAGTGGATGCGCCACGTTAGGAGTGCTATGATGGTTTACATTTCTTGGAACGGACGATTTCTCGCCGGGTCACGAGTCGTCCGCCTACGCGGTGTCGTTTGAGATCGTCGTCGGAGAATTTTTCGTCTTCGACGGATTTCATGTCGAGTTTTGACATCGGTAAGACGGCTTCTCGTAGGTCTTTGATCGTGTAGAAGTACTACACAGAAATGAAATGATAAACACCAGTCGATGTCTGGATTTGTTAATTTGGCGCACCTGGAGCAATGAATTTAGATAACAGGTATTGCCCAGTTGATTAAGCCCTCGCGGTAGATCAGGTCGGGTAGGTTCTTGGATTTCCCCAGCTACATCAACGAAATCAGTGGAACGGCCATAAAACAAGACAATAGGCACATACGATCTCGTCCCAACTCAAGGAACTGACGAAGTCGCTGACTGTCGCGCACCTCCGCGATGATAATCATAGCGTCCTTCATCTTTTCGATCTGAGAAGGCGACTCGTCCATCTACACACACAAAAAAAAACCAAACACCACATCAGTAATTCCACCATATTCACGTTAGAGGGAGGGAGGGAGAAAACCCACCCGCATATTATAAACCGTAATCAACATAAGATCATCCACATCCTTTGGGACCTCAAGCGTATCATACGCCTTCTCGGGTGTCATAACCCTATTCTTCGAATTCTCAAACTCCCTCTTCAGCGCTTCGCTCCCCCTCGCCTCCGCCAGAATCCTAAACGCATCATTCGCGGTCCTCAACGTCTCCGCCCCATCCACCGGCTCCCTCCACGCCCTCTTTACACACTCCCTCCACGCATTCGCCAAAAACTGCTCTGGCACATCCACCTCATTATACTCCACCGACAAAACATTATTCTCCCCAAACCCAAGCGTCACAGCCGCCTGCCGCACGTCCTCAGTGGTGAACCGATCCCGGGAACGTTCAGTCGCGAGTATCTCAGCAAGCGACATCGGACACTCAGGGAAATTCTGCATCGTCGAAACGATATTCGAGAAACTGGTGAAATACTCTACCGTCTGTGCGGGATCGCACCGCACCTGGGCGTAGTATGCGAATGCTAGGAACTCGGGGGAGAAGGACATCGGTGTTAGACCAAGGGTTTCCCAATCGCGCGCTGCCCCTTGGTGTTGCATGACTTGGAGGATGGCACCGCTGAGCTCACCGCGACGAGCTGTACATGTGTTTCATAGTTAGTGCTTCTCTCGTAGATGAGTGAAGAAGGGCTTGTACGGACCCTGGTCGGGATGCGCTCCAATAGCCGTTTGGTACATCTCCCTCGCGCTTTCGATCTGGACCGAAAGCTGCTTCTTGTCATGCAGGTCTTTGAAAAGGGTAGCTGCGTAAGAGAAGAGGGTAAGTAAATGAGAGAGTTATATTGGGACATGTCAAACGTGCGTACCATGTGAGCGCCGGAAGTCCGCTAGCCAAGCACTCACTTCCACCCAGGCACGGAGGAGCCTTCTGCGGTTCATGCGGCCTACGGAGCAGCCGAGGTCTGTCGGTGGCGGGCGCAATGCGGGTTGACCATCGAAGGATTCTTCTGTGAATCCCAACGCCTCCAGGGTCTTCTGACTATCAGCATGATCATAAGCACAAATAAAATAATTCGGGGGAAAATGCACACATACGCATTTGGGCCCCAACCAATCTTCATCCTGAACTGAGGACGATCTGTACGCAAAAGACGATTCTCTCCTTTCCAGAGCTTGTTTTCAATTACCCTGTGCAATGATTAGAAAAACGATTCGATTCATTCCGTACAAGCTTTCTGCGAGCGAAAAGCGCAAGCAATAAACAGAACAGACAGACTAACTTGAGAATCGTCTCAAACGTCGACGCAACAGCCAGCTCGCCCGTCTGTCCAATCGGAGGGTTGCTCTTCTTGTCTCGGATATACTCGTCGAAGCACTTGCGCGGTATAACGCCGGGAATGACTCCCGATGCCACACAGTAGAGCGAACACTGGCAACATATATAGAGATCAAGCAGCCTGCCCTCCCGTTCTTCGTCCTCCCCCTCCTCCACGCCTTCCATCGAATCCAGGTCCTTCGGGTCGATATTCTCGACATCGATATCCTCATCATTGATGGTCTGCGCGCGCCGTTTCTGCTTAACAGCCTCGTTTGCTTCCCACTCCTCCATGTGCAAAGGCGGCGTGAGCTTGTACGAGTCGACGGCTTTAGCGTACTTATGGAAATGGTGGGTTTTGTTGGCGTCAAATAGTTGCTGTTCGAGGCAATTGGTGACGCGCCGTCTCCGATCTTGATTTGGGAGCGAATTTGGGAGTTCTCGGAGGTGGTCTTTGAAGGATTTGGCGTAGGGCGGTGAGACTGATGAGGATTTCCAACTAAGGATGACCCATCCGTTTTCTTTGGGACAGTAATACGCGTTTGGATGGGGAACAGCGGTTCTGACATCGCTTTCTGTCGGAGGTGGTGGTGGAGGCGTGGTTGTCGAAGTTGAGGGAACAGCGGAAGCAGATGGAGCGGATGAAGTTGCCCAGGCGTTGCGTGCAGGGGATGACGAACCTTGTGTGTCGGACGGTGCATCACTAGATGGTGCAGGAGTGGCAGGGGGCGGGGGGTTGGGTTTGATATCCGGATTGCTGACATGGACAGAGAACAGACTGTGATCGGGATTGTGCAATTCCTCGGCGAGAACAGTAGGCAACATCCCCGGACCTGGGCGCTGTGCACTCTCGCGTACAGATGGGATCCACCAGTCCTTTTCCTCCCATTCGCTGCGTCCATCAATGGATACGATGTCGGGAAGAGACTTTGTGGCGTTATTGAAAGACATGTTGTATTTCCCGAAATTGTCATCCCAGAGTTTAACGCTGTTATCGTTATCGTTGTTGTTGTTGTTGTTGTTATTGTTGTTATTGGAACCCTGGCCCCAAGTATATTCGTCCCAACTAGTCGTGCCGCCAGCGTACGGCCACATCCCGGTGTCCTCAGTTGCAGACACGGACGACGTCACGGCTGTTTGTTCCGTTGGTTCTTCGGCTATAAGTTCAGGCTCTCTGAAACCTGTAGCAGACGCCGATCGATAGGGTGGCGGATCTACTGGGGCGACGTATGTGGTGTGGTTTGATCCTATAGTCGCTGAACGCGTCGGGGGAGACACTGCTCTAGGACTTGCATAGAAAGATGTTGTTGAGACTGGGGCTGAATTGAGAGCGCCTGAGACTGGAGTATTAGGTCTCTGTGATGGAACAGAACCTGGCACAGGAAGAGGACGCCTTGACTTTGGAGAGTCTTTGTTATTATCCATCTTTGAAACAAGTTAGTAAATTGGTTGAAATTTTGAATATAAATTAGAAAGAATACTGACTAGGCTGTTGAATTGAGCAACTATCTTCACAATCGACGCGAAGAATAAATTGCTGTGATAGTCCAAACCTGAACCGTAAGCTAGTGTTTGTGCGTACGTAAGCCTACCTCTAACAGATCTTATCTCTTTCAAACATACTTCGCTTGGAATCTCTTTTCACCCGATCAAGTTTGCTGGTTCCTTACAAAGACCATGTCCCGGGAGCTCACCTCGTTAATTGCTCAAGATACCACAATCAGGTTCGTTACTCTCACAAGTCTTTAGCTGAATTAATTCTGTTATAGAGTCAGCTCAGTATTGGATAAATCCGCCGGAAGGAAAAATCTCGTCGATGGCAGTCCAGAGACGTGCTGGACCTCACAAGAAGTGTGTACCAACTTTCCAACTCATATCATTTCATTCTCCCAAACCTCAAGCCCCAGGGCCTTCCGCAATACATCCAACTCAACTTCCCGAATCGCGTAACCCCCAAGCATATACACCTCACCTTCCAAGGCGGCTTCGTAGGAACGCAATGCGAAATATACGCTGAATCGGACTCTGAAGGAACTGGATCCACGAGATGGAAGCTCTGGACATCTATATACCCCGAAGACGTTAATAGGCGGCAGAGCTTCGACCTCCCCCCATACGTTGACGAGCAATGCACCGAATCAGGAATACGCGCGCTGAAACTGATATTTAAACAGAGCTCGGATTTCTTTGGTCGGATTACTGTGTATGATCTTAAAATCGAAGGAATAGTCGTCAGCTGATGTTGGGCTTTCTATCATTGCTATCGTGAACTTCTCCGAGACTGCGTGCGCGTGAACACCGACCTGCCTAGGCCTAGTACGACAAGATTTTTACGGTTTCATTGGTTGCTGATTGCTTTGAATACTTTTGATTTTGAGCTGGACCGCAAATCCGTCTCACAACATAACCCCGTGCCCGTGCCTACTCCCTCACAATCACAGTCAGGTGTTGGACACATGTGCCATTGATTCCAACACCTGAGAAGTCCAAACGCACGCGTGAGGAAATACTCCGCAGATGCACTTGACTCTGAGAGAAACATCCCATCTTAATCTTCATCTACGTCTTAAAGGTCATTGACACTCTATTGAATCTGAATCCGACCCTTCTCCCCTGACCCGTCATATCATGGCATTCGGCATCCTTGGTTCGTAGCTTCGTATCCCAGCCAAAAATTTTGTGTCCCAATATAACGAGAGTGCGTACTGACTATTGCTCATGACCAGATGACACCCACCTCGAACATGTTCCGGGCACTGCGCTTCTATCCGACCTGGGCATCGTACATGGCCAGCAGGTATGGACATCTCCTCATACATCAGTTCTTCGCAGCCCCTCTCACGCTAGTACTTGTACTTATTTCATATTCATATTCATCCAGGTCACAATCGAAGCAGGATCATCTAAACGTGGAACGGGAAGAAACGCGCATATCGTGCTCGTCCCACAGCCTTCCATGGACCCACGCGATCCGTATGTCGTCTCAAGTCGTTTCATCCCCAGACCACTGGTTGCCGGTCGACGTTCACCACCCTCCTGAAGCTAGTGTCCTGACTCCGTCTCATTCACAGATTGAACTGGCCAACTTGGAAAAAGGAAGTATGTTTCTGGACTCTGTAAGTGCACCACATATACGTATCCTGGCATGAAATGACATTCCCACGATCATCTATCCACCAGCGCCTTCGCGGCCTCCCTCGACGGGGCGATATCACCCATGGTCGGACCCGGATACGTTCTCCTCTCTCAACAATTCGACGTCAGTGTCGATGAGGTGGCATCTAGTTTCGGGGCTATTGTTCTTGGCTTGGGGTGTTTCATGTAAGTATAATATTTTGTATTCGTTCTTGCTTTCTTTCTTGAATTCAGGCTTCTTCTTTCAACCAGAGGCTGACTTACTTGCCTTTTTTTCTGAGGTTGTTCCAGAATATGCTAGCGGTGAAATACGGTCATCGGATCGTATACCTGGGATCTGTGACTTTGGTGTGTCTTGCCCCAGGACACTGCGTTGCATAATACAGCCTTCTCACTAAAACTTCGATGAATATCTAGATGTTCATATCAACTATATGGTGTGCGCTCAGCCCTAACTTGGCGTCCATCCGCGCGGCCCGCGTATTTCAGGGATTCGGGATGTCTGCCTTACAAACGTCAGTGTCTAACTCAACATTCCCCCAACGTTCATATAAAAATGAAATGCGATTTATTTATTTTTTGCGAACTCGTTTGCGCAGCTTAGTGGCGTCGACGATTGAGCAGATATACTTGTACGCATCCCCTCGTCCAACCTCTATATATCCAGAATCTAATGGCTATTGTCGGGACTGCTTACAGTGTCCATGAACGAGGCAGCCGTTCTATCATTTGGAGTTTCTCGATCATGGCTGGGATCACTCTGTGAGTTTGTCTTGCCCGCCTTTAAACAACCGAACCATTGACCCAGGCCCGTGCCGGGGCTGTCGATGACAGTGGTCCTCTCCTATATAGCTACGTCATCCAAAATCTCTCTTGGCAAATGGGATTCTGGTTCCTCGCCATTCCACTTGGTATCGCGGATCTTTTAGTGTTTTTCTTCGTCCCAGAGGTAAGTATTGGCATAAATATCATTAATTTAATTGATGTGGGTGTACTATCACTATGATAGACCACGTACGAACGCAAAGAACCTACGAGAAACGCTGAACTCGCGCCTGACAATAGATCTATTCCTTCAGAGAAGTCGACATCTACAGATCGTAGTGTTCACGGCTCGAAATCAGAGCTTGGAGACCCGGACCCGGACACGAATGCAGATTCGGCGCCACTGCCACCAAACTACCTATCCCAGCTCAAGATCTGGAATGGGACCTTCACCGACGTTAGCTTATTCAAGATCTTTACACGCCCGTTTCCTTTTCTTCTTTCGCCAGTGGTATGTGTGTGCGCATTGACTGCTTTTATCGTTGTTTTTAACTTGATTTGTTTTTCTTTTCTTTTTTGTTTGGAAGTTATGGTTTATATTTTTAACGCAAGGAATGCAGACAGTGTTGTTGAGTACGTCTTCTACTGAAGCGCACGATATTGGTACTAAGGATCGCTCACTATCATGATGATACCAGGTCTGATGCCGATTTGCTCCTCCACCATCTTCACGATAGAGTACAACTTCACTGCGTCTCAGATCGTACGTCCACAAGCCCTGCTACTTACTACGACCCCACCCATCGACTACCAACGTATAGGGACTCACTAACCTCGGAGGAATCGTGGGCATTGTCATTGCCCTGTTCATTTCTGGACCTCTGACCGACTGGGGAACCGTGTGGCTGGCCAGACACAATCAGGGGATATATGAACCCGAGTTCCGTATCGTTTTTGTATCGAGTATGTTGTTTGGGGTGTTTGGGTACGCTGGATGGGCAGGTCGGTGTTTCATCTTCACCCTCGAGACGAATTTCAATGCTGATTGTTTTGGTACACTTCAAACAGTCGGAACAATGCATAATATGCCTTGGATAGGCGCAGTAGCCTGCATCACGTCTGTAGCCTCCACACAATATTCAACATACATACCGCTGATCAGTGATCAAATAAACAATGTAGCATGGCGAACTTCAGCATGGTAGTCTCAGGCGCAGCAGCTGTGACCTACCTCCTCGACACCCACGGCCCAGACTCGCTCCACGTTCTCGCACTATCGAACTTCGGGAAGAACATGGTTTTGTACGGGTTCACATTCTTTGCGAATGGCATGGTCCAGGATAGGGGCGTCAAGGTGTCGTTGTTGATCCTTGCGGGATTACAGGCGTTTTGCTGGTTGGCTTCGTTCCCGATGTATGTTTATGGCAAGCGTGTTAGGTCTTTTGTGCGTTTTGGTTTTGTTTGTTTTTCTGTCATGCGATGTGCTTATCTGAAGTTAGATCGCTCGCCATCCGAATCTTTTTGTCGTTGGTGTGTGATTTGAAGTTTACTTTCAGCATATCCTTCTTGGAGTGTACATGGCTTCCTTTGTAAATGCATGGATGCTCTTCAGACGAATCGATGAGGACTCGAACCCGAATGTCACCAAGCCACCTATCTCAGCTCAAGATCTTATAATTAACGCACCCATTTCCCTTTCTTTTTGCGTCAGTGGTTTGTCATCGGTCGCTTTTCTTGCTGTTTATCTCGATTTTTTTTTTTCGTTGGAAGTTATGGTCTATATTCTTAGTTCACGAGATGAAGACAGAGTTATTTGGTAGGCCTTTTATTGAACCGTATTGCTGCACACAATACTAGTACTAAGGAGCGATCTCCATATCAGGCTTGATATCGTGGATCTGCGAGTCCTCCACTATTTCATCCCAAACCGTAAGATGGTTGATGCTGTGAATAGAAGCTAAAAATAATACTGACTACACTGTTGGATGCAGCAACTATCTTTACAATTGATGCGAAGAATAGATTAATATTGCTATAATAGTCAAAATGGCCGCTTTCCAAATTAGATCATCCAGTGATGGGTCTGTAACGTCATCAGGCACATTACTATAAAAGGTATATACTTCCTTCTCTGATTCATTTTTCAACTTCATCGGTCATCCTTCAACTGTAAGTGTCATCTTGCTCGGGGATGCCGCGAACTCCGCACATATGCAGTCACGAGGGAGAAGGTCCAGACTAACACAAACATGATGGAGCTACGGTGGAATTTAATTAGGTGGGTAGAACCAGCCGCATTTGAATCAGAAGAATTCTCAATCCGTGTCTCGCAGCTTTGATTGTGACGCTCAACGACACGTTCATCTGACGCAACGGCCACCTCGCCACGCAGACACGCACGAAGTGTTTCAATTCCATGTGCATTGGCATTTCACTTCCGTTGTAAGCAGCCATTAACTAGTTAGTTCTGGTCAGGAATTAGAAGAATAACATCCAAATCAGCGTCCTCGAGGTCGGCATCAAGCAACAAAGGAGTTGATCTTGTAGTATCTGAGAGACTTTCTGGTGAGTGCCTTTCTATCTGATTTATTTACTCACTGCTTCTTCACTGGTAGAATCAGCCCGGATTTCTTTGGTCGAATTACTGTGTATGGTCAGAAAATCGAGAGAAAAATCATCAGCTGATGTTGAGCTTTCTATCCTTGCTATCGTGAACTTTATCGTGAACTCTCTGCATGCGCGTAAACACCGGCCTACCTAGTACGACAAAACTTAACTTTCACGGTTGCATTGAACGCTTGTTTGACCTTGGGTCAGGTCGTAAAACCCTCCCGCAACATAACCTTGCGTCTATTCCCTCAAAATCACAGTCAGGTGTTGGGCACATGTGTCATTGTCATTGATTCCGACACTTGAGAAGCATTGCGACCTCATGCATATGGAAATCCTTCGCAGTTCAACTCTTATAAGAAACATCCCATCTTTTTCTTCTACGTCTTAATCGTCACTCGTATTCTAATTCCTCTAGAACTCCCTCCACCCAAACGACCCTTCTCCAAAATGGCATTGGGCATTCTTGGTTTGTATCCCAGAAAATTTTGATCTCCCCGTATAACGAGTGCATGCTAACTATTGTTCATTGCCAGATGACACGCACCTTGAGCATGTTCCGGGCACTGCGCTTCTGTCCGACTTGGGCATCGTCCATGGCCAACAGGTAAAGATGTCTCCCTACCAGTTCTTTGTAGCGGGCCCCTTTCACGCCAGTACTTGCTTGTTTTTTTTCCCATTCATCCAGGTCGCAATCGAAGCAGGAACATTCAAACGCGGAACAGGACGTAATGCGCATATCGTGCTCGCCCCACAACCTTCCGACGACCCTCGCGACCCGTACGCCGTTCATTCCACCAGTCATCAAACCACAGTCGCCTGACTCCGTTTCATTCACAGACTGAACTGGCCAACATGGAAAAAGGAAGCATGTTTCTGGACTCTGTAAGGGTCCATATCCTAGACACAATATTGGAATGTTCATCTCTCCACAAGCGCCTTTGCAGCCTCTCTTGACGGGGCAGTGGGACCAATGGTCGGACCCGGATACGTGCTCCTCTCCCAGCAGTTCGGGGTCAGTGTCGACGAGGTCGCATCTAGTTTCGGTGCTATCGTCCTTGGCTTGGGTTGCTTCATGTAAAGCCCTGTTTATCCCCGTTCTTGTCCCAGTGATAGGCTTAATTATCTTGTCTTGTTTCAATTATGAGGTTATTCCAGAATGTGCTTGCGGTGAAATACGGCCATCGGATCGTATATTTGGCCACTGTGACATTGGTACGCCATCCATCTTTTCACCAGTATCACTGGCTAGAGACTGACGGAACGATGTATGTACAGGTGTTCATATCAACTATATGGTGTGCGCTCAGCCCCAACTTGGCGTCCATCCGCGCGGCCCGCGTATTTCAGGGATTCGGGATGTCTGCTTTACAAACGTCAGTGTCTAACTCAACATTCCCCCAACGTTCATATAAAAATGAAATGCGATTTATTTATTTTTTGCGAACTCGTTTGCGCAGCTTAGTGGCGTCGACGATTGAGCAGATATACTTGTACGCATCCCCTCGTCCAACCTCTATATATCCAGAATCTAATGGCTATTGTCGGGACTGCTTACAGTGTCCATGAACGAGGCAGCCGTTCTATCATTTGGAGTTTCTCGATCATGGCTGGGATCACTCTGTGAGTTTGTCTTGCCCGCCTTTAAACAACCGAACCATTGACCCAGGCCCGTGCCGGGGCTGTCGATGACAGTGGTCCTCTCCTATATAGCTACGTCATCCAAAATCTCTCTTGGCAAATGGGATTCTGGTTCCTCGCCATCCCACTTGGTATCGCGGATCTTTTAGTGTTTTTCTTCGTCCCAGAGGTAAGTATTAGCATCTAGTAGATAGAATCATCGAAGATTTGCATTGATTTAATTGATATTAGACTACGTACAAACGCAAAGAACCTACGAGAAACGGTGAACTTACGCCTGACGATAGATTTATTCCTCCAGCGAAGTCGAAATCTGGAGATCATAGTGTTCACCGCTCGAAATCGGAGCTAGAGGACTCGGGCCCAAATGCAGACTTGACACTAATGCCACCAAGCTACCTATGTGAGCTCAAGGTCTGGAACGGGACTTTCAGCGACGTCAGCTTGGTCAAGATCTTTACACGCCCATTTCCTTTCCTTCTTTCGCCAGTCGTATGTCCACATCGGCTACTTTCCTTCTTGCTTAGTATCTTGACTTTTCTTTCTTTGGAAGTTATGGTTTATATTCTTAACCCAAGGGATGCAGACCGCGTGGCTGAGTACGTCTTTCACTGAATCTAATTAGTGTCCACGATACTAGTGCTAAGGAGCGATCCGATCGACATACCAGGCGTGATGTCGATCTGCTCCTCCACCATTTTCACTATAGAGTACAACTTCACTGTGTCTCAGATAGTACGTCCACATTGAATTGAACAGCCCTGGTAATTGCTACAATCTAACTCACGCATAGGGACTTACCAACCTCGGAGGAATTGTCGGCATCGTCCTTGCCCTGGCCGTTTCTGGACCTCTGACTGACTGGGGAACCGTGTGGCTAGCCAGATGCAATCAAGGAGTGTACGAACCCGAGTTTCGCATCGTCTTTGTATCGAGCATGTTGTTTGGGGTGTTTGGGTACGCTGGATGGGCAGGTCGGTATTTCATATTTAGCCTTGAGAGACGAATCTCAATGTTGATTGTTTTGATATACTTATAGTCGGAACAATGCATAATATGCCTTGGATAGGCGCAGTAGCCTGCATTACGTCTGTGACCATCACACAACCTTCCACATACGACGCTGATCATTACCCTTCTCTAATAATGTAGCATGGCGAACTTCAGCATGGTAGTCTCAGGCGCAGCAGCCATGACCTATCTCATCGACAGCCATGGCCCGGATTCGCTCCACGTCCTCGCACTATCGAACTTTGGGAAGAACATGGTCTTGTACGGGTTCACGTTCTTTGCGAATGGCATAGTTCAGGCTAGGGGCGTCAAGGTGTCGTTGTTGATTCTTGCGGGATTACAAGCGTTTTGCTGGCTCGCCTCGTTCCCGATGTATGTGTATGGCAAGCGCGTGAGATCTTTCGTGCGTTCACTTTCGCTTGTTTTCCTGGGATGGAGATGTGCTTATTTGAATTTAGATCGCTCGCCATCCGAACCTCTTTGCCGTTAGTGTGTGACATGTTTGAAGTTTACCTGTGTTGTCAGTATATCCTTCTTGGAATATACATGGCTTCCCAAAATATGCGAATGCTTTTCAGATGACTTGATGAGCATTGACATAACACGAATAGATAGCAACCTGCATGGCTTGGAGGACTCGGACCCGAATGCAAATTTAATATTACCAATTGTCACCAACAGTTCTTTGACCATGACATACTGAATTGCGCTGATTTTATTGCCAATGATCGTTGGCGATGTGTTTCCAAATTCCTACATTTTATATCTTGAGCTACGTTTTCTGACTTGGTGTGCCTCTTGCATCATTAAGGTATATCCTGAGTGCGTCACCATCCATTTGAAACCATAATAGCAAGTAGACAAGAGACGATATAAATGACTTGCTAGAAACATGAGAGTTGACCCATCCACCCAGGCGGGGAGGATCTCGAGTCTGAGGTGTGGTTTCCGTGACAGAGCCAGAGAGGTCGATGAAGGAGCGGATTTATTGGGGAATAAGGCGAGGATGGTGTTGTACATGCCTACGACGAGATAGATGCCAGAGCAGGAGTGTTGGTCAATAGCCCTGTCTGTTCCAGTCGGATCGACTTGCCGGAGTAGTAGATGATGGGTATCAAGGCGTTGTCAAACAGGCCTTCGAGAGAGCTGAGTTTGGCATGGATCTTGACGTCGGTCCCGCCCTTGATAAACGGACTAGTTGAATGTGCCGACGCTCTGGAGGATTGTGGATATCAGCACAGCTATGCTGATGCGGTTGCTTGCCATCTTTCGTGCAAGTTATTGCAGCTAGAATGTCCTCATTTACATGAGCGAGAAATTGATAGAAAATAATCACCCACTCACCCCATCCTCCGGCACACATATCTCGTCGCAAAATACATGTGCTCCATCTCAGGGCCACTCTGTACTACTTTCCCGCAGGTAGATAGGTACTGCTGGGCCTTTGCTAGCTCAACAATAGCCAGGGGTTTCCGGCAGATACCTACGTCGTACGTCGCAAGACTTCAAGGTGTTCAAAGGGAGGTCTTCGGCTATGTGTTCGGTGTGGACTAGTAATGCGAGGCGTGGTTTGAAGTGACATGTTTATGTTCTGTGCATGGCAGTGGAATTAAAGTTACATGATGAGAGGCACGCAAGCCTGTTGGAATCCGAGAGGGTGAACTAAGAGACCGTAAGTCTAATACTCAGTCCAGTAAAAGAGACTGTATTGTGACTGCACCGAAGAGACCGCAAGTCTAATCTACTGTACGGTTCAGTATGGTATGAATAAAATATGATATTTACTACTCACCCTCAGTCCGGTAAAAGAGACTGAAGGCTGTAGCCAGTCCGTGCGGTATATGAATAAAGTACATCTCCGTTGACCCTATGTCGTACCTCGTCTGTGTTCAAGCCACTGGGTCGCCGTCATTGTCCTATATCCAATGACGTCAATCAGTAATTAATCCTAGCATGTGTGTGTGGCGCAATTGACATCGAGATCGTCTAACAAAGCCATGATATATGAATATGCAAAGCGGTTACTAGAGCGTTTTGTATAGAGAAAGCTTAGATTGTTGGCGCTAGAGGATCGAATGTTGAGCAGATGATGGTGATGTGCAAACAGGTAGACGCCCAGCGCACATGGGACTGAATATCATGACTGATAAGCCACGTCCATCAGTCGATACCTCGTCATCATTATTAAGGCCAGCGTCCTGCCAGATGGCATTGTCAATGTTGAGAGCATACAAACACTTTCAGACAATTTAGCATAGTTTAGCTCATTGACACAACAACTTAACAGATAGGTTGCCAGTGTTCCAGTACTTGTTAAGTAGACAACTGATATCAACTTTTACCTCTTGTATACATAATACTTATATTCCTTTGTAGGATTTTTCTGAAGTTAGTGGTGTAGCTCTGAGACCAGGATTGTTCAAGGCAGCACTGCTGGTACTCCACAGCCTTAGATGACTTAGCAAGGTTCGGAGAATATAATATGAAGAGATCCACATAGTTAGTTGGTGAGTAGATGACTTATATAACAATAAACCCACTTAATCTGAATCGACTGTCATACCATTATCTTGACGATTTACCAACCAGTGCTTGAATCGAGCCTTGCGTAGTTCCCTGCCAAGCGCAACTCCTACAGGTAGTGGAACCGCGTTACCAATTTGACGATGCATCTGACATGTATGGTGAGTGAGCAATGTCAGAGGTTTACAGATCTAGTAGCAACTAGACTTACTGTCACCACGCCATTGTCGGAAGCCTCAAAGACAAAGTGGTCTGGAAATCCTTGAGATCTTGCAAGTTCACGTACGGTCACCATGCGATGGCACTTCAGAATTTTCAGTATTCAAGTTGTTGGCCATATTGTATACACAGGGGCCTTACATATGGATTCAGGACATGGCTTTGTTTGGCAGTGGTATCCATGTTTGTGACGGTTGTAGGAAAGAATCGTTGGGCGTTAAGCCTTCCATATATACCTAGAGAACAATCAGTGAGCTCGTCGGCAAGATATACAAAGGATCTTCATACCAGGGCGGAACTTGTTCTTTGCCACAGATGACAGTGGGTTCGCAATCTGCCATTCAACCAGGTTTGGTGGTAGCTCTGGCAAGGAAGTTAATGACGAGAGTCTCATAATTATTCAACAAGACTTACGACGGTAGTCCGCATCAGCCTCCAGCGGTATCGACATCACTCTGAAAGCGGGAAATTGGGTTCATGCCGATAATATACAAAAACAGTCGTCTTCGTACCGTTTCACTTTCTCCGGTTTGAATGTGCGTGTGAAATGCTGTAGGTTCTTCGTTGCTTTGACGCGGGCCGTTGCTTGATACGATGTCTTCATTTCATGGTGATATTCTACGACACCCGAGTATCCACAATGCGACTCGGATGGATCACATGTTTTCGCTGGAATGCCCCGTCTTGTCGTATTTGAGGATTTGACTTTCCTAAAGTCCAAGTTAGCATTCTGAATCCTGGACGTAATAGATGTTATTACATACCAATCAAATCGAGGCAAATCAGATATCGCGTCGTCAATCGAGACAAAAGGATGCGGAGCTGTCCCATTCCGAGCACGGATAGGTTGAATATCCTTTTGAGAAGAACGTAACTCAAGCTTCATTTTTAGACCGTAGTTGTCAGGGAAGTCGTGGCTTGGCTGAGGTAGCTCAGGCAGTGGATGCCCATGTTCTGCAGCGATGAGGAAAAACCGATGTCGGCGTTGAGGTGCCCCATAATGTCCTGCTTGTAAAACAGCAAAGCGTACTTGGTATCTAATGAAACAAGTTAGATGGTTCCGTAACAATTAACCTGTCACTGTATTACTTACTGCATCTCGGTTAAGGCTCGAATGACAAACTTCAATCCACCCATTGGTGTACCTCCGACGAGTGTATGTCCTGCTGCCTGCGCGGCATCGAAGGTGAACTCCTTGAAGCCTGGTACGTTCTCAAAATAGAACAGTTTCGGTCGCAGGTGATCGACATAAGAGAGCGCCGTAAGTATCAAGTTGCTCTTCTTGTCATCTGCTCTCTTGAATCGATTCAATGTGGAGTGTGTCTGGCTGTATCCTGTCAGATTTTCACCCCCCCTCCCGTTAAAATGATACTGAGAGCCTCACCAGGGAACACCAGCAACTATAACATCGGGTTTCTCCAGAGATGGTAGAGTGACTGACTCGTCATAGTGTTGTCGAAGTGGCTCAGGTTTATGTCCAAGCTTCTCCTTTATCGAATAACGTAGAACATCATTCGCACACCGATTATGAACCGCAACATTGGGGAAGTTCCGCCTATACACCAATCAGAAAGATCAGCAATCTGAAACACGAACAGATGCAATGATCAACGTACATAACTGTTTTCGCAGCGCTAGGAGCCAGTTCCACGAGCTGATCAAACTTCAAACATTTACTCCCTTGACCCAGTCCCATGCTAAAAGCACCAACACCACCGAAAAGATCAAGCGTTCGCAACGGGTGCCGCTTCGCATCTTCCAGGAACTTCTCCATCTTGTAATATTCTTCCAGAGACGCGTTGGTACAAGGGGAACAGATACAGAATTGCTCAACACGTATGCGCTGCAGTTGCTTCCACGATGTAACTTTCAGCGATGGGAAGGAATATGTGACGAAGAAGTGATCGGGAGATAGGTCCAGCCACACCTTTAGTTGCTCGCTGGATTGAAAGGATTTTGGGTGGAGAACGTGACAAACGCGGATGAGGTCCTCTAGAGGCACCGTTGCTTCGACATCTGTTAGGAAAACCTGGCGCTGAAAAAAAAAAAGAAAAAGAATTAGGCTCTGGTACTCAACATGAAAGAAGCTCACTCACCTCGTCTCTGAGAACATCTCGAGGCAAAATATCCCCAAGCCCCGATATTCTCCCTACTTTCCGCAATGAAACTTGGCTTTTAACCTTAGTGTTAGAAATGAGCCTGAACTCGGTAATGTAGCCTATATGTGCAGGGCCCTCTTGTGCCTGGTACAGCACGAAGTCCTCGTAATGGTATTTCTGCCCGCGGAACGCGACACCGATCGTGTTCCCTTTTTGATCTCTGAGCTTCATCTCTTCTTCCTCTTGTCTGTGCTGCTCGACGAGAGGGCAGATAGTGCAGTTGAATGGGGGTTGACTCCGGGCTACCAGTTTGCGAATTTCTTGGTCGATTGAGGTGTATGTGGCTTCGTTGAGGTTGTAAACGAATCTAAGGGAAAAAAACATGAGTTAGATATGCAAGCAGGGAAAAAATGTTAAGACCTACTTGACGAAATACTCGTCAAACTGGTCTGGAGCTTCCGAAGTTTCGTGTACCTTTATCTTTCCTGACACAGCGCCCCATGGGATATTACCGCATATATCATTCCAGAACAACTCTTGGGGGTGTCCGCGTTCGGCTACAGTTGTCTGGGTGGAGTGCTGCAGCCAGTGGACATGGAAGTAGCCCGGAGCTGGGTTCATGGAGCAAAATACGATTCGTGCAAACCTGCCAATAAATTATTCCTGAGTCTGGAATAGAACAATGACAGCTCCGACGACGTACCAGAAATAATCTGCGATAGTAGAAGTCTCATCAACGTCTTCAATATTGTCTGGTAAGAACTCTGAGGGCTTGTAATTTCGCCCAGTATCCGTATAATTATGTATCGGCACCAGAACAAAATCACCGTTCTATAAATCGACCTTAGCAACATCGCTCACTCGAGAGAAGAGAGCAACCACACACACACCTGAAAAATCTCTCCATTTATCTTCATCGCAACAGGATACCTACTATCCCTCCCCATCCTCTCAACCCTAATCTTCTCCACCTTTGCCCTCAAAATCAACTCACACAGCCTCTCATGCATCTTGTTCCTCTGCCTCTCCTTCACGCCCTTATTCTCAGGCGGTGGACGCACGCCCACGACGACGAGCTCCTCCGTGACAAGGCCCCGTGCGAGGGATGCGATGAACGGTGTCACGTGTGTCGGGACGGCGTTTTCGCGGTCGAGGAGCGCGATGTCTAAGTTCCGTGTGAGCGCGCGGATGGGAGGGGGTTTCCCCCGTGTGGTGGGTGCGTTTTGGCGTCGGGGGCGTCGATGGGCGGGGGCGGTGGTGGTGTTAGTGGCTTTGCGGAAGATGCGTTGGATGAGGGGAACGGTTTTGAGCATCTCGTATTCATCGCTTTCGTTGACTGCATCTTGGATATTTGAGATCTGATAATAAGCTGATTAGAGAGGGGATTTAATAGTAGTGTTGTAATATACTTACTGCTTCTAGAAGGTGTGCTTCCTGGTATGTGGTTCCGAATGGATCGACCTTTGTAGAGAAACGTGTAAGGAAGTCCTCGTAGGTTATTCGCGGAGAGTTGAGCGAGGTTGAAATGACCATTTGGGCTATCCGAAGGGGCGTAAAGAAATGCTTGAAAAGCGGCTCATAAGTACGTGTTGGAGTGTCCAGGATATACCAAGCGTAAAGTGTTTCTATGTAGACCTTCCTACATCATTCAAGTCAATTGCAGACCGTTGACAAGGACGAACATATCACGTACCCATCCGCCTCAGTGTAATCCAACGTATACCTCAAAATCGCACCCAAACGCACGACTTGCGGTACATCATTATTGTCTCCATCCTCCTGTCCCTCATCCTCCTCATTCAGGTAATACGGCGAAACAATGCCCTCTGCCTCAAACAGTCGATCCACACCGTCGTCCTCCTCGATTGAGCTGAGCAGCACCATCTCGTTGCCATGTTTTGGGTCGTAGATAGCAAAATCCGACAAGACTCGAACAGGCTTCGTAGCGTCCACCCCGGGCCCGTCCACGTCTTCACGCGCGAAAGGGTCCTCACCTACGATTACGAGGTTCTCGGTCTCGAGTTCGCCATCTCGTTCCTCGTAGAAAGCAGCTTGAAGCAAGATTCGTTGTGAACACCTGGGAATCTATGGCGTCGGAATGGGAATGGGAATTGGGCTTACGAGGAGGTAATTGCCGCCGTTTTGGTTCCTGCGAGAATCCGAAAGAAATGAGGTTGATTTCATGGCTGTAGTGCTAAGCCATGAATTATCTTACGCGAGTGTCAATAGGTCCGTCGCCTTTTCGTTTCAAAGACGTCGAGCTTGAGGCCTCTGATCGTAAGGAGGTAGCCTCGTGTGATACAGACTCATCAGGGAATGACACTTCAAAGGCGTTTGGGCGACGACGCGCCATTAAATTATCAAAGTGGGGATAGAGAGAGGGCGAAGGAAATGCTATTGAGGTATACCGTATAATATGAATCCAGCGAAGCAACGGCTATTTGAAATTCAAATAAGCGGAGTTCCCATCTCTAGACTCAGCGTCTATAATCTGAAGGCAATCGGCGGCATACTGTATCTCGCGGTTTGGGGATTTCATAATTGGACATTTCTCCAACTCGGGCATAGTTTTTCATGTTTTGTTTTGTCGCATGGGGCATGAAAGCAGTAGGTGACATACAACCAGCCAGTAAGAATAAAGCACCACCAATGTGTCTACACCTCTCCTCTAGATCGTTGTCTCGTAACGCACGGGGACCATGGTCTGGGGGGCATTCTGGGCAGTGGAGACGGTGTGGGCCTCCCGGGGGAGAGCAGGGATGCGGCGGAGGTTGATGCGCTCTAATCATCAATATCTTGTTGGTTTTACGTTCTTTCGATAACAAAACGAGATTCACTCACCGCCCTTGGCCTTGGCAGCAGCGTGTGCCTCGTGGTTGGCCTTGACACGGTCCAAAAACTCCTGTCGGCATTTTGAGTGGCGGACGTGCTCAACGCGGAGGTTGACACGCTTCTCAATGTAGCGGTTTCCAACGACCTTGTAGACGATGACACCAACGGCAGAGGGGGTGACGTTGTAGACAATGCCAGTGCGTCTAGTGCAGAATTACATGAGGATCATAGATCGTGCAAGTTAATAGTTTATTGAACGGACCCGTGGTAGTACTTGTGGGGCATACCCTTTTGTTGCGAGGCGTTGGCCTTGATGTCAACAATGTCGCCGACGTGGTAGTTGATCAGGAAAGTGGACAACTTAGTAGGGCCATGTTCTGCAAGGCGATCAGTCCCATCCCATGCCCGTCATTTAAGAGATAAATCCCACCCTTGAAGCCCCTCTTGAACATGTGGCGCGTGCGCGCGCGGTAACCGAATGAGTGCGGCATCTTGAGGACTGTGTGTGACGGTAAGGAAGGTACAACGGACGGTCAAAATTTCGGCGTACAGTGGGCTTGGACGTTGGCGGTATCGACGAGTAGAGGGAGTGCAAATTTGGATAACCGGGAAATGCCGAGTGGCTGAGTTGTGGTCCTGCACAGTTTTTGATGGCTCATCCAATCGGTTTATCCCAATTTAGGCGTCCTGTCCGTCGTCGACTTCCTCAAGAAAAATGCCCAGGTAATCCCCTCGCTACCTTCAACGATGAGCTCAGTATGTTGACCACTTATACAGGGCCCCGCGGAACCACTCAAAAACGTGAGCTTTTACTTCAAGATCCACTTTTGTGGAGGGTTGCATTTGTGCTTACGAGCCATGGCCCCATTGCCTTTTAACTCTACAGTTACAAGGTCCCTCGTCGTCCTTACGAGTCCGCTCGTCTTGACGCCGAGCTCAAGGTACTTTTTATCATTCCCTTGACACACCTTTTTCTAAACTAATCACAATTTAGCTTGCCGGCGAGTACGGTCTCCGCAACAAGCGCGAAATCTGGCGCATTGCCCTCACCCTCTCCAAAATCCGTCGTGCTGCTCGTGAGCTCCTTAAGCTCGATGCCAAAGACCCCAAGCGTCTTTTCGAGGGTAACGCCTTGATTCGCCGTCTCGTGCGCATCGGTGTGCTCGATGAGGCCCGCATGCGTCTCGATTACGTGCTTGCCCTCAAGATCGAGGATTTCTTGGAGAGGAGGCTCCAGACTCAGGTCTTCAAGAGCGGTTTGGCTAAGAGCATCCACCACGCTCGTACCCTCATCCGTCAACGCCACATCCGGTACGCACTCAACGCTCACACTCAAATTAGTTCTTATCCTAATTTTTTTCCCTTGAAACTTATAGTGTTGGCAAGCAGATCGTCGATGTTCCTTCGTTCGTCGTCCGTCTCGACTCCCAAAAGCACATTGACTTTGCTCTCACCTCGCCTTACGGTGGAGGCCGTGCTGGCCGCGTCAAGCGCAAGCGTGCTGCTGCCGCTGCCAAGAAGGAGGATGAAGGTGATGAGGATGAGGAGTAAATTATTCGCCCACATTCTCGTCTACTATGTGATACATGTCAATGATATGACTATGCTTCATGCAATCTTTTCGTGTGAATTCAAAACTTAGGATGTCTCAAGTCTTCAACTGCTCTTAAATAATGTGCATTGAATGCCACCGCTAAATACTGATATAAATACATTACATCCTATGCGAACCCAGTCCGAATGGTGGGTTGGAATACAGGAAGCGGGTGCGCCTATATGAATAACAGTTAGAAGGGCAAGGGATGAATCGCCCAAAATGTGACCGACCTCAGTGTTAAAGACGAACTCTATTATACAATAAGCATCACGCCTTTATCCAAAATCACAAGAAAAAAAGACGTACTATCCAAGGGTAAAGTGTCTGAATCATCAAACAACAGATAAAGATACTTCAACGTCTCGCTCTGTTCCCGGCATACAATCAACATCATCGCAAGCAAAGCAAAGCAAACAAGTCACCCAAAGATACGCACCATCAAAAACGTCTCCATCTTATCCTCATGCTTAGGCGGGAGCTCATCGACATTCAAAACAGTCGCATACCCGCCGCTCTCGATCTTACAGTGCTTCTCAATAGCCTGGAAGATCCTCCACCCGTGCTCTCGATAGAGTGGATCGCCGGTCAGTCGATATGCGAGGAAGATTGACTCCACTGTCTCAGGGCTGGGTATTGTGTTATGATTAGCCGGGGATTCCTAACGAGCGAAGGGATGAAATACCGTAGCATGTATCGCGCATCATACGGGGGAGATGCTCCAGGACTAGTTGGGGTACGACATGATCAATGAGGGTTAGGAGATATGTAGGGAGGGGGGCAGAAAACTTACCGTGCTCCCTTAATGTACCAGTCCGCTGGCATGTTTGATACATCATCCAAATTATCGCTCGGAATCCGGAAGTGTACAATCTCAGGCGACAGGCCCCTATGCTTGAAATTGAGAACAAACGACTTGGAAACAAAGGGGGGGGGGGGAATGGCACGAAGGAAGAAGACGTACGTAGCAGTATCATAAGTGTTCACACACGTCTTGACGAGCTCCACGCCAGTCTTCCAGTCCCTCTTCCCCACAGGTGTTAATTCACTATCACGCGGCGGGATGGACACCTTATCGACGAGGGCTCCTGTTCTCGTTGCTCCGAGCATTAGTGAACCACCGAGGAAGCACACTAAGTGATCTTGCTTAGGAGATAAACGCCACGCACTGCAGTGCAGGAGGTTATTTAGCAAGGAGAACCCCCCTATTCTCTGCCTGTGAAGAAGGTACTGTTGGCTTACATCTCCCCTGACCTCGTCCGTTCAGGAATCAGCTCGGAGGTATAAGTCATTTTCGTTTTGGTAGTCTTCTGGATGAGATGAGCGTGGATTCCTGCCATGGTATCGTCATACATCTAGATATCGTCAGTGGGGGCATTTAGCAGTGGGATCAGCAGATACTTACATCGGCGTAAACTCCCTCCGTGCCGTTCTGGATGCCATCTTAGTATCAAAAGCAAGACGAGAATGCAAAGCGCTCTTACTGTTTGAATGTATTGTTTTCTGAGAGAATTTGAGAGGATATACAAAAGTCCTACAATTGAAGCTCACAATAAATATTCGTAGTAAGAATCACCACGAGATCCTAGGCGTATATCTGATGTCATATATTGGCCTGAGGCGACACTTGAAAGGAGAAAAAAAAAAAAAAGGATTGTTCCTCAGTTTCGTTAAGCCGAATGGGACAACAAGATCATGACTCACTCCATATGAATGGCAGCTAGCCCAGAGGGCAAACGCGCTTCCTTAATAACGCGCATGACCTGCAGCACAAAGATACATAAGAACACTTGCCCCAAAGTAAAGATACCAACGCCTACGTTTTCTGCTCGCCGCCAATAAACATCATCATCCAGTAAATGGCTCAAGTAGCGGAACTCAAGTTGGATGGTGGAGACCTCTGCCGTGCTAATGATGTTAGCAGAATAAGGGTCAGGGACACCTTTTTGTTTTCCAAGGTTGATCATGGGGAGCGGGAGCCCAGATTTTGTTTGAAAGGCAGGGAGGATGCGGTCAGCTAGTTCTGTGGCTTTCTCGAGGTATAGAGGATCTTCCGAGGATAGATGGTACGCGGAAAGTAAACCACCGAGCACACGGATAGTCGTCTGTGGAGATTTACACAGAATCAAGATAAAGGGAACGAATAAACGAGGCATTACTTACCTCAAAAGTATTAAAATTGCCATCCCTCTCGAAACTCAGTTTATCTGCAACCCATGATCGAGCACGCGAATATTCCGTTTCAAGTCCCATTAGAAGCATCGTATCAATAGAATCGATCACGGTATATCCTATCCCTCCAGCCTGTGTCAAGTTCGAGCCTTTATGGCTGATGGGATGGTACTCGTCGTTGCCCATCGCGTCTCGCTCTTTGAGTGGCGTGTCTTTAGCAATACTGTTTCAAAGAAGACTTCGCACGTACCATAAGCAAGCCAGGCATGCTACAAAATATGAGTATCAGTGGTCAACTACAATAGCAGATTGAAACACACCTTGAATGCATTGACCACCGCGTCGCGCTTGGGTATATCCGCAGGAAGGTACAGGGTAGGTCCTGAAGGATTGGCAGGATGTGTCCCGTCCCAGCGTTCCGAAGTTCCAATCCATGAACCTAATACATTGGTGAAGATAGTGGGATCGTGCTACACAGCGGATGTTAAAAAATGGATGGTGTCAATGGTCCTTAAATTGACACACCCTGTAAGCGAAAATAACTGCGGTCGATAGGACTAGTATGGATAGTAGCTTGAATCCTCCATGAAATGATGTATGAACTGGTTTCTTCTTCGACAGCGATAGCCATGGGTTAACGACACGACAGTTAAATGAGTGAATGAATTCAAGCTGACATTTTGTATTTCGCCTGAGGAAGTCGATTTGGACTGACCTGCCTTCTTATTGGCGTTTCCCATTCTCCCGCACGGTCGTCGCTATGTTGAACGGGGCGGAGAATACGTGGAGGTCGTCTTCACTGTCACGACAGTTATCACCATGCACTTGGCAAGACCCATTTGGCAAGACGTTGTCGGTCCGTGTCGGGCCGAAAGTGCGCTCGCAATATTCAATATTCAGGCTATGGGTGGAACTACACAAGTACACAGGGCTTCCAGCTGCTTTCTTGGGCATAGAAAATTTCAGCAGAATTTTTGCGCTTCCTTAGAGGCTGTTCTAGCGACGAAACAATGGGTTCAGAGTTGGCAGAAAGGACCAAGGTCGCCTCTGAATCTCCCATCATCCATGGCCCTACAACACCTGGGTTAATATTTCGTTATAGGTCTTCCTTGGGACCCCTGTACGCCATATCTCCATCCCTGGATATACGCGTACCCCGGGTTGTGTACATCTTCTTGGAGGTATAGTACAAGTTGTGGAAGGGCGATACGATCCTCGTCCACACTGTTGCCGGCGGACCCGGATCTGCTCATGGCGCAGCATGGACGGGCGCGCAGTGCAACTGTTATCGGTACATAGTACACGTCCGAGAAGGCGGAACTTACGAAGCGCGACAGCGCCTCACATACCATTCTGTATAATAATGAGGATATCGTGTAACGCGTATTGAAACTGACCAACGGAGAGG
Source organism: Tephrocybe sp. 9980TJB (assembly GCA_018220975.1). Classification (NCBI taxonomy): domain Eukaryota; kingdom Fungi; phylum Basidiomycota; class Agaricomycetes; order Agaricales; family Lyophyllaceae; genus Tephrocybe; species Tephrocybe sp. 9980TJB. The sequence continues at coordinate 34,346 of JABAJU010000126.1, forward strand.
GCGTGGATACCGTTTTTTTATGGAGCTGGGAAGGATACGTATAGCAGGTTTAGTCCATTATCGTTGCTGGTTGTTGATCTGAGGCCCTCTCTAGAAAACTCATCAAAAGGAAGGTCACGGTTACTATCGTCTCGCTTGGTAGCGCATCGGGACCTGTTCCTCCGTTTTCACCTTGACGCCGTGTCGATAAGAACATCAAACCTCTCTGCCCCGCGTAAGTGACCATCATAAGTAATGATTTCAAGGTTATAACCGAACCTCTCGTTTAGCATGATGGACTATACATACAACGCCTAAGAAGCTCACACTACGGAACAAAGATCTTTGAAGCAACTGGGGAAGTCTTTAAGGAATACTCATTCACAGTCGCGTGAGAGTCGCACAAAGCGACCTTGCGGGAGGCAAGACGACAGGGAAGGTAATTGAGGTAGTTGTTAAAGTTGATTGAATATGGATAGCACAATAAGCACAGTGAGGGTAGGGAGAGACGATCAAGGCAACGTCAGTCTTGTTGATGTTAGAGGAACTCTCAGGATCGGATGTTGAGGCTGAGCGGCAAGTTAGTTTCTGTGGCGGCTGGCAAATACTGTACCAAGTCTTCACGTAACGCGTAACATGACCTAGGAAGAGAAAAGATTTTGGTTCCGTAGCGCATAAAAAACCTCAATAAAGAGTGTTATGAATCAACCTAAAAATCAAATTTTTTTCTTCGGTGTACAGCAACCTCGAATTGATTCAGAATCAACATTTTAAAGAGATTTGTTGAAGAGATATTGTAATGCAAACAATTGAGCTATGAAGAGATGAAGATATTAAAAAATTTCGTAACGCGTAACAAGGCATGAAGAGATGGTAGTAACAGCACAGTATTGTTGGAATTGTTCCCGTGGCGCTGATCATGTGATGGCAAAATGTCGCGTCTAACATAACGGTATAACATACGAATGTAGGGTACAAATTCCTAAAATGTCCTCATGGCAATGAAACGACAGTTCTATGGGAAAAGAGCGACACCAGCTACAAGAAAGAGCGATGTGCTCATAAGAACATCAGGTCGAAGGGATTGACCTCTACTTGCAGATCCTGGACTAGTGCTTCCCAGAGGATATCTGCTCTTGCCAGAAAGCCCATTAGACGTAGCCAAAACGAATGGGTCAATAGTGGCAGTGTTCGCTGTCTTTATCGCCTGAGTTGTAGCAAATGTCGGAGCAGGCCCTTCCTGAACGCTTGACGGATCGGTGAAGAAGACCACTGCCAACGAAGGGGCTTTGAGGGGAATATTGCACTGGTTTGCACCCTGATTACACTGGAATGTGACAATATTTAAATCGCCCTTTAGCCTTCCGTCGGCTTCGAATTTGTTACCAAAGGTCTTAGGTGCGATGAAGGATAAGTAAGTGCTAGAATGGAAATAATTTCTTTGATAGATGCACCTGTCCGGCCCAGGTGATATTTCCTTGTACGGACACTGACGACGCTTCAAGATACCTGAAGCTATGAGTTAGTTTCAGCCGCCTGCATTCAAGTAAGGTTTGGCTTACTTCACGAAAACTTGGGAGGGAACTTGACCGTCGTCAATTGTAATGGTTCCCATAATATCATTGGCGCCAGAGGCGTCATCGATGAAGTTGATAAGAACGACTTTGGAGAGGACGCCCTGGTCATAGACAGTGTAAGATGGGTTATACATATTGTTGTTCGATGTGTCAATGATCTGCGAGACCCCGGACTTCCCAAAAATTTCCGCGACGACAAGAACCGAGTAGTAAATGGCTCCGACTGTCCACTGATAGATGCCAGGGTGGTTTTCAGGTGGTGCTAGGAGAAGACTCAGTACGAACTTCAGTACCCAAGGGTGACCTGAGGAGCCATACCTGTGAATGGCTAAAGAACGTAAGTCGTGCACGAGCACTGTGGGTTATAAGGAACTTCACTTACATTGTTATAATCATTCTGACCGCCGACGTGAAGGAGTGCACCCGAGAAATTGGAGGTCGCCAGAGTGAGGCCGTAGTCCACAGCCCACAATGCTGCATCGAAACTATCAGAAATTCCTGGAAGGCCACAAGTGGCGGTATTCGTCTCGAACATCAGAAATGGTTTGCTAAGTGCTTGAGCCCGTGCGCTGGTATCCAGATATGGTTGAACAATTCCCAGTACTGCGTCATGATTGAGAAATTGTGCGAAAGTTTCCTGGGGATCTACTGGAGAGCCTATACCAAATCGGGCGGAACAATTGTTGCTTGGATAACTACTGAGGAACGTCAATCTCTATCCTGCGGTATTTTCGAGTGTGTAGCCCACTGTTCCATGGCAATAAATTTGAGGCTATCCTTGAATCTGTCGAGATACCCAGTTGGCCACAGACGATCGGGTGACCAAGGTCCGTATGCGAGACTGGGTCCGATGAGCATGTTCTTTACAGGTATATTTTCATCCTCTTGAATAGCCTGAATGAGAGAGCCAAATTCATCTGCATATTCATTGACATCATACGGAGCGGTGCGGTGACCATGACTATAGAAGAGGGTTAGGCTTAGTGGAAGCATAAAGATGGAGCACTGGAAGAGCTTACCTCAGTAAAAAATCAGGTTTGTTACCTCCCTGCAGGCCGAGAAGAGAGGTGCCAAGAATAGTCTGTGATTTTTCAGCTATTTGAAGTCGCCAGTTCGTATCGTTGAATGGGATTCCTATCATATAGCTCTCGGATTGCCCAGGAAAAGGAAAATCAATGCGCACCAAAGTACCATTTAACGTTGACGAGCGATGAAATATTGGATGCCGTATAGAAGAGTTCATCAGTATAAAGTACAGCAGGGGTCAGAGTCTATTAACGGTAAATTGATCACGTTCAGGCGGCAACGAGAGAGCTGAGACGTGAGTCCTTACTGGATTATCCGCGTCTCCTTCTTCCTTCGACGTTGAGCGTCCATTGTCGATTTCCTCAACCCAATATGCGAAGTCTTGTGTATTTCCTCCGATTCGAATATGGATTTCTCCAGCCCGCTCCTGGATCTGCCCGAGAAGATTGAGAAATGGTACTTGAAGGTATGACCTGGAAGGGTTAATATGAGCGATAAGATGAGCGTATAAAGTATGCAAGAAGCGAACGCATTTTTCCCCACTGACGAAAGCGCCGTCAGAGAAGGTTGAGGGAAATTTCACAGAAACCTCACGCAGCTGTGTTACGACTGACATTTCAATAGAAAACCCGTAGAAAGAGCCATGTTGCATGATCGATAACCCCGATACACTCGAACTGTCGGAGGCAAGGTTTAAAGAGAAATTCAGAGCCTGATTCCCAGGCGGTGCTGGTGGTTGCAATGTCGCGTCATCGAAAGCCGGCAATGAACTTTGGGAGGGAACGGGTTGTGTGACACTCGCTGTGGCCGTTGCACTGAATCTAGATGCTTGACCGAGGGGACCCTGGTGATAAATTGTGACGCCTTGGATGTTGCCGGCAAGATACAGACCATAAAACGCAACCAAAAGCATAGCCATGAACCTGTGTAACAAGGACGAGAAGGAATGGCAGCTGAGCACACTGAAGGAAAGCAAAGGCTAGCGGCGACTTATCGCCAAGAGACTCGGGGTGTATGGCCTATGTACCTTTCACACATTCGAATGAAGAAGCGAGATAAAGCGAGATGCATAGTTCCAAAAACGAGAGTGGCAGCTTGCTGCGCTGGGTTTTGCCAGGTAAAGTATGTCCACAAGTAGGTGTCTCCTTCTCAATCGATCGATGGGAATACCAGCTTCTCCCCCTGATGGATATATTCCCATCTTATTCTTGTCTCCTGACTCCTGTGAAGCTCGCGAAAAGATGGTATCGATCAGCATGAGCTCTGAGTATAAAGAACAGCATGTACGTCGATCCTACGTGAGGCACGATGTAAAGGAACTCGAACTGAAGACGGTATATGGATTTGGAAAAATGAGAAATTCCACTTGTAGGATGTGTGGAGAGCCTCGCGACTGATTGGTGGTATGTAAGAGACAAACTATTCTTGATGTTGTTCTTGATTGGTTGCAACAAGTCCAAATTTCCAAATCCAAACTGGTTCTTCAAAGAGAGAAAGGCCGGCTGCATGTCGATTGCTTGAGACTAGAAGAATTCTACCAAGTGATTTGGATTTGTACAGTACATAGAAACAGCAGTGACACAATACTGAAGTGATACACAGGGGATACAACTTCCGTAACAGGAATACAATCGTAATAATAACACAATACCACATTGACTGACCACTAGCCTCCAGCGTGCATTGGACAACCTATGCGATGTCGAATTTTTCTTACACGTTGCTCAACAGCAACGCCTTGGTGACAGGCCTCAATATCGATATCGTGCCGATCAAGATACATCTGCAACGATTCATCGGTGAGGTTCCACGAAGGCCTGGCCATTGATGAGGAGAGGCAGCCGGAACTAAAGCAGGCAAGGTCAGCAGGGAGTAAGGGGAAGTAGACATATCATACAAGTTCGGGGGTCCGTTCGAGACCATCGGCTGTGTAGAAGTTCAGAGTGACATATTTATCATTCCAGATTCTACGGCTAGCTGTCCAGAAATCGGGATGAAAGGAGATGAAAGGCAATAGAATTATACTGTCGTACCCTAACGGCCAACGCCTTAACATGATAGAGCTCTAGACGAACTGGTTGCAGGCATTCATAAACAACTCGTCGAACTGTCTCCTCAAACTGGACTGGTGGATATGCATTTGCCTCACTGTACTGACGGCAAAGGTCGTGGACATAAACTTCTACCTTGGCGATATCAGCAGCGGTGTGCGAGAATCTGAGGTTGAACGACTTGAACCATGATGACGATGAGGGAGCAAGAGTAGTGTTTGGTCACCACAGTTCAACGTTTAAATGTGTTTGGTCGCAATGGCAAGGTGGAACATCCTCCTCTCATCCATGCGAATGCGGCCAGAATTTGGCTGTGTAGCCACCTCAACGATAGCTATTGCATGAAGCATAGACACGCCAGTGATTAGTGATCCAAGTCACCAATAATACACATTGTGGCGCTTAGGATCATGTGACGGCGAAATGTCGCGAGATGTCGCCATCGATGCGCGATTGTTGTTACTGAGGGGGAAAAAATGATGCTGGCAGCACAACGCAACTCTTGCTATCTCCAAGTACTGCGAACGTCATCGTTTCTTACATTGGCACAGCGATACCACCATGAACTTCCACCTGTGCCCACCTGAAATCCATTCATACATCTTCCAGCTCGCTTGCCTCGACGATGGCAGCACTGTTCGCGCTTTGAGCCTTGTGTCAAAATACCTCCGGGAAGCTTCCCGGCCATACCTTTTCCAGTCCCTTTGTATTTCAGGGTCAACACAAATAACTGCACTAGCGTCTGCACTTCAAAATACTGCGCCGCATCTGCGCTCCATCCGACATCTATTCCTGTCAACTCAAAAAAACGCTGTTGATGTCGCACTCACACCAAAAGCCTCAGATGCCATCGACCCTGCCGCCATCCTTCGTATTCTAACCTTCGCTGCCCCGACGTTAGAAACACTCTCATTCATCTCTTCATCACCAACCATGGGCACAATGGCCATCTCACGGCTATTCCGCACATTTTTCCCCAATCTGCGCGAACTATCCATATCAGGGTTTTACCCATTCCCATCCTCGCCTGGAAAGATGCCATTACTAGAACGCCTCCACTTACACGGCAATCGCAATCCGCACGGTCTCTTACAAGCAGGAGGCTTGGACGAGGCTTGCCCTTCGCTTACGCATCTGCACGTCTCTGGCATCAGCATGGCCGTGACCTTTGCACTTGAGCTGCAGGAAGCTTTCACGGGCGCCGATGCGTCGACTTTCCCCTCTAAGCTTCCCGGGCGCCTGCGCCACGTGGTCGTTCAGCCTGCACCTCCTCTACCAGCATCTGGGAAGAGTGCAGCGCACCAGGCGCGAGACGAATTGATGATGTCCCAGCTGGAGAACCTCGAACCGTCACAGGGTGTAGATTTGGTTCTCCTTCCACGAGCCATTGCAGATGGGGTGTACGATACCTTTAGACAAGACTGGAGTGACGGATTAGGTAGAATAACGTCTCATTGATACCCAATGCAAAAATGCCTTGATCTAATGTTTTTGGGTTTGACGAGGAATGATGTAAATAGGTATATTAAGGGTACTTTCAAGGCGCTATAGCCAAGTGGTTACGGCGACAGATTAGAATCGATTGATCATCTGTTCCTCTTTGAGGGCGCAGGTTCAAATCCTGCTGGCGTCGCTAAGATGAAAGCACATAGTTTTATTTTTCTGTCTGATAATCGACGCCAGCACAATCTTAGACTGCTCATGTCAAGTCCGAGTTTGAGCAGAACAGGGACAAACAATGCGTTCTAAGTATCTTACACTAACCAGTCTCATGGACTCTGATGCACGCCCGCAATCCTTATCGCGTTGCTCCCGATTTTGAGGCTCTAGCGCTTTTTTACCCGCCTCTTTTGGCTCAGTATGTCTCCCCGAAGTCCTGTCTGCGTGTTAACTGACTACGATCCAGCGTGCGCAGACGAACAATTGACTTCAACGATGATGCGGCCCAGAGGTGCGTTTGCTATCTATCTTAAGCCTCCCACCATATTCATATTGTACAGATGCCTCACGCAAGCTCTACTGAAACGCGACTTCGGTCTAGAGCTCCACCTTCCGACAGATAGGTTATGTCCTCCAGTGCGTATGCCTCCTTCCATAGTCCCAATGCGTCTGTATTCTGACTGGGATTAGGTTCCCAATAGGTACTTCAAACTCGCAAAGGCCACCCGAGGCTATCTAATATTGAGCGCAGAGTCAACTACGTACTTTGGATTCAGGATATCGTCGCAGACCTGCAGAGAGCCGTGCCTTACGTATTTGGGGGTTTAGGGAATGTACAATGTACTGTCCGTGGGCTTGACGTGTACGTGTGGAATCCCTCCATGGCAAATCAGTAATACGACACTGATCTGAGGTACAGAGGAACAGGTGCATCTGCAATTTTCCCTCTCCTCACTTGCTCGCTAGAGCCGACATGGAAATTCATCGCGACTGGTGAGATGCACTTCTGGCTTTCAGTTAATCCCGTTGCCCACTTCCCTCATTTGTTGACTGTTCCTCTTTGACTACAGAGTTGGACGATCAGTCATATGAACATGCTCGAGCCAATGTCCGCACCAATAATTTGTTACATCAGATCGACGTTGTCAAGGTCAAAGCTGAGGGCCCGCAAGATCCCACGCTGAGTGCACGCGAACTTCATTTCAACTTCGAGGGTTTGTTCGGCGTTGAAGAGGAAGACAAGGCTGGGGATGGAGTTACAGACAAATCTGTCGACATGCCAATGACGCGCTGCCTCGAGATACGCTTTACGATGTGCAACCCGCCGTTCTATAGTAGTGCCGCAGACATTGTAAACAGCGAGGCAATGAAGGAGAGCAGTGCTTTTGGGGTAAGCATACACCCTGATGTCTGCCCTTTGTTCGGTCCTTCTAATTACTCTTTGTAGGTATGCACTGGTGCGCCCATAGAGATGGTCACGCCTGGTGGAGAATCCCATTTCGTTAAAGCGATGGTGCATGAGACTTTGAGCGATTGGCGAAATATGCATCGGGGCAATCTAGTGAAAAGGCGACGAACGGAGGACGAAGAAATTCTTTTGGGAGAACGAAGGCCCGGTCCTTCGACTACAGGAACCATATCGCACCAAAAAGGGCTGTGTTGGTATACTTCGATGCTAGGCAAGATGGCATCCGTAGTGGAAGTTGTAGAGACTTTCAAAGAGCTCGGTGTACGTCTTCGGTGCTCTGTCTTTGCTAACATCCCAAATACGAATACGAAATTCTATTTAGATTTCAAACTATGCGATCACCGAGTTCGTACAGGGCCAAACTAGACGCTGGGCGGTCGGATGGTGTGTGGGCGGATGGAGACTACGTGATGTACGTCTTTCTTCCCCTCTCTGGCTCATTTCATTAATATTAATCCAAACAACCTGTACCTGTTTTTAGGACATCACCCGTATCGCGAACCCGAATGCAACCCTCCAGCGTCTCCTCCCTGCCCGCAATAGTCTATACTTCGACATATACATAAACAAATTTGAGGCCCATGAGCGCTTAAATAATGTTTTACGTTGCATCGAGGGCGCCGATGTAATGCCCGTGAAGAACCCAGGGGATAACACCGACACCAAAACCCGTAACCAGAACGCAGGCGCAGACAAGCTACCATCCCCCTGGAACTTCGTCGTCGCAGTAGCGGGCGATACCTGGTCGCGAAGCGCACGGCGGAAGCACAAGCGCAAGCGAGAAGAGTATTCAGGGGCTGAAAATAGAGCGTTTTCCGAGTCATCATCAAAGTCAACATCTCCCGCCCTCGTGTGTGCTTTCGTCTTCCGGGTGGTAGATGTGGCCGAGGCTGAAATTCAGACGCGGACTAGGACGCGGATGAAGGTCCAGTGGATATATGGCCACGACAGGTCTTTATTAGAGAGCTTTGCTAGTCATGTTGCGAGGAGAATAGAGAATTCCACCGCCCCGGCGGGTTGATTTTCGATAAAGGCCAATCATCGATGATACCGCATGCGAGCCTGAGGGAACGCGAGTCAGGGAGATTCTCGTCTCTGTGTCTTCGGAGCTGACGAAGCAGAGTACAGGTTTGTAAGACACCCATCGTCGTGACCTTCGTATACCCCGTTGCGTCTCTCCTTCCTTGCGCCTCGTCTGGCGGCGGTGTGGGCGAAGGATGGACAGACAATCACGTCGTTATAGCCAAGTGGTTACGGCGACAGATTTGAATTCTCAATATCTGTTCCTCTATGAGGGCGTAGGTTCAAATCCTGCTGGCGACGATAAGCGGTATAGAGCTTTTTCGTGGCTCTAGTGAACGTATAATGTTCCCCAGTGATTTGTTTTTTAGTTTCAACTTGACTGGTGCTGGAAATGAGAAAAGTTTTTGTATCGATCTCCACCGAGGACATTGTGTTTCACTCTAGTCCTTATCTTCTCTAGAATGCAACCATCGTCGTGGAAATGAATAGTGAATCTAACTCAAGTGGATATGTATTGGTTGAATCAGATAAAATGTGATGTTTTTCTCTCTTTTGGGGGCTGGATGTGGTATAGAGTATGCGTAGAGTACCTCCGACCTCAAATCCAGGATGTTTACCTTGAATACTGGTCTTATCACCAACTCAGAAGATAAAAATCAGGGGTAACATCATCATAACAGATTTATTCCCTCTAGCCGACTTGAACGACTGACCTCGTCATAACCATAGTTACTAGTGACGCGCTCTACCACTGAGCTAAGAGGGATAAATTCTTCGTATATTATAATTTATTATCAGGAGGCGTGCGCCACAGTTCATGCATTTAAAATCACTCTTCAACCAGAAATGAATTGCAGAAATTGGAGAGAATGTTCTGAAATGAACTAAGGGATAGTAGGGTAGTGGGTAGTGTGTTCTTGAAATAGTAATCACCGCCCATAAACTAGTTATGCCGGAGAGACTGGCGATAGTGTTCATTTGCCCATAGTCATTTTTGACAGGTAGTCTGCACGAGCGGCACCAAACGTGTTCATTTTCATAATGATCGGTGAGATCGTAGTCATTGTCAAATTGCTTATCGCAGTACTGTCAGTAGAGGAGTTTGGGGCTCTGGACCCAGTGTTCTCTGAGGCTTTTCCACCATCTCTTACATTTCTAGCAATAATGACGAGACGATGTCTTCCAATGGCCGGCCGTCTAACCTGCCCAGAGAGGAAAAGTATCTGTCGCAGGGCTTGCAGTGCGAGTCGTAGTGTTCATCGTTATTGTGAGCCCGGAGATCGTCGTCGTCGTCAAAACGTGCCTTGCAATACCGAAAATACGAATGATTGGAGCTCCGGGTCCAGTGTCGTTCGAGTGTCTCCCTGGTGGCGAACTCCTGAGCACCACTCGGAGACTGACAGGTGTGGCAAATTCGGTGAGGACTCGGTGAGTCACGCCGATGCTGCTCTAAAGCCTTCAAAATGAGAAAGGATTGGCCACTGCAGCGATCGCAGTAGTAGACCATCATGGATCTAATCAAGGTAAATTAGGTATTATCAATCCGTTGACTATGATGTGCTAAACGGACCTTCTTGGCAACTTCTTCAAGGGTGAACAAAAAGCAAGACGCTATAAGTTAAAACCAGAGAGCGTAATCTACAGGGAAGTCCAATGGACTAAAAACCAATGTGTTCATCTCAGAGGAGAGAAAGAACAACAATATAAATGTGTAAACTGTTCACCTGAGACCGATGTTGCCTTGAAAACCTGTATAACATAATCATATGGGTAAGATGTGATATGTGGGTATGAGTGGGTGTGTGTGGGTCCTAGTGCCACCCGTTACCATCAACGCTCAACAGCAAGCCATAAAACTAGCGACAGCAGATGATTGAGGTGCCAATGGGTAACTTTCTCTTGCCAACTTGACAAAACGACTTCGTACCTTGATGCACATATAAGTGGTTAGGGATTTGTAGACGTGTGCCGAGTCTAAGGAATGCTAAATCTGACAGACTTGAAGCTCGGTTGCCATAAAGGTTATACATTGGAATTCAGCACAGTACAAAAATGCAATAAATACAGATGAATGCTAAATAGGCGCTAAAACTACAATATTTACAACACAGCCATGATATGAGACTTGGGATATATGTACAAAAGAAAAGTCAATTCATAAACAAATGAAAAAATGTATGACACCAAAGTGCCAGTAACTTTGTGGTCGCGCCAAGAGTCCGAGTCCGAAACTACAGCTGAACGACGATCCAAATCACATCGTCAACAGCCCCATCTTCCCCACAATCACATCCATCGCTCTCTTCACCTCTCTAAACCTATGCACACCACACGACTCACTCTCGACATGCTGGCACAGGCCACTGAGCGTCTTGAACTTCGTACGACACGTCGCCTGAGGGCACACATACACCTTCTGCTGGTGCTTTGGGCTCGCGAGGTGCTGATTGAGCCCAGTGAGGGTGGAGAAGGTCGAGTGGCAGAGATAACATTCGTATTGGTATCCGTTCCATGCTGCGGAGGTAGCATAGTACGTCGTGGAGGAGGAAGAGGAGGAGCCGGTGAGCATGCGTTTGGGATCTGTGATGAGATTCTTGCGGTCCCATTTGCGGACGGTAGTGTCAACGATACGGCGATCAACGCCCGAGACGCAGGTGCCAGCTTCGAGATGGAGAAGCATGGCGGAGACCGAAACGAAGGTTTGGTTGCAGCGGTGGCCTCTGCATGGGACGGACTTGGAACGATGTACGGAAGATTGAAGATGCTGCGATGAGATGAGGGTTGGTTAGTACAAAAGACAAAGCATTATTTTATACTGAAGAAAAAATACTCCAAGAACGTACATTTCGAAGACTGTTTGCGTTGTTAAAATGACGGTCGCAGTCATCGCAGTAGTGATGCGAGGAAGACTTGCGATAGTGATCATTTAACCCAGCTTCACTATTGAAAATCCTGTTGCATGATTGACACCAGTGGTGTTCATCATCATAATGTTCCTCGAGATCGTCGTCGTCGTCAAAATGTTCCTCGCAGTGCCGACAATATGAATGCCTAAGGCTATTAATCCAGTGGTTCTCGAGTTTCTCCCAAGTAGTGAAGTCAATGTCGCAGTCGTCGCAGATGTTGTGATGAGACGAGGCGTTCTGATGTTGCTTTAAAGCGTTCCAAGAGGAAAAGCATCTGTCGCAGCGATCACAGTATGTCATTATGTATTTAAGCAAGATAAAACTAGATGTTGACAATCTCCCTAAATGTGATGCACAGTGAGAGGGGTTTTGACGAAGGATAAGGAAAAACGTGCACCTTCAATTTCAAGTTGGGGTGACAGGGAAAGATGTGTATCACAAACAACGTGCAACAAAGTAGTCTTTGCAGCAGATATAGGGCAGGTCATCACCTAAAGAAGTCTAGAAGCCTTTTGACGTCAACACCGCTGTGAGAATAAGGGAATCATGACATAATTAGGGGCTTATGATCGTGATTTCAGTTGCTTATCTAAATGTGAGCGCTTAAATCATCACCATCACCATCACTTTCACTGTCTACGACTGTAAATATGGCTGCCTCTGCGACGCTTATCAGGATTAGCGTGCATGCCTCATACAAAATCATGGATGAGCTTCACTCAAAACGTTAAGTTAACATACATTGATCCTTTGCGAAAATAAAATGGCAGTAGGTCTCCAGCTACTTTTTTCGCCGGAGAACCTCACTATTAGACGACTCTCGGGACTCTTTTCATCCCATGAAGGTTTATGTGTCTTATGGTTTATCGAGTGTCTAATGCCGCTAAGCATCTTTTCTCTTTTTGGTGGTTTGTATGGGACTGGGGTGCAAGGCATAAGAGGGCCTACAGATTTCAGCGCCTCAAATATTCCAGATATACGATGACGGATATCTTGGAATGCCGCTAAGCACCTTGTACTAGGCTTTGGGGATGTTGCAGGGTGGGTAATAGGTTTTTACATTTTGTGCGGCGGACAGGGTTGAGTTGGGAGAGAACTTCTCGGATGGTGTTTTGCGCTGAACTTCACTTTATGTTTAGAGCAGTATATTACTCAAAAAGTGTAGAGCTAACACCAGCGACCAGACTCAAGCTGCCCATACCAGCTGGATGTGTACTTGTTACCTGTCGAATATCCGAACGCAGTATGTAGTGGCAGTTTTGCTTAGTGGTTGTTATTGCATCAATACAGCTCATGAAATCTAGAAAGGTAGCAGGGAAATTGCGGTCACAATCCACGCAATAGGGATCTGAGGAACTTGAAGGATATGGCGATAGTGATTATATTTGTCGTCAGAGTGTCGATCGCAAAACTGGCATTAAGTGTGCATGGGACTCTTGACCCAGTGTTTTTCGAGTTTTCCTGAGTAGTGAAGTAAGTGCTGCAGTCGTTGCAGATGTTGTAACGAGACGAGTCGTTCTGATGTCGTTCTAAAGCGTCGCTAGAGAAGAAGGTTTTGTCGCAGCGATTTCAGTGCTACAGTATTCCTGTAAGCAAGACAAAACTATATGTTGTGAGTGAGATGTGTTTGACTGTCGACGAGGATGGAGGAACGCACCTTGGGTAAACGGGAAAGATGTGGGTCAACAAAGTGCAACGAAATGGAGTCTTTGTAGTCAACATGTGGCAGTTATAAATAGGGTAAGTTATCACGTAAATAAGTCAATCTAGAAGCCTTTGAAACTTTTGAAAATGAGAATAAGTAGGTAAAAATTATCTAACGATGGAAGTATATTGATGTGTATATATAGTTAGGGGCTTGTGGGCTTCAAGCGCGCGTGAGTACCCTTCCAGTTGCTTACATAAGATGAGCGCTAATGGGCATTTCTGAGTCAGTGATAGTCCGAATCGAACGTGGCTAAGTATAACAAGAAACGTGATATTCTCCGCGCCACTATATCACCAAATGCCTTATCGGGTCCCGCCTTATAAACCTCTGACTCCCCACCCATAACCATTACCCCCCCCCCCCCACCACACCACCACTCCCTACTACTATACAATATACTAGTATACTAACTACCATGCGTCGCCCCACCACCGCACCCATCTTCTCCGCTCCCAAACCCTCCCTCCCCACTGTCCCGAAGGCCACCGCCACAGCGCCTGTCAACGAGAACATCAGCCCCTGTCAGTCTCCACCACCCCGCCCCTCCCTCAAAGAGTCCCGCACCTGGGAGCACGACCGCCAACGTTTCAAGAAGGCTACCACCTTTATTAAGAGCAAATCCCGCAAGGCTCACTCACAGGTTCAGGCCCAGGTCCAGCTCTCTGTCGACAGGGATAGGTGGGCAGCCAAGCATGCACAGGGAGGCGTCGTGCGGACTGCTAGGAGTTCAGCTTCATTGCGTATCGACGACGACGACCCCAGTTTGAATGACGGACAGGAGTTTTCTGTTGAGGAGAATGAGGTCGAATGGGGCGCCACGGCGTTGGCCCTGCGTGTAGGAGGACCTGACCCGGACTCGGGTGTGCCACGAAAGGTTGAGGTACCACTCGCAGACTTGCTTATCGCGCGTAAGCCGCGACATGGCCGAGGTGAGTCTCATTTCCATTTCTATTTCCATCATATGGTATCTCGGTTTTCCAAAATTACGCACCGTCTCTTATCACGCTTGCTGGGCGTACATCATTTCTCCTCTTTTTAGTCTATCATGACACCATACAGCCATATGCTGACGTACATTCCTTATCCTTATCTACAGACCCCGACTTTGAACTCGTCCCCTCCGTGCGCTCCGTCATTGTCCTCGACGATAGTTCTGTCGTTCCAGAACCCGACTTTGATGAGCCCTGGGAGCACGTATACGCCTCCGACGCAGACGAGAATCGCTCCCCCGAGTTATCCTACGCCAAGATTGCCGCACTCAATTAATTACCTGCGTCAATATGAAACCCGCATACTGACACACATAACGCATACCACATTTGGACTTGGATATTCCATTCAAACTTGTACTTCTATCGACTCTGGTCTCTGGATTCCGCTCATTTGATTAGTATGCTTGCCTACATACCACAGGTATTTATGCGGATTCGATGCGCCCCTGGCCGGCGGCGTTTACTCTCCTCCTAACACTCATTTCATTGGATCTGTCACTTCCACTTGTACCATTTTACGACCCCTATTTCGTTGATCAGTAATCCCCTTCTACCATATACCTCGTTCGATCGTTCTCATTCAGCCTGCAGCCTCCTTATTCTGTAACACCATCGCCCACTGCCACAAACTAATTCTTGTGCTTTGCGGTCTTCAACACGGTGGGATATCCGTTGTTAGTCATTCATTACCGCGTTTTCAACATGTAGTAATCTTTAGAAATAGGAAATATGATATAGTTTGTATGGTTTAGAGCAGGTTTCGATCAAGAACGCTTTCGTCGCGCCGCATGGCAGATAATGTCTCCGATTTTTCATGACCAGGCCTGCCAGTGGCCGGTGTATAGAACCGGAGCTCTCGGGCCATCAGGTGGCAGGTCTGCGTCAGTTGTTCCCTCAGTCTCTGCGTCGCACGCTTGTCCCTATTTTCTACTGACTCAGTCATACTGGGGCATGAACCTACCTTGATATCACCTCAAGGAAGTAGCCGACGACGTACATCGCCTCGGCCACTCCTGCAAGACCCATGAAAGCCCTGCACGAGCAAGGTTAGCCTGTTAGTTTGTCACTCCATCTTATCACTTAAATAATCTAAGCGACGGCATCAATTTAATCGGAGACCATTTGATTTTTCTAAAGGCTACCTGCATAGTACTTTTCGGTGTGGAACAGAATCCATTATCAGTTCATCCTGTCTGGAGGCCATCTGGAGCTTGCTTTGCTATGTGGGTCCCGTCTTATTATTGACATTACTGGCATACAGTTCGATGCGGATGGGCCGAAGCAAGCAGGTGGCACTCTGGAAAGCTTGCTAGAGCAGCCAGGTTCATTGCTGTGGCCGAGAAGAGAGCTGTAAAGGGACCACGACGTTTTACCTGCGAATATTCTCGGCTATTAAATCGCCAGTTTGTCCGAACCCTGTGTCGCGGAATGGGCATGGATGCCAGCTACCAGGCCACAGCTCGGTCGCTCAACAGAATGAAGATGGCGAGTTGCATGGGGAAATTCAGAGGTAGAATGTGTAGCGATGTCGGATGTAGTGGAGAGAGATGGGGGAGTTGGCTGCCAACGAGAGATAACGAGGCGGTAAGCCTTACTGCACTGTGTTGTACAGATCTCTCTCTCCCTTCATTGTAGTAGGCGGCAAGCCTTATCCCAAGCCATCTGTAATATTTGCGCCGATTTGAAGGTTGTGGGCACCTGCTCGAGCAGATAAACAACGTGATCGATACTCTCGTCGTCGAGCAAGCTTAAGTAAAGTTCCAAGCATTTCCACCATGAACATGCGGCACGGACATCTCCGAGTAAGGTTGTATGCTGTGTCGAGCTGTAGAAAGGTGATACGACGGTTTTCACCCACGGTTTGTCCCAATCATGAGCTCGCCGCCATCTTCGATATCCGAGATGCAAGAGCGTGAACCATCAAAATCCTCACTCTCTAGCAATCCACCATTAGGCTCAATGGATGCTCAAACCATTGCGCTTATTAACGACTTGAGGTTGGTCCTCTACGACAAAAGTAAATACAAGCGCCTTCTGGAGTGCCGAGGCCTAGATGCACAACGCTTCCTGGACTTCTTTCAATGGGTGCGCTCAGTTACTCGTACTGTGTTCACATAGATTAAGCCTATTAGCTCCTTGATGCCCCAAAGCTAGACTCTCGATTCCGAAGAAATCTTATTGCAGCGATGCAAAGGCTTTCAACAAAGTCAGGGCTTTACCCCATGTGCTACCAATTAGAGGATGTCAGACGCGACCAGTATGCTATTCAGGCAGGAGGCTTTGCCGATATATACAAAGGAACTCTCGAGGATCAGGCCGTATGCATCAAGATGATTCGTCTCTATCAGAAAGATCGCATAGAAGACCTACTCAAGGTCAGTTTTTCTCGCCATAAGTCTTCATCTTGACACTCATATACTCTGCAATATGCGACTAGAATGTCATGACAGAGGCCATATTATGGGGACAATTGTCGCATCCCAACGTCGTAACGTTTTATGGTCTATATCGCTTTCAACAGCAAATTGGCTTGGTTTTACCATGGATGGAAAATGGAGACCTCACCACTTGGCTGAAGAGCAATGCTGATGCTCCTCGCAGAAACCTCGTATGTGCGCGCTCGCTTTTTACCCTGCTTGTTTCATTGAAATAAGGATCGCGCAGGCGGCCGATGTGGCAAATGGCCTCGCTTACTTGCATGAGAATAAAATCATACATGGCGATTTAAAAGGGGTACTAATCTCTCAGCCCTAATAATTCCAACTCTGGTTTACAGTAGTCATCTGCAGTCAAATGTTCTTATCGACAACGCTGGACGGGCGCTTTTGATCGATTTTGGGATATCTTCAGTGTCGTCGGGCATTACCATTATTGCATGGCCTTCACAGTCGTCAGTAGCTTCGAGAGGTGGCACTGTCAGATGGCAGGCACCAGAAATAGTTAAGCCTATCGGTGATGAGGAAGTTAAGAACAGTCTGGCAAGCGATATTTACTCTTTCGGATGTGTATGCTTCCAGGTATCATAGTTGGCGTGTCACCGTTTCCTTTTTGAGCGATTGCAAAGATCTTTACAGGTGAACTTCCTTTCGCAAACATCCAGAATGACTATACTGTCGTCCTATTGATTCAGGAGGGCCACCGGCCTCAGCGACCACAGTCTGATAGCCCTCCTTGGAATGAATGGGGTTTGACTGACGAGATGTGGATGTATATTGAACGTTGTTGGTACGAGAGTCCATCTAAACGACCATTCGCCGCCGAGATGGCAGAATATTTTACTCGGTTATCCTCCCTACCACCTCCAAGGCTTTCATCGAACATTGCTGCGCGTTCGGCTGCCGACTTTCGGCGCCAACTAAGCAAGCCCCTCGAGATGGATACTATTGATGTTATCACTCGCACTTTGCGCAACAGTGTGATTCATGTTCAACCCGAGAAACCCTTGGACACCGAAACTCCTGAGACTTGCCCTAATGCGACAGAACTCAGGCATGCATCGCCTGATGTTTCAAGTCGGCAAAATAATGCTTTCCCCCCTCTTGGTCTTCTTGACGTCCGAGATGCAATGCCGCACGTGGGAAGAAGTCTTCAAAGTTTGCAAAACTCATATTTGCTACCATCACGATCACAATCAAGGCCAGGTCAGGCCGATCCAACATCCTGGAGTTTGAACATCATCCCAGCACCACAGGAAGCAAACCCCTCTCTCCTACGAGATGGAATTTATCCCCTTCTCCCATATCAGATATCCAGGGAATCGGATTTCAATTTCTTTCAGTGAGTGCTTAATAGCGGAACAAATCATAATTTCGAGATCGAATAATGTATTATAAGCGGTGATGCTTTGCCTCCCCATGGTTGGAAACTCCTGATGCATCCTGAAGGTGATCCGTATTTTTATCACGCGGAGAAGGTACAGCGCACTTAACAAGATGGCTTTAGCACTGCTGACCTCCGAACAGAAGATCGTTACTGGGTGTTGCATATGGAATCCGAAGAAGTACACGGTTCTCAGGGGTTTCATTGAAAACATTGAGGATCATAATCACTCACAGTGCCTTGAGCTACCTCAGGACACGTATCTCGTTCTAGAGCTGTCCTGGGAAATGGGGAAGTGGCAGTGTGGTTACTACTATGCTTACCCTTCAGCTTGCACCTTGTTTTGGTCTCACAACATTTCAGCTGTCATTTCTCAACTGGGAGTTAATGGAGACATATCTCCATCCCACCTTCGTTAGTGTCTTGTTAAATATGCCTCTCTAAGACTTATATTTCTCATAGAACTCTATCTGGAATATCAGTACTGGTAAGCAGCATGTCGGACGATATTGCACAAGTTTCTCTTTGACCAACGCTTGTTCAAGGTTTAATTTGGATCTCTTCCCTGACATAAATTCCCCAACTGGAGATATTTATGATCTGGTGGCGAACACGATAAAAGATGCATGTACAGGCATTTAGTTCAAATATTTTAACGTGGTTGATGACACTCATATTGCTTAGACTTACAAACAATCGAGGACCCTAAGACCATGGAGACTCTGAAAGAGATGGCTGATATTGTAGGCGATCTAAGAAGTAAGTGTTCAAACATTGTAATGAGTAGTCCAATATCACATCCAATAGGACATCGACCTTCACTCTCTGATTGGTGCCTTGGTATGTTTGAATTCTTATCAACTTAGAGGCCATTTCTCATTTAATTTGCTCGTAGGACGCTTTATGTGGCTCTTAAGTATGCATACTAATCTAATCATCCTAGTCGTCGGGTGCGCAAACTGACGCAGTACTAGTGAAGGAGCGGTTCTTGAACTATTATGGCAAACAAGGAACACTTGGCAGACGGAAACAAACTTTAGTGGAGAGATTGACTTCTCTTTTCAAACGTTGGCTTCAAGGTGAAGCCCCGCGCACGGTTCGAGATAGTTTTCCCGGAAGCGATGATGCTGAGTTGTTGCGGGAGGCTCTTGAATTAGCTCGATTGTACTGACGATATCTTGTTTTCTGGGGGAACTATGTCATTCTGTAATACCACTGCCACTCACCACCACAAGCTTATTCCTGCTTCTTATTGTGCTTTGCGGTCTCCAACGATATTCTCGTTGTTATCCATTCATTACCCCCTTTTTAGCTTGTAATAAACTTTAGAAACAGGAAATATGATGTCGTTTGTAGGGTTTAGACTCTAGAGCAGGTTTTGATCAAGAAAGAATGTTTCGTCGCGCCGCACTGGCATGGTAGTGCCAATCAAGCGGGCCTAGAACGCTTGCCATATTGCTAGTTAGTGATTCAGTGCTGCTCAGCCGCGATTTTGTGTTTATCGACTTATTAACTGATTATTCTAAGGTCTGCTTCGGGAGACTAAATATTCTCATTTCAAGCAGGGCAAGTATGCACATCCTGTTGAAAGTCCTTAATATATTAATTGTTTCTCTTCCCTCAGTGTGATTTAATTAATTAATTAATTTTCATGCTATATCAATAGTGACATTTGTTCCGCCACATTCCTGTGTGGCAAGCAATGAACTCCTCCTGTGCACATATTCCAAAGCACCAGGCAGCACTTCAGTAGTGTTCGGACCCTCGAATGCCTCACCTGCCATGCACAGCATTTTGCCTGTTGGCATTCGGCACGTGCCTCAAACCTTGGTTATTTCTCCTCTTCACAACTCTTCAGAACTGCGTCATTGGCCTTTCTAGCAAGTCATGGATGTTTTTATTTTTGCCCTTATCAACGACTTAAGGGTGGTCTTGTACAATAAAATCCAATACAAGCGTCTTTTGCAGTGCCAGGGTTCGGATGCGCAACGCTTTCTAGACTTCTTTCAATGGGTGAGCATAGTTATAACTCGCACTGTGACAATCACTTATATCGCCTGTTTTCAGCTCCTTCATCTCTCAGTACTAAATTATCAACTTCGAAGGGATGTTATCGTAGCGATGCAAAGACTCTCAAGAAAGTCGGGGCTTTACCCATATGCTACGAATTGGAGGACGTCAGACATGACCAGTATCCCGTGGAAGCAGGAGGCTTTGCCGATATATATAAAGGCAGCCTCCAAGACCAGACGATATGTGTCAAGATGATTCGTCTCTATCAGAAAGGTCGCATAGAAGATATGCTGAAGGTCATTTTTCCCATCATGTGCATTCGAACATCTTGACACTCATGCACTCTGGGATACAGAAGGTCATGAAAGAGGCAATATTGTGGGAACAGTTATCGCATCCCAACGTCGTACCGTTTTATGGACTATATCGTTTCGGGAAGCAAATTGGCTTAGTGTTACAATGGATAGAAAATGGAGACCTTACCACTTGGCTGAAAAACAAGCCTAATGCCCCTCGCATAAATCTCGTATGTGTGCGCCTCCGGTTTTATTCTAGCTGCTTTATTGATTAAGGATTGCGTAGGCGGCCGACGTGGCAAACGGGCTTGCATACTTACACAAGAATAAAATCGTTCATGGCGATTTAAAAGGGGTGCGTACACGCTCAGAACTATTCAATTTGGGGCTTACAGAGCCATCTGCCACAGCCAAATGTCCTTATTGACACCACTGGACGAGCGCTTTTGACCGATTTTGGGATATCTTCTGTTTCGGGCGTCAGCATCATTGCATGGTCATCGCAGTCTCCCATAGCGTCAAGAGGGGGGACAATCAGATGGCAGGCGCCTGAAATATTCGATCCCGCCAGTGACAAGGGAGTTAAAAACAGCTTGGCGAGCGACGTTTACTCTTTGGGATGTGTATGCTTCCAGGTCCGTACCTTTGTAGTGGCTGGCGCCATGCACATTTTAATTTTCAACAATTGCGCAGATCTTTACGGGTGAACTTCCTTTCGAAGGTATCCCAAATGACTCCACTATCATAGCATTGGTTCAGAAGGGTCATCGGCCTCAGCGACCACACTCTGAAAGTCCTCCTTGGAACGAATTGGAGTTGACTGACCAGGTGTGGTTGTATATTGAACGCTGTTGGGAAGAGAATCCCTCTAAACGACCATTCTCCACCGAGATGGCGGACAATTTTACTCGAATATCCACCAGGACACCTCCAAGGCTTTCATCAAACTATGTTGCGCATTCGGCTGCTGACTTTCGGCGCCAATTAACCAGGCCCCTCGACATGGACGCCCTAGATGCTATCAGACGCACTTTCAGCAGTGTGATTCATGCTCAACCAGAGAAGTCTGACACAGGAACTTCCGCAACGGCCTCGCCCAGTGCTTCAAGCAGCCAAAGGAGTCCTATTTCCCTTCCTGAAGTCCAGGATACCGTGCCGTACAACCGAAGGAGTCTTCAAGGTGTACATAATTCGTATCTCCTGCCACCGTACAGAGCCCAACAGGCCAGCCAAGTCCACGGGGATTTGGCCTTCCCCACCACGACTACACCCTCGAGTTCGATCATCCTGGCGCCACAGGAAGCAAATCCCTCTCTCCTATCAGATGCAATTCCCCTTCTTCCATATATAGTACCTAGGCGATCGTATAGCCAATATCAGTGAGTGCTTACTAGCAGAACTTCAAAGCCTGATTTCTGAAATCGAATGATGCATTAGTGGCCACGAGCTTCCACATGGTTGGAAGCACCTGACGCATCCGGAAGGTCATTCATATTTTTATCATCCGGAGAAGGTACGATGCAGTACTCTTGATAAGATGACCTAAGTAGAGCTGACCCAACACAGAGGATCGTTACTGGGTGTTGCATATGGAATGCAAGCGAGTTCAAGGTCCTTAAGCATTTCATCCACAGCATCGAGGAACACAACCGAACACAGTGCCTTGAGCTACCCGGCGATGCACATCTTGTTCTAGAGGTGTACATTTCCGAAGGTTCTGAGTGGTGGTGTGGTTACTATTATGCTTATACCTCAGCTCGCACTTTGTTTTGGTTGGAGCCTTATGACATTTCAGATGACATTTCTAGACTAGGAGTTAAAGGAGAACCATCCACGCCCCACCTTCGTTAGTCACTTGTTCGACTACGCCTCTTCAACTCTTATACCTTCTCGCAGCGGACCTCTATCTGGAATTTCAGTACTGGTAAGCGACATGTGGAATGCTACCATTCAAGTTTTTCCTGCGACCAACCCTTGATAGGTGCCACTGGCATCGTTTCCCCGATATCAACTCCCCCACTGGAGATATCTACGATCTGGTAGCAAATGCGATAAAAGATGCTGGTACAAGTATTTTGTCGTCTTCTTCAAATATTTTGACATGGTTGATAACAATTATTGTATCTTAGGTTTACCAGTCAATGAACCCCCCAAGACTATGGAAAATCTTGAAGAAATGGCTAATGCCGTTGAAGATCTAAGAAGTAAGTATCCTTTCATGATGATATGTATGTGTCTAGAGTCGTCAAATAGATCGCCGACCTTCACGCGCTCGTTGGTGCCTTGGTATGTTTGAATTTATACAGTGGCTGTTTCTAACCAAGATTGTTTATAGGTTGCTTTATGTGGCTTCTGAGTATGTCTAGGTTTATCTGAATCGTCGGATGCGCAAACTGACGCAGCACCAGAGAAGGAACGGTTCCTGAACTGTTATGGCAAACGAGGAACACTCCGCAATCATGGTGGCTCTAGCCAGGAAAGCGGACGTACTTGCAAACAAACTTTCATTGAGAAATTCAAGAGTTCTCTTTCGAAAGGCTGGCAGTTTCGAGCTGGAACGCCGCGCACGGTACAACATAATCCAGAACACGATGATGCCAAGATGTTTCGAGAGGCTCTTAAGATGGCTCGATACTGATTATCGTGGCACGCCAACGATCTCCTATGAATAGCAATTAATAAACCATAACGAAGATTGGAGGGCTGAGAGGTGAGAGGGATTAGCCAATTATGAACGACGAGGAGAGCGATGGAGGAGACGACGGTAAGGACCGAGGAGCAGGATGAATATAGTGGAAGAGTATAGAAAATAACAGCTGAATTACGGTGAAATGACATGTACTACTTACTTTCAATGCCTTGAGTGAAACCTGGAATTTCTCTATTACAATTAACTTTTGAGCATAGCAAATGACTTCTGACATCGAGGAGAACAAAGGGAAATGATTAATTTGGCATATTGCCTTTTCGCACAAAATTACGAAGTAGGTCTAACATCCAGGTCCAGCACAACTACAGTTTTTTTTACCTGCCTCGCTATTTGCCTGTAGACCAGTGACTGCCTTGCGCGACCGCTGACACCAGGGGAGAACTATCTTATTGTCATTATTTCTTCTAGATAATAAATTAAAAACTGTCCAAAGCGCAGAGTGAATATGTGATGGATAGAGTAACGAATGTTGATGGCCGTATTTGAGGGGGCAAAAGCAAAATGGCAGAGAGAAATAAAGGAAGGAAGGGTAAAAAAAAAGAGGCAAGTGTATATCTCGTGAGCGCAAAAAAGGATGCTATACCCACATATCCATCCCAATAACGTCCATCACATCACTTTGGCATGATTAAGCAAACACGATATCGTCGAAATGAGGACCGAACCCAAGCTAGGCCCTCGCGCATACATGCATACGCACCTAGCTCACATGATCACACAATCCTTGTCCTTAGGCCCGCCCTTCCCATCTGCATCCCCTTCATGACCAGGCCGGCGTAGAACCGCGGCAGCCCCCGGACCACCAGGCTGGGGCTGCGTCAGCTGTCCCTTCAGCCTTTGTGCAGCACGCTTGTCCCCTTTTTCCGCTGCGCGTCTGTACCACGTTACTGCCCTACAAAGGAAGCAGGTGATTAATGGAAAATTATAGAGATAAAGATGGAGATAGAGAGGAGAATCCTGATACTGACTCGGTCATGTTGGCGGGTGAACCGATCCCCACCTCGAGGAAGTAGCCGACGGCGTACATCGCTTTCGCGAGCCCACTTTCTGCGGCTTTCTGTGCCCATAGGAAGGCTTCGGTGTCGGATTGGGGCAGGACGCCAGGTGAACCGACGAGATACCATGCTGTTAGGGCAAAACATGCATCGCGGTGGTTCTGCTGCGCCGCGATGTTCTGCGGGTGTAGATGTAAGTAAATATATGGATTAAGGGTAGATGTGAGGAGTGGGATACGCACGTAGTAATGAATAGACAGCGCCGCATCCTGGGGACACCCCATCTTTCCGTACTCGTAGCATTCCCCAAGTCTATACGCACTCGGTGCATACCCCAGCTCCGCAGCCTGCGCCAGTAACTCAATCGAGTACTCCAGATCCACAAACAGCACATTGTCAATTCCACGCTCATGTAGCAGCGCTAGCTCATGCAACGCATGGGGGAACTCGGCCGTCGCATGTTCCGCGCTCCTCTTCAACCATTTGACGCCCTCCTTCGGACTCCTACTGAGCCCGAGCTCGCCATTAAGCTCTGCGATGCCAAGGCGGTACATAGCACCGGGATGCTGTGAGGCCCCGGCTTTACGGAAGAACGTAAGGGCCTTCCCAGACTCCCGGCGACAGCCCCATCCGTTCTCGCAACACGTCCCTGCACGGTAACATGCATCCGGATGCCCGTGCTTCGCAGCGAGGATGAACAGCGGGTACGCGCGGTCAAAGTCCTGCTTGCCCTTTGCAGTACCAATCCCGTTGGCGTAGCAGTCTGCTAGGAAGTATTGCGACGCAGGGTGCCCCCGGTCCGCGAGGCGTTTTAGAAGCCCCGTAGCTTCTTTGATGAGGTCCTCTCGTTTCTCGAGTGCTTTTTCTACTTGTAAAAGGTTACCTGGCGTCGAAGGAGGGATGGGGAGGGACTTCGATGCGTCGATCATGAATACTGCGAACTCGAACTGGAGGTCTGGGTCTTGTGTCTTTTTGGCATTTGCACGGTAGAGCTCGAGAGTGCGTTCATGAGAAAGAAGGGCGGCTTGTTTGCCTGGGCGGAGGTGTGAATGGTCGAGGATGGGTCCAGACGCTGTCGGCGATGGGGCGCGGATAGAGTTGGTTGCCTGCGATGACGGCGGGATGTTTTCCTGCTGGAACGAGGGTTGGCGGTTTAAACCTGTACTAGGAGAACCATTGAAGAAGTCGTCGTTGTCGTCCTCTGGCTCCTCGTCATAGTCTTCTTCTGGTTCCCAGCCCGTCGGTGCTCCTGGTGGCGCCCTTGAAAAGTCACGACTCGGACGCTGTGCCAGCTCAGGTCGGTAATCGTGCTGCTGAGGATGTTGGGACTGAGGATCAAAGGCCGATTGAGGTCGTTGTCGTTGCGGACGGGGTGCGGCCATGATGGTCGGGGTCAAACGTCACACAAACTAACAGTGAACACGTTCAGTCTCCATTCATCCCTTCCTGTCCTTTAAGCTCGCCAAGACGTTCCCTGCATTTCATTGTCCCCACTCCATCGAACAACTTTTTCATTCCAAAGTTCTTCATACCAGGCAAATATCTGCCTTCCACTGTCATGGTATATCTATCTTTAAAAGTTTAAATACAAACATAGTAGTCCCCCTTAGCTCAGTGGTAGAGCGCGTCACTAGTAACTACATGTTATGACGAGGTCAGTCGTTCAAGTCGGCTAGGGGGAATTCATTAAAGCTATCCGTAGTGTAACCTTTTTTTCTCCTACAATCTAAGTAAATTCACACTGAGGTCTACTAAAATGAATATTATTCCTCAAACAGAGGTACTCAAGGGTCTCTTTCCTCGTCTCAATGCTCCATCTCCACATCCAGCACCTTAACATCTTTGCCGTCAATCTCCATCGACCTGGTCACTAACATGAATGGCGTGTGCTGTCGATACGCTTCTGGCCTGAGAAGCCTTTTCGGAACAGGCAATGCGTTATGCTCGTCCAAAAATGTCTGACCCTCGTCCTCATCATATTCAATGTACCCTTCCTCTCGCTCCCTCTTCCACTCAACGAACCTATTGTCAGGCATCGTCGCACACCCAAAATCAATCACATCAATAGAAGACTTGTTGTTCCCCGTCGCTATACACAGTCGCCCGATACTCTCATCCCACGCAATTGCAGCGAGGCCTTCGTTCTTGTACCGCGCCAGCTTGTCTGCGTTAATATCGATATCGCCAAACACGTTTGTGGGCATAAACCGCATGTTTTTCGACTGAGCATCCGAGTCTCGTGCGATGCGCTCAATGGGACTGGTTTCCCGGAATTCGGGATTAATGTATCGACGAAGCTTGAGGAGGGCGGGTGCTGCGTTGCCATCGTGTTCAGCCGTCTCGTATAGGATGGCACGCCATACGCCCGGGAGGATGCGTGTATGCAAACCGGGCGTCCTGTGCACCGTCTGGTGATCGAACAAGCGGACGTCATAATAGAAATCCCTGGGACCTGAGTACGAGTCCGGACCCCGCATGTGTCTATTCTTGGGCGCTGGCCAGAGAAGGTGATGCATTACCCCTCCAGGTTCGGCAGTTTCGAGGTAGATGGAGATGGGTGGCAAGGGTTGTTCAGATGCACGAAGTATCACGTCGGTTCGGTGTCCGTTCGTAGACGGCGATGTATAATCCGAAATGTGCCAGCCTCTGATATTCCTATACCCCAAGAGATATGGTTGACGGTTTGGCCTAGCATGAACAGTGAGGCCACCATGCCAATCAGGTTGGGGAATGTCTATTATTTCGGCAACGTGAGTCAATGTAAAATCATTATGGTCATTTAGTATGCAGATAATAGTGCCCAGGATAAGCACACTATCTTGCAGAGGTAGATGGCGCACAGCTCTGATCCTCCCCGTCACCTGATCGACACGTCAATAAAATACAACGAACAGAGATCTACGAGACGAACCCTTTGAGGAGGTGGATCCATTGTCATCTGGTCTTCATGCAGTTGACAGACGAGGGTCTTCACTGCGCGCGTTTCCAGGTTTATCATCAAGATAGCGTCGTTCAGTTGGGAAAACCCCGGGCCGTCGTGCACTTGTGTGATACTGACGTATGGCACGGGTCCTTTTTCGTACAACGACATGATGTTCACTGGGAGGCCCACGGCGTATACGAGTGTCTGCGTAAAAGGCCCGCCGATCTTCTGCGACCACAACTTGTGCTTGGTGAGCATTCTGCTGTCGGGGTCGCGATGCACCCCCGAGAGGAAGTCGAGTGTCTGGAGATCCAAGCGGGCGCAGATGACCTCATGCTTCATTGGCTTGCCTGAATCGATATCAGGCGTGTTGCTGAATTCCGATGGGTCTTGACTGTAACAACAACATTAAGTTAAGGAAGAAAGTTTGGGGGGGGGGGGGGGGGGGGAATGGGGAATAAATTACAGGGGGGGCCCCCCGCCCTTGAGGGGAGGACAAAGGTGGGGGATCATGGGGAGGGGTGCCCCCTCAAGTCTGACA
>JABAJU010000127.1:0-61554 GCA_018220975.1 Tephrocybe sp. 9980TJB
TCGTTCTGCTAAACTCCTCTAGTGCGCTGCAGACCATCCAGATGTCAGTGCTCGAAAGGTTGAGGTAAGTCGTTGCAGCTCGTATTGTCTCCGCTTGCCCGAAAGATGGGAAGGGAGGCCGCTGAGTCCTGAGCCTCTTGTTTCTCATGGGACAGCGGCCATCGATAGGCGTCGATGTAGGCGGCTAGCCCAGATGTCGTGTTCACGGCTGCACGTGGCAAGCGCGTCGCTTTCGAGGTATTGCGCGTTCAACCCAGTCATGCTCTAGGTGGCACGGCGCGCCGGCGTCGCTGTTCGCCTCGCATGCCTTCGCTTGTGGGAGTCGGTTAGCAGTCGTGTTGGCCGTCACGGCACAGGGCGGGGGTGATGTGACCGATGTGACCTGTCTTGCCGGGACTGACCTTTTCGTCGGTCGCAGCTATACTTATCAAACAGCGATGGCATATTTGACTTGAGGCTCCTTATAGGGCTCTCTCCAGGGCTCTCACCATGTTCCTATCTTCAACTTCAATTAAAAAACGAGCGTCTAACAATAACATATTCGTCGATGGATAAACTCGGAAAAATTTTCTTATCTCTACAATACTTGGGACTCATCATAATTGAATAGATTTGCAGCCGGTAACCTGACAGGTCAAAAGCTTCCCCTGTGGCTTGGATCAGTGTTACGAACGCAATGCATTTAGGGCGGCCGCTTACTTTTCTAATCCCTTCCATCTGCACCAGCTGGGATGGCAAACATCATTTGGGATGATGGTCGGGTCAGCTTCCTAGGAGGTGGATCGTGGACCGCTGTTCTTGCAGACCGTTTCTTTGGAGGTGGATCAATCTACCCTGCTTTCGCAACGGGATCCAATGGCGACACTGGCCAGTACGGCACGTTGGGCGTCACATTTCATGGTACGTGCTCAGAGTTCTTGCTTTTGAGTTAGCATAGTAACTTACCTTCTTGACTTTCAAAGGTACAGGGATTGCCTTTCATGGAAATACGCCATCGGCTCTAGACTCGCAAAGCGCCTACATCTCAATTGATGGCAGCGCGTCGTATAAAACGTCTTATGGCGATGCTTCCCCTCCAACTTCGCTCCAATGGTATCAATCTGCTCAGCTCTCGGATGGTCAACATACTATCAACATTACTCAGATCGCTGGCAGTTCCGTTGACTACCTGGTGATATCCGCAGGGCCCAATACTCCTTTGGCTGGGGAACGGTTGATAGTGGATGATGGTGATAATGACATAACATACTCTGGTAGCTGGGAGCGCAAAACAGGTAGCTATACCTCCAGCACCGACCCACATTCTGGATTACCACATGGGAATGCTACGCACCAATCGGGCACGAAAGGTTCCAGTGCCATCTTCGTTTTCAGTGGTATGTACCCGCCTTAAATATGTATTGCCCATGTATTGATTATGACGAAGGCAATGATGTTGGTGTCTACAGTGTGTTCGATTTCTCTCACATCGGCTGGGTTACTGTTCGATACACCCTCGATGGCAATTCCGAGACCATAACTCATGCGATCACTGCGTCAACCTCTCAATACAAATCAGGGACCCTTCAACAGGAGAACACATTGCTCTGGAAATCCGACGCCAGTCTCACTCTCGGTAATCATCAGCTTACCATCGAAATAGTGGACAGTGATGGTCAGACAGATTATGTGCTGGACTACATCCTCTACACACCATCCTTTGAGACTCTTGCGTCGAAGCCAAATCTGACCCCGATAGTTTCAGCCACTGGAACCACATCGGGTCCTTCCGCTTCACAGACGGCCTTGGGGAGCAGTGGTAGTACGGGTTCCACCGTGTCATCGGGCGCCCCCGATGCATCCACAAAATCTCTGACAGAGAGCGTCGGTTATGTCACAGTGAGCTCTGGGGTGGTAGAAACGATATTTCCTGCAAGCTCCACGACCGCGAGTTCAAATGCGGATACGCGTCCTGCAGTCGAATCTACACCTGTTGGAGTAATTGCAGGTGGTGTTGTCGGAGGCATAGCTGTCCTGGCCATATTGGCTCTTCTTTCTCTCTTCCTTTGTCGAAGGCGTTTGAGACAACGATCCTCGACATCACCAACTATTGCTTCGGATTCCGTTTCCCAAGGTAACTTTGACTCTACACTTCCAATCGAAGCGTAACTTACGACACAATCTTATTCCTAGCCAACCTCTCTGTTGAGCCATTCACAGCGACGGTCACACACATACCACAGTTGAAATCTTCAATGAAATCCCCTTCTTCGATGGCGACGTACTCGGAGGTACCAAATTCAGCTAGTCTTGGAAACACCAGTGGTTCCATGAATGAATCTCATGGTATCTCTGAACCGGTCATGTCAGAACACAAGCTCCCTGTACCTCCAATTTTGCCAAGACGTGGAGATTTGCAGGCTCAAGACTCGATATCGCTGAGCGATAGTACTGTCACTACAGACTTTACCGCTTCGAGAAGCAGGGTTTTCCAGACTAGAATGCAGCGTTTGCAAGAGCTAGTGACCGAATTAAATACGGAGATGGCTCACGGGGGTGAGAATACCGTGCGTGCGGCGGAGTTAAGAGGGCGCATTGCAGAGTTGACGCGAGACGAGTTGGAGGCCGGAGAGCAAGGTATCAGGCAAAGTACAGTGACCGTGCCTCCGCCATACGAACCTCGGCAAGGTTAGCTTGTGCAGCTATTCTCGTTTTTCTTATCGGGTTTTTCATGGTTGTAAACATGTGTACTTGATGTACTTGACAGTATTTCGTGATAGACTTCAAAATTTCATACAATTCAGATAAAAAGGAATTTTATGAGGGCAAAGAGCGTGAATGGGGTAAAGATCGGCAGGTACGGTGGATGCTAAACCATCCTTAATACACAATTCAACAGATACAGCCTCTTCTTCAGTTCGACCTCGGCTCATATGGCGGCGGCATGGTACTGGCTAATGACTCATGACTCTGGGTGAGACGAGCAAAGTCTGAAATCTCCCCCTGCAACTCAGCTACTCTGGGACTGCTTATTACACCATGGTCTCGTATGGCGCGGTTGAAGTTAACAATGAGATCCTCAAGAATTTGGCTCCTGCTTATCAGGTCTTCTGTCGACGGAGCATCTGACTGTCCTCTGAGCAAGGGCTTAGTGTTCAGCCGTGAGTAAGCAGAGGTTCACTCATGGTGATTGTGCAGATAGAGGTCGGCTATTAGAGGCTTCTCCAAGACTAGTTATTCCAGCCGTACTGAAACCAGGGGATACAAGTCCCTCCTTGATTCCACATTTTTTCTCTGACAGTGTGACTTCCTGTCGAAGCTCTACATGGTTATTTTGTGTCTGTATGAAAGGTTCGATTGTAACAGAGCCTGATGTGAACCACGGAGATATCAGGTACTACTTCAACTCGAAACATGCAGTAAATACCTGGAAGAAGAGATTGAGCTGTTGACGGTGAGGTTGTTGGTGCACGCCTGAACATGCGTTTGTGGCAAAGAACCAACAGAAAGAAAAGGGCCAGGACGACGACCCCTCCGACGACCCCACCCACGATAGCTCCTACTGGAGCATTAGTCGCGTCGGCCCCAGAAGTTGAACCAACACCTGAACCGGTCTGTGCTGTAGAGCCAGAGCCCGGAACTGTTACAGAAGTACTGCTTACAATCGTGGGAGTTGCCGTGCCACTGGCAGAGGTAGCTGCTGATGATGGGGTTTTGGTATGTGTACTCGTTAATACGCTGGTGTCCACTGAACTGTCGAGAACCAGACCACCATCGGTGGTTGTAGGAGTAGAGGTAGCTGCTTTTGTTAATGATGTGGTGTTGGCATGTGCAGTCGTGTCCACTGAACTGTCGATAACAAGACCACCAACAGTGGTTGTAGAAGCGAAATATGCGGTCACCAACGAGTTTTCTATACCTGCGATGTTAGAAGGCTCAGCAGTCGGGTGTTGCCGCCTTGCATGGCGGGGATAAACATAGAGGGCCATTGGGGAGGTCACGGTAAGAAACAAAGTGAAATTGGTGGATGTTGGTCTGGAATCAAGAGCGTACTGCCTTTTAGGGAGGCAAAACACGGAGAATGAATAGTACACAATACACCTGATGCATGACTCGGTTTTCAAGTAGATGCTGGCAGTGTTTACAGGATAACAGTTGAAATCCTCGGAGCAGCAGAGGGGAAAAGGCCGTAAGATAGCAAAAGAGACACAAGAGACTTTGAAAGGGCCTTGCAGGAGGACAAGGAGGGCAACCATGGAGTTGGTCGCAACGTGTGGCTAAAGTTATTGGTCTCTCAATCCATCACGTTTCATCCCATCAGCTTCTCTGTCTATCCCTTACATTGCCCCACTGATATCTGATACCAAATACTATTGTAACTTATCGTTTCCGTCTGCAATTCAATGCTGAACCCATAATTTTAAAGCAGCCAAAGACACAATTGTAGATAGATTTGATCCTGGTTCTAGACCCATATAGGCGCCTCCAAAAACAAATGTTATGTTTTACCCGGGGCTGTTACAGAAGTACTGACTTCAGAGCGCATGTCTGAAACCGTTGTTATTGAACTACTTCCCGAAACTGGCGTTTGCAACACTCGCAGTGCTAGTTACGGAGCCGCTGTGACCATTGGCAGAGGTTTCCGAGCCTGAGAATCTTGTCGAAGACCCTAACAAAGCTTGTCCAGAGCTAGCGAATGAAGCAAGGGCATCGAAGAGTGGGATATAAGGAAGATAATGATCCAAGACCAAGCTATAGCCATTTGTACTGCTTGTAAATTACGAGTGTGTGCTCTCCGGGCGTATTGCAGTAGCAGACTCGTTAAGCCTACATACCTACTATGCCCGGTACTATGCCTTCAATGTCATTGAGATAAGTCTTGCGTAATCGTGATTCGTTTGGCCCAACAGGGGCTTGTAAAGGAAGCTTTCATTCCTTTGTCAATAAAGTACTCAAGAGTCCTTTCATGAATCGAAAGTTGAACCAAGGTTTGTCCAGGGGTGATGGGGGTTGATAGTCAGGGCTGTCAGAAGTGATCTGGTGATTTGCGAAGTTCGTCTACGTATGTGTATGAGTATTTTGTATGATGTGAGTTGTTGAAGACTCAAATTTGTATTAACGAATTGTTGGTTTCAGATCTTCAGAAAGAATGAAAATAATGTGCTATATTGCGCAAGTACAATTCAAATGATGCATGGAAGCGGAGGTATCACAAAAATAAATGATGGTCTAGACTACAAAATGGAATGGTATGATATAGCGGTACGACGTACTCCACAACTTGTTGCTTGCGAGTAAGATATGATATGTGACATTGATCACTTTAGTTTGAGAAGAAGAAGCGGTATGTCCGGATATAGAGGGGTGCGGCCTTGCGTTGTGCACGGTACTGCGAAAAAATGGTTAGGCCCAACATGGGTCTGAGCGGTATAGAGACGTACTTCGCGCATCTCCTCAACGGTAAGCCAGCTCTTACGACCAGTCTGAATTACGAACTCATGTCAGCGAACTTTGACGATTGGATTACGGACAGAACACGTACATCGAGGTCAATCTCGCTCGCCTTTCGTGGGACGCCCTTCTTCCATAGATAACCACCAATCCAGGAGATAATCATGACAGGGACGGCAAGGTAAGCCACTGTGAATCGTCCGTCAATTGCCATCACTGGCGAAAAGGAATAACAGGGACGTACTGAAGAAATTCTCAGCAACCGCGCCACCATCAGAGCTCATACCACCAATGGGCCAGATTGCCTGCAGCACACGTTTAGAAAATGAGAATAAACGCATCTTGTTACTCACAATGTAAAATTGCGCAATCAGAACGATAGTCAAAATAAAAAGACCAAGCCAGGAACCCCAGACACCGCCGAGGGCCTGGAAGGGAAGCTCCTCTATGGAGTGGCCTTGAGCGACCCATGCTTTCCTGAAACGAATGCTGAGAAGCATCATAAGTAAATCTAGAAGCCTCTGATCACTTTCCAAACGTACTGGCACAGGCAAATAGCCATCCAGGTGAAGATACAAGAGAGACCAGAAAGAGCGGATAGCCAGTTGACTTGAGTATTCCCATCAGGTAACAATTTATCTCGTATGAGGGTAAGGGCTTACAGATTACGGCTCCAGTAGTGACGACGTTGATGTATGCGAGGGCACCAAAGAGCAGAGTAAATACGACGGACCACAGAGGGCGCGAAGATTTGTCAACTGCAAAAAAACCGTTGAATATACAAATACACGCGAGCGTAGAAGTAACAGTGAGCGCACCGTAGGCGAAAATCTGCGGAGCGTATCCCGTCTCCGCAAGTGCAGTAAGAGCACGGGATCCACCATACACGGAAGACATGCCGATGGAGATCACGGAGATGCAAATGGCC
Source organism: Tephrocybe sp. 9980TJB (assembly GCA_018220975.1). Classification (NCBI taxonomy): domain Eukaryota; kingdom Fungi; phylum Basidiomycota; class Agaricomycetes; order Agaricales; family Lyophyllaceae; genus Tephrocybe; species Tephrocybe sp. 9980TJB. Next base: position 6,359 of record JABAJU010000127.1, read on the forward strand.
GCATTGACGAAGTCTGAGAGGGTTGGGAAGGAATGGGCGAAAGGGCATGCAAAGATAACTCACGATCAAGGCCCCGGATGTGTGCGTTGGCAAGGGCAATAACGAAGGGGGAGGCAGCTGCACAACATTATTAGCCATATCGTATCGACGGGAGCGGCGTCAACATACCAGTGCCTGAATTGCCTAGTAGACGGGGCTCGTTCCAGGGAACCAACAGTCCAATAATAGTAAGGGAAATAATGTAAATGAGAGTCTAATGAAGATAATGGTCAGTTATGGCACGATTGTAGAGAATGGGGCACACATACGATACGCCAGAAAGTGCCTTTGACAGCACCAGGCATAGCTGCACGAGGGTCCGGAGTCTCAGATGCAGCCAGTCCGACCAACTCAGTACCAGCTATCGAAAGAGATGAGCAAAAATCCTAACATGAAGTGTTGTTCTTACAGAAAGCGAATGCGGCTGAAAAGACATTAGTTTATTATCCAGAAAAGGGGAGAATACGAAAGTACGCACCAGTCACGAATACTGCACAGACACCCCTGAAGCCATGCGCGAAAGCGCCTGGATCACGCCATAACGCACCGCCGATGTAGTGGTCGTAATCACCACCCTTCGGGCCACCACCGCAGATGCAGACTCTAGATACAAAGTTGGTTAAAATGATAAAGCGAGGACGAAGGTTTGACTCACATTCCAATGACGACGAACATGATGACGACGAGTAACTTCAGACATGATGACCAGAACTCTTCTTCGGCGTATCCGAGGGTTCCGAAAACGCAAATGAAGACTGAAAAAGAAGAGATGTGAGGATACAGAATGACAAGCTAACAGGCGGGATTACGCACTTATGACGAACCAAAATATCGTGATCCAGGCGGCTATTGGGACTTTGTCCGTCCAATACATCACTGTCGTTCCAGCTACCGAAATTTCAAGCGGAAGCGCAACGGCCCACTGTAACCAGTAATTCCATCCCAAAGCAAAGGCGAACGAAGGATCCAAGAAACGATTGGCCAGAGTATAGAATCCACCGGAAACTGGATACATAATGCAAAGTTCACCGAGTGCCTGTCACTGTGAGATATACACTCTATAACCAAGGCAAAGATAGCCTCACCTGGGTGACGTTGATCAACATTACACCCATTATAATCCATGCAATAAGGAGACCAGCGGGACCACCAGCACTTAAAGCAGAACCTGCACCAACGAAGAGACCAGTACCAATACTACCACCTATTTGACAGGTTAATGCCCAAGTACTATGCAAAGATAGAACAACTCCACGTACCGACAGCAATCATAGTCAAATGCCGAGGCTTCATCTTCTGCTGCAACATCGGATTCTCAACTCTCAACTTCTCCGTGTCGACATTCGATCCAGCAATAGCGATACCACTTTGAAAAAAAAACATGCAGTCAGTTGACAAAAAATGTACAAGATGTTAGGATGGTTGGTACATACCCAGTGGTCCCTGGTGCACGCTTGAAACTCTCAGCCGTGACACCGAGACGAGTCCATATAGACTCCTTTGACGGGTCATAGAATTCCACGTCAGGAGAGGAGACAGTACTAGAGGCATACTCGCCCTCGAGCTCTTTCTTGGCCATGGTGTATGAAGGCCGTTACGCGTCAGGGGAAGGAAAGGAAAGCACTCGCGAAAACGTGATAACACAGAAGTTTTTATCTTCGGTTGCTCGTTGACCCTAGATAGAGGCGGGTAGACAGTTAACCGTGGTGTCCCGACAGTCGCGTGCATTTAAGTTGGGGGAGGATCATAACGCCCATGCGGAACATGGAGACACTAAATTTTTTCCGCCATGATCGCCGTACAAATTGAAGGCCCAAGGAACCTAAACATGGGAACCAGTCTCTCTGTGCCTTCGTAGGAGCTATCTCGAAAAGCTTAGACCTTCTGCTGTCATTATATCTGTAGAGCATGGTACATCAGCAATTGTTAGTTCAAATTGAAAGAACTTCCTGCTCTAGTGCAGGGCAGAACGCCATCGGCCGAATTAGTCGGCGCACAGCCACTGCAAACTGTTTCCGGTCCATTTGACTGCCGAGTCCCGACGCCCCCTGTGACCGCCACCCGTAACATACTCTCTACATACAAGTAAGTAATGCGTAGACTGATCGTATACATTGTGATATGCAATCACCATTTTTCTTTCAATCGTGAGTTCATAAGTTGGTTTTCAGGTAAAATTAATCGAAGAGTCGACTCTGTCACCTAGACATAATACGTCGAGCATTGTACTGTTAGTCCTGTGCCTACCATTGAAGGTTTTTTATCATTAGGTACCATCATAAGTTTCTCCAAAGCAAGCGTCGCGAGGTTCTTTTATAAAAGTGCTGCCATGCTCCTTCCTGCCCCTCTTTTCTTCTTTTCTTTTCTTTTTCATTTCATTCTCTGAAGCTCCAGTAGGCAAAAGGTTTTTTTTTTTTTTTTTTTTTTTTTTGCAAAACGGGCACCAGTGACTCGATGTCTACGAATATGAATTGAAGCTGAAGCTGCAGCTGTACTAGATGATTAAACGATTAGGGTATGACAACCGATTACAAAATGATTCTGTGAACTTCTTCGCTTGAAGCAAATGCTATGAGAACCTTCCTGACGTATCCAGCAACGCTTGGCGCCTCGACCTTGTAGTCGGAAGGTGACGTGCGCAACCCTGCGCATACGCTAGGCATCGTGGAGTTTTTTGCTTGCCAAGAAACCTCGGCGTCACCTACAACCGACTTAAGATATTTCATAGCTCTTGACGTCAACCTATATGAAGACGAAACCGATACAAAATATATAAGGACGCCAACTACAACAGCAAGACAAAACCTTTAAAAAAGGGCGGCGGGATAAGATGGGAGAGGTAACAAGGAAAGGGGGATCGCCGATAAATAAAAGAGTACAGACGGGAAGGGGAGACGATGGACATGGGAGAGGGGTACGCGGACGCCGAACGCTCTGGGGACGTAGGCACATAATACACACACATATACATCGACGAACCATGAAGATAGGTTAAGTGATACTAGTCGTATAAGAGACCTAGAAAAATATAAGAAGTAGATGGTGAACCAAAGCATATTTCGAGAGCATGACGGTTTTTTAATAATGAGACGAATAAAAAATGGGAGTCGTTACGTTCTTGAGCTATCAATGATATGGCGTACAGCGCGGTCCGTTCCTGATGAAGAGGACATTACGGCGCAGGTGATAGTGGGATTGGAGTTGGTATGGACGGGACGACGGATACGCAGTCGATATATCTAGGCCTGACGAAACAATAAGACGACTTTCCTCCACTGATACATGAGAAGGCATACCGTAGGAGTTTGAACAGCGGTAGGCTCCGCTTCCGCTGCGACTTCGGCCTCAGTCTCTTCTGTGATAGTTTCGCTAACGGTCGGTGGCTCTTGACCTTCAACAGCGGGAGCTCCAGCCTACAAGACGAGCAAAAGGCTGAGCAGAGGTCTAAATAAACATGACGCTGTCGAACCTTGGATGCAGGCTTCTTAGAACCAGCACGAGAGGCAGGTTTCACAGATGCTTTCGAAGTGGGTTTCGCAGATGCCTTAGATGATGGCTTAGCTGCAGCCTTGGAAGCAGGTTTAGCAGCAGTTTTCGAGGCAGGCTTTTCGGCAGCCTTCGACGCAGGTTTATCAGCAGCTTTAGCCTTGAAAGCTAAATTAAAACGGATCATCTCATTGATATCGAGAACCAACCTTCTTCGCGGGAGGCTCCTCCGCTGCAACCTCAGCCTCGCCGTTGGGCTCTTCAACTTCCTTACGCTTTTTGCCCTTGGTAGACTTGGGCTTATCCTCTTTAGGCTCTTCTTCTCCTTCCTTGGCCTTGTCTGCCTTTTTCGCTCTGGGTTTTGCTGGTTTCTTCACTGGGGCCTCGGGCTTGGGAATATCCTTGATCCTGGATGAGCGACGGGGTGCCGGTGCATCGGTAGCTCCTTCTGCAGTCACAGCAGCTTTTCTAGGCATGAGAGCGATAAAGGGGAGCAAAGGATGAAGGGGATGGTTGCGAGTGAGAGACAAGTTGAGAGACGCGTTGATTTCACTTCCAACCTTGGTTGATTGACAAGCAGGTGCAAACAAACGACGGTCACATGGGTCGCGACGAACACGTGAGTTCCACAGTAAACGCGTTCAGCACTGTCCACAAGATAACTGCAAAAAGATGTATGTAAATGCAGAACTGAAGGTGGAATGAAAGACTCCAGATGGACATTGCCACCACTACTTTCCCAGATTTTCCGGGGCTGCCTGGGCCATTGAAAGCCTGCCAAAGTCTTTGGTCACCGGCAGCGCACCTGACGAATGATTCAACAAACCCACTGCGACAAATAAAGCCCTTTCTTTACCTACAGCTTCGATCATTGCCACAGGTTTTGTTACTTCCATGAACTTAACTTCTTCATTCAATCGTGCTCCTGATATCCATGTTGGCCCCAGTATGTCAACAATTCAGAGATGACGTCAACTGCTGTTCGATCACCCTCTAATGAACATATCTAAAACTATTTTACAACTTTCGCACGCGCTGGCGTTTCATTATAGTAATTGAGCCTAAATCACTCACACCACATCATGAAGCAAATCGCTTTCCTGCCAGCGAGCCAACATTATTCGAAACTAATTTTTTTGACAAATTTACTATTATGTATACTTATTGTACAGTGCAGTAAGTGAACACTATTGAGCCAACAATTCTGCGCAATCATGTGACTTCAAAAAACACCGAGACGCGCAACTTGGTGATTTTTGAAGTCTCCTATACCCGTTAGACAGAATATTTTCGGTAGATACATCATGTATTATCATAGGGCTTGAGTAAATGAAGTTTTTACTCTCATGGCACGTGAATAGCACGCGTCAACACGTCAACTGTCAACTTCTTCACGGCGCTTCTTTCAAAATCTCTTGGCGCTTAAATGGACCCTGCGCATCAGAGTTGTATGAAATGCCAGAGCAATCTGGCACTTAATGGGTTCAACTTAAACCTCAAAAATCCAAGAACAATAGCATGAAACACTGTGACAAAAATAAATTCCATGTATACCTTTCAGTGCTCTGGATAGCTATCTATCACAATGTGTTAGGGCAACACTATATCAAATACAGCAGGCTCCCACAAGATAAACTGATCAATAAAGTGACAGGATAGCAAGCAAGGAGAGAGATGAAGAGGATAATCACAGACAGAGATTAAGATAGAATACAAGAGGGATGAAACAAGCAGTCTCAAGTGTTCACACCAAGATAGAGTGGAAATCCTAAGAGAACTCGAATAGAGGGCTCTTGAGATATCATTACTGGGTATATATACTGATACAAGGCTATGTAGCTCAGGTAAATACATCATAGGTGTGAAAAGCTGTAAAAGGTATGCAAAGCTATGTAAAGCTATAAAATGCTGTAGAAAGATGTAAAAGGCTGTAACAAGATATGAAAAGCTGTAAAAAGGTTGTGAAAGGCTGTAGTAAGGTATAAAAGGTGTGAAAGGCTATGAAGAGGTATGAAAGGCTGTGACTGATGAACAAATGGGAAATAGATGAGGAAAGATGGATGGAATGATGTGGATTGATGTGAGGATACGCCTGGATGATAGACAATTAGTTAGGAGCAAAAACACAACTCCTGACACAATGAGAGCAGGCTCTAACGTTGTTCTTGAACTTAAATCACAAAGATGATCACATTCTGTACTGGTGTGTTCCTGGTGACATCCAAGACTTTGTACAGCAGAATTCTAGCTTGAATCCAACTCAGGTAATACATTTAATTCACTGCCAGTGAAAAGTTGATTATTTACTGATGTACCTCTTAAAAAGCTCTGGGATAAAATTCTGAAAGACAATCTATCTCCTGCTTTTTCTCAAAAGGCTATATATCATATTTGGAATGATCAAACAAGCCAAAAATGGAAACATGACACAAACAAAGTTGCTTCTGCTCATCTATTGATTGAGAAAGCAATGCTTCTAGAAAGTGGGCTGGATCTACTTTATACAGTTCAGCCCATCAATGTACACAAAGAAGATAGTTGCATTGGTATTGCTTTAGCTCTTTCAGGGCTTATTAAGTGCTGGAGAGGCCAGATATGTGAGATTGCTCTTGACTCAAAATGTATGTGGGCTTCAAAAATTTATTAGAGGAAAATTGCTTATTGACTATATCACTCAATACTAATGCCTCTGATTTTGAATGTCTTGATTGGAGAAGTCTATGGATCTGGATGTCCACTTGGGTATCCTTTTTAAAATTCTACTCAAGGAGAGCCTGGAGCTAAAGAACACTTTATTACTTCATTTCTGAATAATTTTAAGCATAGGTTTGGCCTAGAACCTATTATAACACTTACAGATAAAGATCTCTCTGAGATCAATGCATTTTTATAAATGTATTTCCTGATGCTAAACATCAGCTCTGCTTTTGGTGCTGCTTATGTGCTATCAAGACATATCTGGTTGTTCTGTGAAGATGATCCAAGCATTATGATGTGCTAGAAGTGAAGCAACATTTTGACTGGAGAATACAGAACTGATGATGAAAGACAGGTAAGCAAATGCTCTGGCACTACACAGTAATTTAAGCAGATCTTCTCACCTTAATACAGATAGATGACTATATAAAAGAGCTTGAAGCTAAGGCCAACACATCTGAAGAGGCAGCATGTATACTTTGCAGCCAGATACCGCACAGGAACCAAATTTGGTTGAAATCCTTGAGTGATTGCAAGGTTGGGCATAGGGAGTAGCACAGGTAAACCCCAGGTATTTTTTTCTTGATCCCTACCCTAACCTGCAAATCACCTATATCTGACAAATGGGTGCAGGTCACAGATGGATAGGACAGGTTTGGGTATGAGTTTATACCCGTAGCAGGTTAGCATTGGCATGAATCAACTTTTATATGTATGAACATATATATATACATGAACTAATCTAGGCTAGTATCAGTAATATCATCTCAGCCATCAGGCATATCATCTCAGCCATCAGGCATATCAACTTTACTATCATAATCACCTGAGGAAACATTACACAGTGCTCTAGCCACTATTTGATTACATTATCAATGGCTTCAACATCAGTGCTGAGATAGTGTTCAAGCTCATCAGAAAGATGGCTTCACTTAGGTAGTGCCAAAGCAGCAAGCCTGGGTCATGACTGCAAAGAGTATTGTGCACAAGGAGTTTGATAGAAGATCTCAGTTAGATGTTGAAGAAACTGATGCAGAGCAAGAAAATCTGGTCACTATGAGCACAGTGTGTCTACTAATCTGTGACAATGATTTAGACAACTGACATAAACCTCCAGAATATGTTTGACATTCTCTTGTCCATCTATTGTTTTTAAAGTACTCAAGCTTGTGTTGGGGATGGAGAACTTTTTTTTAACCTTTTAGTCATGCAAATATGTACAATTAGTCATTTACAACTCACCCATGGCAATCCTGTCTTGGTGTAATAACAATTGATTGTCTTTTTTGCCACAGTAAGTGCAGCATAAAGTGCTGATTCAAGTTTTGTATTTAGGCTTGCTATGGTGAACTTGTCAATCAAATCCATGGCAGCTATCACTATAGCAAGGTTGGGTGTAGAGCATGAAAAAAAGTCATTATGTCCTTCAGGATCTATGAGCAAGTTGACTTGTTAATGCATAACAATCAGTTGTCACAAGACTGTCACAACTTCGGCACATATCAAAGTTGAAGAGCAATCTTCCACTATATATCACTTAGCTCATACTCCCTTAACTTATTTTCTCTATCATTTGTCAAGGTATTTACACATTTTTGATACTGCAATACAATCTCCAACATCTCAAATGTTGAGTTTCACTGAGTCAATACATTTCTTGGAATAACACAGTCAGGCATCTTTGCCTTTGCAATTATACAGTGCCACTCAGCTAGAAGAAGTGTTGTTGAATTGATTACCTTGATGACCAGTTTTCATACCTGGTGGAACATAGTTATAGACTTTTTGGATGAGTGAAAGTTTATTGCACCTTTGCAAGCATCAGTCTCAAGGGACCAAGACTTTAAGATAGATTTGCACATTCTTCAGGTGTCAAGAGCGCAACCTCATCTATCCAACTGTCAACATTATCAACAAAGGCATCTTCAACTGCTGCCCACATCTCTGCATCCTCAAGCTCAATACCTTCACCAAGTGCCTGGAGCTCATGCTCGCATTATCACCTTCATCTCTGCCAAATATATCTTTCAGTTTTTTCGTTGGTATATCAAACTGTTTGAGGAGACACTTAGCAACTAAATTGACAATATGAGCAAAGCATCATATTTGATTTGCACTGCCTGAAAATTGTTGAATGAGGTCCTCCAGCTTGTCGATCATAACATTGTTTATGCTTGCATTATCACAAGTAATGCTGAGGATCTAATACAAAGTAAGTTCTTCTTTACATTGCAATCACATATATAGTTGTCTTGCTTTATGTCTGATTCCAAAGTCCTGAAGCACTTTTGCAAATGCTTCTGCAAGAGCAAAGCCTGAATACAACTGGACCAGAAGAAAGATTGAGGTTAGGAAAATACATACATTATGCTTGTTAGGTAAGTAACACACTTGCTGAACTTCAACAAGATCTAACAGGATACTGATATGTGCACCATCTTTCTCAAAATGCACAGTGACCGCAATATATGCAGGATGATTAGGAGATGTCCATGCATCTGTTGCAAAATTCAAATTGCCTTCATAGTTCTAGGTATATTAGATTTCTAGATCAGATAAGTGGTGCAATTATATTTATCTTTAACATTCTTTTGATTCAATTTCTAGCCTTTGTAAACACACATTTGACATCCTGAGACAGCATTGTTGAATGAGGAATATAGTGCTCAGGCTGCCCCATCTTCATCAAACACTGAAAGCCATGGTCTTTGATGATTGCAAATGGATGATGACTTTTGGATACCCAGCAGACAATTTCAGCCCTAGGAATATAGGTCAGCATAAACATCATATAATTCTAGGAGCCAGAAGGATCACTGTATCTGAGTTTTAGTGTAAGGCCTATGTGAGTAAGTAACCTTCCCCTTTCTCTTGTGTTTGAATGCTGCCATGATTGATCTATTCTTGTGATAGCCACCAACTATATCTTGGTGGGCTACATTGATATTTTTTGCATCATTCATGGCTGCAAGAACATCTTCACCCAAGCATTTCTTTATGTGTTTATGTAGGTTACTCATTGACTGTGCATCTTTCATATCGAGATATTGGCTGATCATAGTCCAGCACCTCTTTGCAGTATAAGAAAAGACTGACCATAATGGTATGTCATCTTCATCATCTGAGTGTATGGCCAGCCTTCAAGACCTTTTTTGGCAGGCTGCTGAGATGGTGTGTGGGAGTCACTAGAGAGATACCAGCATTATCATTGGCCTGCGTCCATGCAGATTTGTTTAGTTAATGGTGCAGAGATTGTTGGATGGATTCAGCAAGGCCTTGGGCTTTACTAGATGGATTTCACTTGTGTTTGCCCTGAACAATGTCAGCTGGATTGTCAGCCTCAAAGGAGATTGTGTGGATTGTTTGACAATTAAAGTTTTAACATGTTTTTTGTTTATTTATTTTGTCATTTGTTATTTGCTCACTGATATACATACTGATATGTTACCTATGGGTACGGGTTTGGGTATGAGTAGTCTAGGTGTACCCATACCCATGCAAGTCACCTGTACCCCTGCTATTCCTTAGTTGAGTGTGACATCATGCATCTGGTTGATGATGTCAGATGGTATGAGAGTAAGTACTGGCAGGAGGCATGAAAAAACATGGGCAGAGGGGTGACCAAAGTCAGGAAAGAGACATAGAGATAATACCATAGGATACACACATCAAAAAGAAGCATAAAGCTTAATATATTGGTGCATATTTATTTGTCATAGCAAGTAATTTCCCTTTTAACTTTTTAACTATTCCCTCAGGACACATTATCTATTTGTCAATTTAAATACAGATCTATGTGTTTATTGGCTTTCTTTTAAAAGAATAGTGTGCAAGCACCATGTAGAATGAGACGAATATCATTGGACTTTATGCTCATCGCATGCGTGATGGAGTTTTCCAAAGTCACGTGTCTGCACAGAATTGTTGGGCAGTATATATATTAGTCAGGTATCAATTTCATTATATACACATTTGGTCACACTCATGCTGATGGCCCAGAAGCTGCAAATGAAGCCAAATAAAATGCCCACAGAACGATTTTCAATCATCAGTGGCGGCTCTTTGGTCACAATCCAGGACCTGCATCATTTGTAGTATCAGCCATGAGATGAACGTCGTGAGCCAACCTTATTCGAGAGTCGAGACCAAGGGTATGCCATATTTAAACTCCGACACCCTGGGCTGGTTAGTTAGTTCAGTCACCAAAGGCGAAAAAAAATGGCAGTGCCTCAAAAATGGCCTCAGATTGGGTTGAAAGTCAGTATTTCTTTATCAGATCCTTTTTCTCAGTCCTACAAGAAAATGAAATAACTCCGCCCTCAGAGACTGAAAAATACTTGAATAACGTAACAAGTCATGGCTGAAAATGTCTACAACGGCTCAGAACCAGCAACTGTTCAACCGGGAGATGACGAAGGAAACACCAACAAGAAAGTATGATATAGGTGACATGAGGCAGTTTTTGTGTGGTGAAAGGATTGGGATTGCATCTCCCGACACTGTGAGTGCCATAGAAAAGAGTGTGAGACTGGAAAGGTAAGATTTATCAGTATATCCATTTGAAAGATAAATATTAACTTACTATTTCATAGTATCATCTTAGGTGTGTTTGCCTTGAGATAGGGCCAAGGAATTGGGTGGGCGAGGCGTGCACTTCGTCAGTGGACGAGGGATGAAAGTGGCACAACGTGCTTGAGCCTTGTGATGTCATATTACCTTATTTGGAAATGTTCCTGATGACATAATTAGTTAGTCCATCCACCAAGGTCAAAATAGAAATTCCGACCCTAGGTTTTTCATTTGGGATCCAGCATACCCTTGGTCGAGACTTGATTTTTTCTGACAAATTTACTAAAGTCGTGGCATTCTGCATACTTATTGTACAGTAATTATATCAATCTCATTATATACATCCAGTCAGTCACACTCGTGCTGGTGGCCGCCCAGAAGCTGCGATGAAGCCAAATGAAACACCCACCCACATCGAGGTATCAATAGTCGGTGGTGGCTCTGTGGTTGTGATTCAGGACCTGCATCATTACATAGTATGAGCCATGAACATCGTCAACTTACTAGACTACTTACAGCTTCAGGATCCACCTTTTGATGCCCATATGACTGTGCCTGTTCCCACGAGTTCCCGTCGACCTCATCATTGGAGACTCCGACTTTTGAGCTAGAAAGAGGAAGAGTTAGTCCCTCATCCGCACCTTCGAAATCAATGGGACGTACTGAACGTGGATAGAAACATCAGGTGCATTGGGTCGAGCCCCGCCTCGGAAAGGATTTGAAAGGATTGAAAGAGAGATGCCATTTGGTTGTGATTCTGAGCCATCGGAAGAATTGAAAAGAGCGGAACTTCCCTTTCGGGTATTCACTTAACGCGCAGTCAGCAGAAGAGTAGAATTCAAACAATCGGAAACCTACAAGATATGATTAGCGAGAAGGCATACACTTTGACGACAGTAAAGTCATTGAGGACTGAAAGATTGTATTGGAGGTACGAAGACTGTTGGATTGGTAAAAGCGACTTACAGAAGTATAGCCCAACACTGGCCTTGAACAAAGCGAACGTAATTACCTGACTACAAAGTGATAGAATGTTGGACTGTACAGTCCGGGATATGATCTGGTTGAATGACCTGATTGTATGAAAGAATATTAATACTGAGTTAAGAAAGCATGCGCTATTCACACTTACGCCTTCGACCGCATAGCTTGTCCTCTCAACTTTATACCAAGATAATAGGCCATACCAGCCGTAATACTGAAATCGGCCCCACTACATCCAAGCATCAGTCAATTTGATTCAGTCAAACTACTGGCTTGTACGCACACAGACGAGATGAGCCAGGCATATCCTGAGGAAAACAATCAGCCGATTGGCTAGGAAATGGCAACATGGTTACGAACCGATAGGCCTGAAGAAGTCCACAGCGATATCAACGAGCTCGGAGCGATCGAAGCGGATAAAGCTACTTACAGTACACCTCCCACGTCTTCAAGTAGTCAGTGTTGAGACCAATAGACCACGACCCATATGACGACACCTGCTGCGTATCAATATTCGCCCGTAAGAGATAAACCTGCAAGTTACCCCATTGCAATAACGACATAGCACAAATGGAAGCAGGAAGTATATAATTGCGCTGTTGACTAATCTTCCATACCCTCCAAGCGAAGAATATTTGTACAACGAGACTTGTAGAGCCACTAAATCATGGTTATGTGAATAGGCATCACAACCGATGCAAATGACGACAATTTACACGCAGAATATCTCAATGATCAGGGATCTTATATACAGAGGAAGAATCAGCACATTTTAAGTCTTGAAATGAGGGAATTGAGCTTACATTGGCAGCACAGCGAACATGGTTGGTTGACCGTAGTACGTAACGGACCACTGATAACACCACACCCCGTCTGCAATGGTGTCGACCAAGGAGAACAGGAAAACGGCCGCGACCAGAAGCTTTAATTCCCAGCGATCTTTTGGGAAGTAGACAAAGTATTGCCAAGCTAGTGAAAAAGATCAAGAAAGTTCACGAAGGTAGGCACAGCATTGAGGGCACTCACTAGCGGTAAGGACAATTCCCATAGTTAAAAACTAATCATGGGATCCTTCAGTCTCTCACTCTTCGAAGTGCGGGCAATGACGGAACTTACGGAAAAGAAAGTGCTGACGACCTAGAAGGTGAATATGAAAGTTAATCTGTACAAAGCGTTTGAGAACACTCACTATGGCACCGAGGGTTAAGGCCAGGCTGTCCGCAGCTGCCATTTTGACTGAATTGAAGGGAAAATATTCAAGGTGTGGGGCAGAAAAGGATTTGAAGTTGTCGTGAAGACAATGGGTGACAACTCTTAAGTTATATATATGCTAGCCCCAACAGTCAACTAAACGTGAAGACGCCACACGGTCTCTTCAGCTTTTTTAGCTTCTCTTGGCAAATGGTTCACAGAAACCGGTCGTAGGTCTGAGATTTGCCACCAAGTTTGGAGTGTTTAGTTTTTTTAGCTTCTCTTGGTGCAATTACCTGTACGATCAGTAAGGGACGGGCATGAGTGTGAGTGTCAATCTATGCAGACCCTTAGACGCCGACGGCAATCAAAAAATTCAATCTATCCTGTCAGATCCAGTCAGGGTTCAGGATGTCCTAGCGGCTAACTCTTTCGACCAACCGGTAATGACCAACAGGGCTCATTTAAAACCGTGTTCAAAACGGTCATCTTTACCCAACTTTGTAGGCGTTATGGCTGATACCTTGCTTGTTCCACTCAGTCCGCTTGACCAGAATGGCGTTGAAACAGGTAGGATCACTTTGGGCTACGTTCTTCGGAGTGTAGAAGTTGCTAAAATCGAAGCTGCGGCGAATCAGGTGGTCGAAAAGTGGCGCTTCTTGCAGGTCGCCTTTGAATGGTCAAAGGATCTGTCGACCTGGTGTATCCGTACACCGCTGCAAGGTGACGTCTCAGACCGAATTAAATTCATGACAAGCAAACACGCAGTTCCCTTGGATTTTGATGTCACTGATTTAGGTGACTCTTCTGCGGAAGTCCTTGACCGCCCGTCACTCGCATTCATTCGTCATTCTTCAACACATAGTCCCCTGAGCGCCTATTCCTCGTCAAACGCACCAATCATCTTCACGTTGCCGAGATCACGAACAGCGCCTGCGTCGGCGTTTCTGCTTCCCACGGCGTCTTCGACGCTTTTGGAATTGGACAAGTTATTGGTGGCCTCAATGCGGAGTTGAACGGCACCCCCTGGAACGTCACTCTCTTTTCCGCCACGAACATTATGCGAGAGGCCCTGAAGGAATTGGTGGCCTCCTCTCCACTACAACCTGAGGAGCCTGCTCCATTGGTCGATATTCGGCGCGAGTTTGTGAGTGCAACAACACGGAATTTCTTGTCTCTCGCTGTTGGTATGACATATGAATACTTTTTCAAGAAAGTGGAGACAAGGCTGTATATCTTGGCGAGGCGGTGGTCAACGAGATTGTGCAGAGAGTCAAAGAAGAAGTTAAGAAGTCTTGGGATAGTTGGGTGTTCACCAGCGATGTCCTCGTAGCATGATTTTTGAAGATAAAGGATAATGCACTTCGTGAGATAGCTACCTTACACCAATTTAGGCCGCTTTTGCGAAAGAAAGCGATTCTAACTCGGTCTGTGTGACCACAACCGTCTCCACTCGAACTCCTTTCAAAGAGGAAGACATTGCATTCGAAAATTATACGCGTGCGTTTTAATCACTTCAATGTGAAGATACTGAGGGCTGACAATTGCATCGCAGACAACAGCATTATGCCATGTTCCCTGCCTCTGTTATCTAAAATTGACCTGTCGGCGGTCTCTTGCCAAGCTCGCAATCCTTAATCGTCAAGCCATCGATGCTGTGCGGAACATACCCTTCATCCAGGCGTACATCCACTGGGTTGCTACCCTCGGCGGGAACGCGATTCCTACCCGGAGATCTGGGGCAGGCTCGTTAGTTTTCTCGAATCAGGTCGTAGGTCATCTTGACAACATTGACTTTGGTTCGGAAATGCTCGCGTTCTGCCAGCACTGGAACGCGCCTTTGATTCCAGATCATTCAATTCTTTTGAATAAATTCAAAGGCGGTTACCTCATCGAAGCAGGCATTCGGCGTTCCAGGTGGAACATGATTACAGAGGCAGCTCGAAACAAACATCAAAGCCTGAATTGCCAACGTTCTCAGCCTAGTAGCTCTGCCACAAATCTATATCCCATAGGGCTGTTAGATCATACTGTCAATAGTCGTGAAGGGTCACCGAGTAAGGTCCAGTTGGATCTTGACAGCTTACTCGGCTGCTCAACGTCGAAATACCGTTTTAACATACGCACATAGCCGACTCAAATTAGTGTGTAGCCTCGTCGTAATTTGTAAAATTTTCGTCGGTTCCTAGTCTGCTTGCCGCGCGCCACTAGTGGACCTGTGGCACCCAAACGCCTGTCATATGTGTATAGCTTTTGTTTTCAAGCACATGCAGGTTCCAAAATAAGAGCGAAAGTGTATTTCATCAGAAATTTGATAAGACTACGAAGTTAGCCATTTGCGACCACCATACGCCCACGACCCTCAATGGTCATTGGTCAAAGGCAGGCTGTACCTTGGGGTTCGGGAGAGAGAATGGTTTGTAGTGCAGAGAATGAATAATGATAAGTTATTGTCACCTATGTACAGTTTAGTTTTAAATGTAGGTATCACAATGACGGTCTGAGGTACACTAAGTGGTGTATTATGAGAATCAAATAAACGGAACAACGTACTGTCACAACTATTCAGTTGAGACGCGTTGCGGGTAGCAGCCACTTCAATTCGAGAACAAGAAGCGGTATATCCGTATGTAGAGGGGTGCGGCTGCACGTTCTGCACGATACTGCAAGAATTTGGTTAGCCTTCGCTCTGTCTATGGAACTTGGGAACATACCTCGCGCATCTCCTCCACAGTAAGCCAACTCTTGCGAGAAGTCTGATAGAAAAGTTTAGCCAACGTTCAACAAAACCAAGGTGAATAGACATACGTCAAGATCTATCTCGCTAGCTCGTAAGGGGACGCCTTTCTTCCACCAGTATCCTGCAACCCAGAATATAATCATGATGGGGAAACCAAGGTACGCCACTGGAGGCGTCGAATCAGCACAGTCACTAGAAATGAATGACAAGAACATACTGAAGAAATCTTCCACAACCACCTTGGGGTCAGAGCTCATACCGCCGATGGGCCAAATAGCCTGGAAGACATTCAACGAGATCCAAGAAAAAGTGTGATACTGGACTTACAATGTAAAATTGTGCAATCAAGACGAGCGTCAAGAGAATAAGACCAAACCAAGAGCCCCAGACACCACCTAGAGCACGGAAGGGAAGTTCTTCGAGGGAATGGCCTTGAGCGATCCACGCTTTTCTGAAGCGGATGCTACAGCAAACTGTCAGAGTATGTAACACATTCCAAATGGATGGACGTACTGGCAAAGGCAAATGGACATCCACGTAAAGATAGTAGAGAGACCAGAAAGAGCGACAAGCCAATCGACTTTATTATAAAAGTCACCTCAACTGATATTGCGCTTCAATTCGGGATGGCACTCACAGACGATGTCTCCAGCAGCTGCACAGTTAATGTAGGCAAGCGGAGCGAAAAGCAGTGTTGCAACCACCGACCACAGGGGACGAGAGGACTTATCGACTAGGTAAAGGGAAACTTAACGCTTCTTCAAGGGCGACATTGAGCATGACGTACCATATGAAAAGATCTTCGGTGCATATCCTGTCTCAGCAAGTGCAGTGAGGGTTCGGGAGCCAGCATAAACGCAAGATAAGCCAATCGAGAGGACGGAAACGCAAATGGTCGCGTTGACAAAGTCTGGAATAATTTAGTCTCAACACTTGTAATAAATGAGTAGCATATCCACAACTCACGATTGAGACCTGGGATATGGGCATTGTCAAGAGCAATGACGAATGGCGAGGCAGCTGTACAACTGGGTTAGTTGATCAATAGAGCATGTTCAAGACATAAGACACACCAGTGCCTGAGCCACCAAGGAGACGGGGCTCGGTATACGGAACCAACAATCCAATGACTGTCAGGGAACTAATGTAAATGATAGTCTATGGAGCGTATCAGCTATGTACGACAATGTACAGGAGATGAAAAGCTCTTACAATACGCCAAAAAGTGCCCTTAACGGCACCAGGCATCGTTGCGCGGGGATTAGGAGTCTCGGATGCAGCCAGACCAATCAACTCAGTACCAGCTGTTAACGAAAGAGAGTGAGTAGAAGTTCTGAATCTGGGACAAGAACTCTCGTCTCACAGAACGCAAACGCAGCTAAAGCGATCTCATCAGCTCGTCATCAATGATCTGAAGAAGAACCAATTACCAGTCACGAACACGGAACATACACCCTTGAAGCCGTTGGCGAAGGCACCCGGATTATGCCACAACTCTCCACCTATGTAATGATCATATTCGCCGCCTTTGGGACCGCCGCCACAAATACAGATACTAGGAGCCAAAGGTTGTCAAAACGACGACGCAATATCGCAAAATTCCGACTTACATTCCAATGAAGACGAACATTACGACGACGAGCAGCTTCAGACATGATGACCAGAATTCTTCTTCGGCATATCCCAGGGTACCGAAGACGCTGATGAGTACTGCCAAGAATGAGAACCGTCGATGAAGGCCACAGGGAAAGAAATAACCCACCTATGACAAGCCAAAAAATCGTAATCCAGGCAGCTATTGGCACTTTATCGGTCCAGTATTGTACCGTTGTGCCAGCGACCGTAATTTCCAGTGGCAGGACAATCGCCCATTGTAAGTAGTAATTCCAACCCATAGCGAAAGCGAAAGAAGGATCCAAGAAGCGGCCAGCCAGAGTATAGAATCCACCAGAGACAGGATATAAAATACACATTTCACCAAGTGCCTGTGAAATATGAGATGGATCACTCCACAACCCGAAACAGCAGCTTCACCTGAGTGACGTTGATCAACATTATGCCCATGAGAATCCACGCGATGACGACACCAGCCGGTCCGCCAGAATTCAATGCCGAACCTGAACCAACGAAGAGGCCAGTACCAATGCTGCCACCTATTAAGAGAAAACCGGTCACCAGAGCTCTATGAAGAAGATGACCTCAACGCACCAACAGCAATCATAGTCAAATGCCGAGGCTTCATCTTCTGCTGCAACATCGGATTCTCAGCTCTTAACTTCTCTGTATCGACATTCGATCCAGCAATTGCGATGCCCCTTTGAACGATCTATCAGTTCGAAAAATGTATGGAATGCAACGAGGATACATACCCAGTTGTTCCAGGAGCACGCTTGAAGCTCTCGAAAGACAGGCCAATTCGTGTCCATACCGATTCCTTCGACGGGTCATAGAATTCTACATTGGGGGAATCAGAGTTGATACTGGCGACCTCATATTTCTCTGTCTCTTTCTTGGGGGCCATGGCCATATGCGCCGTGGAAGGTGGGGAGGGCGGAAAGGACCAATAAGAGGAAACGTTTTATGTATGGGTGCTGACCCCTAAAGGCGGAGCTGTATGAGGCGAGACGCCCCAACGCAGTGTGCCTTTTGTACATATATCGCTGCATCAAAAATATATCGCGCATGAGTTGAGATACGGAGAGAAGTGAAAATGATTGCGGCAAGCATAACCCCCCGATAGCATGTGGGGCTATACCCCATTAGTATACCATAGAGAAGATACCACTTTTCAAATCTCAAGCGTTGTGTACCCGTCCCGTGTCCATGTGGGCCGAGAGACAAGGCACGAAGACCAAGAAACTTGCGCCCTTTCAAAATATCATTCGACGATGTTTCCATTTCAAAGGCTCCCTCCAGAAGTAGCGAGATTCAATAATGACATTATCAATATAACCCGCGACCGCAACTCAGGAGATAAATACTTAACATGAGCAATCAGGAGCAACCGGGTCATTGATTGAACGATCATGTCGATATCCAGAACCTATTTTTTTTTCCCGTGATCGTTTAGCGGAATTATCGGGATGGAAGCGAGCTAGAAGGTTCACGTTTCCTTCTGCGATGTTTTCAAAAGCTCGGCAGTTCAAACAAGCATAACCAGTACCGTAGAGAGGTTGGTGACAACAGGTGACAACGTTTCAAAATTTGAATATTTACTTCTACTGCTGGTGCCAAATATAGCGCCATCTACATAAGTAATCGTCTATTTTAATTGTTGTCCCTCCCATTTGGCCCACAGAAGGCTGCTCTAGAAACCCAGGATCCATCTTACCACTGGAATACAAGGACTATCATAGCCGTAGCCACCATACTATCAAGGTATAAATCTGCCTTTGGTGAGCAAGCTGAACATATTTGCATGACCTACGTCATCAATCCGAGTCTCTCGCATCCGTGGACCAAGTGGTTCGAAGTAGCCCGCTGAGTTTCAAACAAAGGCACCCGCTGCTCCCCGCTTGGCCCGCTGGCTTTTAAAAATAAATTCTGCTTGGTTGTGTTGCTTGGACTCTGGCCCGCTGGCTTTCAACTTTTAAGTTCGCCTATGTATCTCGACATGGCCCGCTGAAGTTGAAATGGGTCAGGCTATTTGTAAAAAGTTTCAACATGTCCAGTTTCTCGTCTATAATTTGGCAATGCGGAGCTTCTGATGAGTATATCGCCTTGGACTTGAATCCGTCAGGTGAGTTGTATCTCTATCCGAAAACAGTGGACAAGATCTTCCATCAATTCTGCATCTATCTCTATGCCACCCTATAGCGATACGAACGCACGGTATGTTCGAGCCTGGTTTGAACTGCGGTGGAGAGCTACATCACCTCGATAACGGGGGATAATAGGGGATAAGTCACAAAAGCAAGCACGAAGCACGTTGACGAAATCTTGGCTCTGAGAACTCATGTAATTCATAGATGATATCGGGTGCTACATTTGGTGGTTGTCACATGGACGCTATGGCGGGGATTCTCCCTAGTGTACAAACCTGAAATGCATGATATGCGATAGCAAGATAACAATTGCTTAATCATAGGTTCGCTCTGCATGGTTCGGATAGTCCACGATAATCGTCCGTAACCATAGATAATGAATTCCACAGGTACCTAAGGAACCCAGACATGACAACTATGTTTAATGGTCACAAGAGCACCCATGTGGTCGCACGAGTATATGTCCCACATGATGATAATCTTAACCAACGCGCAGCGCCACAATCAGATACTCATAGCACATCGACCTGTGCATTCTCGAAGCCCTCTGAGCATGTCACGGGCCATGAACAAGGACCTAAAAGATGTAATGGACATCCAACTACCTGAGCACCCGCTGAACGTTCTGAACTGCATGTTTAAGCATTCAGGCACCATAACAGTTAAATATGCCTTCCTTGACACTGACAAGGATGTACATTGGACAGGAGTATCCTCTACATATGCGCAAACATCCAGGCTAGGTTAGTATTTTAGGAAAGTCGAAACGATCGCATCTCTAAAAAGATTACAGATGTGGACTCCAGACACGAGGCTACGCAAGAGCAAAATCGTCTCCATATTAATGCTGGAGGCTAAAAAGGGACTCTCCGAGACATCCGAATAAGATTATTGAATGGATTCAATTGAAGCTAAGTAAAAAGAGCGAAAACAACATCATACTTGTGCCTTACACCAAAGATTTCCAAAAGTCTGCACACCAGTCTGCACCAGTTCTGCGCCCATGTACGAACGAGCCTCGACATACAATGATATCATTCCGTATAAATAAATTAACACCCCACAATCAACGACTGGTCGCTATGAATCGAGATGTATGTAACCATGCCACGGCCACGCCAGTCCTGACAGGAAATGTAGTTCAGTCTTAGTTCGGTGCAAGTTCGTCGGTCTTCTCGCCGAATTAACGAGTCGCTTGTGATTTGTGAAGGATAATTACCCGCAGAATCGTAGTGGCGGACGGTACGCACACCAGGCCCGCCACCTACTGTACTCAATTGATTCCGGTGGCGGGTGCGATGGGGCCGGTTCTGAAGCAAAGGCGGGGGCGTGAGGGGCTGTGCAAGGAACTTGAAGAGAAAATCGGCCCGACAACGGCGGACGGTGCATAGACAGTGTGGGGGGACTCGGAAGCTGCTTCTGATAGACTACGATAATAGAACAACCTGAAAATGACGCGCAAGAAAAAGTGATAACGACGGTAACATGTTTGTGCATTTTAAAAAAAGCCTCAACATTTTTGCCAGTCAGCTCGGACTCTTGATTCCTGATATTTTATTGAACCCTTACAGTTGCTTTTTTCACATGAGCGAGGAGGATTGTCAAGAACCTCCTCGCCACGTTCTCTAGAGCTCAATTCAACAACGCTCACCAATCCTTAGTTGCTCATTATTTTACTTACTCAGATATTCTCATCCATTTTCTGACATATCACTTCCAGTTTTCTTATATATCTGAGACATCGAGTTGTATATATATGTGTGTGTCCCTACAAGCCTGTAGCATTGTACGATCAACTCAGTATATATAGAATCCTTCTCCAAATAGTGAACACTTCTCTGATCACTCAGCTTCTTATTCTCGCGCGCAGTTCCTTACAAGGATGGTGTAGCGGTGACATTTGCGCTTGATTTCAGGCGATCTCGATGGTATGGATGAAGATGAGACTCTTGCCATCCTCGATGCCTCATGTTGACTGGTCAGCTCAGTGCAGGTTTTGGCAATCACCGACGTTAAGGGAATCAGTAACGGTAACCCTCGCGACGCTCCTCTCCACAAAATTACCGCACTCTCGCAACGTTCGGAGTTCCCCTCCGCTCAACGCTTTACGTCCTTCCCAAACATTAATAGATTTTACAAGGTATGTTTCACTCACTGCTCACTTGTGCAGAGGTCAATTTCGACACGACTTTCCAAGGTGACTAGGGTTCCTCTTTCACTCTATGACTATACCTTCGCTCTGGAAATGGCTCTTGCGTGCCATACTTTCAGTTGGTGAAAACGTCCCATGCTATATGCTGTGCAACTGCGTGCCATTGTTCTGTTATCTACGACAGACTGGACATTGCACAGTGCGCTACAAGGCGGGCCGACTTGTAGTGACCTGAGGGTCAACTTTCACCTCTTCCTCTGGTTCGGATCTGTTATCAGATTGCTGAACGGACTGTACGCTCTACTCGCTCATCTCTCCTTCTTGCTTTATGACGGTGCTGGCAGCAGAGACATCAGCGGTAGAGCGGTAACCAGTAGGAAAAGCCGTTATGGTCCATAACTCCCATCTGCATTGTATTTAATATCGTCACCCTTCATTGGAGATAAAGGACATGCTTACTGTGAGCCGTATGTAATTCTGATCTGGGCATTCCGACGACCGTCCAAAAATCACTTCTGGAAACCTCCGAGTCCCTGCGCATTTTGGTGAGAAAATAAAGAGATTGGCAACCTGACCTCACCTGCAGAATTCGGCGGTCAAATCATGGACATGAAGATTGATGGTTAGCATACTCTTCAATCGATGGGAGATCATCACCCTCCTGGAGATCGCTACCCTCTTGGAGATCGTCCCCCTTCTTGCCCTTCTTCTTGTCTTTCCTGCTGCCCTTCCTGTCACGTATTCTGTAAGACTGTGTATATCACGAGCGATAAAAACTGGTACTTCAGTTTGATATTCAGTTCTTCACATCTCTCCCGGAGTTCTATGGCACTAACGTATGCTTTTATCGAGTATTTAGTGGCTTCATGCTCGAAGTTCGTCCAGTCGATCCTCGCCCAATTTCCTTGAGAATAAATACGAATGGTTCGTTGCCCATTTGGCCCGTGGTGCGAGTGAGCCTCTGCATTCTAATCAATTCGGTCCAACAGAAGACAATGGAATATTGAACCTTCTGTTATTTCTCCCGGTCTCCACTCCGTCTCGCGGTGGCGTATATCCTTCGCCTTTCTAAGCAGGAACATCGCGCCAAACTCGACTTCCCCAATGACTTCATCTACTGCACCCTTCCTACTCTCAATCCAAGCAGTGATCTTCTCTGGGTCAATGAGATCCCTGAAAATAATGGGTAAATGACAGTCAGGTATGCACCTCTCAACCTACAAGGCGTTCATAGTAATTTCGATGATCAAGATTAAGATTTACAAAAGAGGTAAGTATCAGTTCATCACTGGCGATCCCGTCAGCACGGGTGACACGGTGACACGATGCATGGATTTTCCAGTGGATAGATCATCAGCCATCGACTAGTATGCAGGGAATAATTGACGCGCTACAGGTTGAAAGTGCGGAACCTTGCTATGGTGGTGGTTGGTGATGAAGTTAGTTTCGATGATGGTTGTCGGGACATGAAACCTCATGATCATCACCCTTTGAAAATCCCAGGTAGCACACACGTAACCAGTCGATGAACAAGTGAGAAGATACAATTTTCCTTCATCCGGTTCCGAGGCAAATAGAGGCTCAACTGGCTTTGGAAAAGTAACTCGGCGTCCATTTCGTCTAGGTAAGGTGTATGTTCTAGTTGCTCGTATTCCACGATAACAATTTATTGAATATGGAAAATCAGAGATATAGATTCGCTGCCCATTTTATGGCCTTGTTCTCAGTGGGACATAATAGCTGCATTGAGACGGACGGCATCAAACAATTAAATCGTTGCTCTTATGAAGCATTCGTTTCAAGAGCGACAGCATGAGTGCAAGTTGAAATGTCCCTGTCTATCTCCAAATGGACCCCCAAGCCGGGGTTAATGTCCAACTTATTTTAAGGGGCAATGTCAGCTGATGTCCGCCAGTACACCCACAACACCCACAACACAGCCGCTAGACACCGTGTTTGAAGACAGATTACTTAAAAAGCCAAAAGCCCTTGATAGATCGATGAAAATACGCCCTCGTTTCACTGCGCTCGTCACCTGGTCTGGCACGGATCACCCTGTTTTTGTTTAGTAGGCGTAAAAGATTTCAGAATCAGGAGGCCTTCGGTGCTGCACAGCCTACGTTGGAATGTTATATAAGGACAAGGAATATGTTCTGGGAAGATCACCTTCTAGCTGGTCTAGTGTGTCGTGAGTCGTCTACTGCAAATATGTGAGTCCCAGCTAACAGGGTCTTCTACATCTCAGCACAAGCGTTCGTTGACGAACACCTGCATAACCAATCGTATTCCTATTTGTACACCATGCGCTTGTCATTTCTTCTGGCACTGTCTGTGGCGGCGATCGCCCTTGCGTATGTGCCCTTCTTTTCGACGACTGATTTATCGTCTGAAGCGATGTAATAGCCAAACGAATGAGCATGCTCAAGTTCAGGGCCACGACTCTAGCAATTCAAAGCATGTTGACCCCGTTTCGAGCAACTCCGAACCCGAGTTTCCGGAATTTGGATGGAGAGCTCGCACACGCAAGCTACTGCTGCACAACCAAAGCAAAACCGGCTTCGCAAAGAAAGAAGCGGCCAGCAGTGACGCCGCCGACACCACAGTTGTCGACACTACAACTACCGCCATTAAAAGTCGAAACCTCGAAGCGTATAAGCATGGTGTAGCACGTGAACTAAGCGATGAGGTTCTCATGGAAGTTGTTGCAAGGGTTGTGGCACGCAACGACGAAGGTGGATCAGCCAAACATAAGCATCAAGGGAAGGGTCGTGGAAAGGGTCGTGGAAAGGGTCGAAAGAAGAAGGGCAAAGGGAGAAAAGGAAAAGGGGGGAAAGGCAGAAAGGGAAAGAAGGGCAGGAAAGGTCGCAAGGGAAAGCATGGGCATGGAAAAGGCAAGGACGAGAAGGCTGCCCCCGTTGATTCTGGAGCTGCACCTGTCGCGCAGAAAGATCCTATGGTAGCAAGCCCTGCAGTAGGGTCTACTGATGCGGTGGCGACGGATTCGGCGGTGCCAACTGGAGCGCCAGGAGGCGGGGGTGATGTTGCAATGCCACCTGCAGTGTAATGGTGCACTAGATCGCGTTGGTAACTTGTCGTCTTTCCTCAGAGACAGTAAATGAGAGACTGGGTCAAGCCTTTATTGGATTTAGTTTCTCTGCAGACTAGTCCTAAGTTCATATTGAAAATTTTGGTTATGTTTCGCGTCAAGGTGATGTTAAATGATTAGTTATCTTGACATCAATGGTCCTTATGTAACCCGATTCTGGTTACTCAACCGCCATGTCATCTGCTCGCTATGAGCGACTTGCATCCTCAGACGAGCTCTCGAGCCCTCCTGCATACGAATTAGAGGATGCACGTCCTCGACCACCCACGTTCCCCGTCGACCCGCGCTTTGAACGACCCACTCCTTCACCATACGCCCGTGCTGCGCTTTTAACCTTTCTCGCAGTTATGTTCTGGCTCGCATTTAAATTGAAGGCGGCGAGCATACCAGGAGTTCTCGACTAGATTTAGACAGTATTCTTTTCTACACCAACGTGAGTTTCCGTTTGTCAGGTCAATACCCTTTCTGACTTGGTTCATGTAGATTAGAGCCTGCCAGGCTCAGCAACCTCGCGTCAGCGAAAATCTCGCTTTTGTATACCCTTCGCAGGAGATCCTATAGATGGTTCCATATTTTTGGAATAGGGATGAACTCTGGTTGCACATTTGACATGATGTCAGACCATTTTCGTTATGCGACAATTCAATTACATCTGCAATCTACGACTGTCAGTAACTCAATAGTCACTGATCAGCCTCCAACAAAGCGTCCGCTGCCCTGATAATCTGAATGAAGAGAACGCCCACAACAGTAAGCATGGAAAACATAAGGATTTACTTGGTGACATAGTTACTGTAGTAGTGACGTTGTTCGGGTCCGGGAAATTCGCTCAGCTTTTCTATAGCATGTGTTCCTGGACCGCTTGTAGCACTCTGAATGGAGTCTGCAGACAGTGCCAGACGCAACAAAAAGTAGAAGCCACTAAAGGACTTCACCTCGACCAATGTTTCACAGATCGCATGTTGCGCAAAGATTCAGTCTTATCCCGCAAAATGCTCTCGTTTCAAAGCGCAGTTCATTATCCTGGTGTGTTGCTCCACACCCACACGCCGCTTATTAAATGTAATAATTGAATGATGGCGTCAAACAGTGTCAACCTTCAAGGCTTTGGCAATAAATTATGACCTATTATGATCCCTATTCATTTGTATAAATAAGGCGATGTGCAAGCCTCCTCTTCGCCTTTGCCTCACTTCACATCCTTTGTGTCACCCATGTTCCCCCGTCTCTGGCTCGTGTCGTCCGTTGCTTTGATCCAAGGCGCTTATGCTCTTTGGGACGCACCAGTGCACTCCCTGTACCGCCGGGACAACTCGTCCAGCGTTGCACCCGCCGCGGTCTACAACGGAAACTACACCAATGCTACCGAAATGCGTCTTCGTATTGCCAACGGCGGTGCTGGTCAGTCTGGCCTTATCGGCGCTTGGGCGGACGCATTCATCCAGTACTGCGTGCAGAACAAGTCCATGTCTCCATTCACGGTGAGATAGCTTGCTCATAACTCGTATTTGCTTCGCAGTCGTGGCTGACATTTCATCCAGGTTGGCTGGTACCTCGGTGACACCACTCAGAGCCTTGCGTACATTGCGGCTGGTACCGTAGATGTCGCCGTGACGTACAACGAGGCCGCAGAGGCACAGAGTGTTGCCAGCGGAGCTACTGTACAGGACGTGTACGGATTCCGTGTAAGTTCTTCTATCATCTTCACTGTCGTTACTGGATCCTCACGCCACTTCAGGACCATTTCCTCCTCGTCGGCCCCCCGTCTAACCCTGCATCTCTTGACTCGCAAAACGACGATATCTTGACGATGTTCAGCAAAATTGTCAGCGTTGGCAATGCTGACGCTATCGTAAGTTCTATTGCCGTTCTGTCCTTCTCCAGCACCTGACCTATATCGACTGTATTGTAGACAGCCCCTACCGATCGCCCAGCTGTTCGTTTCCTCTCTCGTTACGATAAGAGCGCCACGAACATTAAGGAAGCCAACCTCTTTACCACAATCGGCCAGGTATGTTTCTCACATCGTCTCAGAAGCGCTTGACGGAGTCTAACTTTCTATATCTTCACGTTATAGGTTCCATGGGGCTTCGCCTACTCCATCTGGTATCATCAATACCCCCGCTTCCCTCTTCAAGCCATCCAAGCTGCCTCACTTCTTGAGGAATATACCCTCACGGATCGCGGCACCTGGCTCTCCTCCCCGTCCAACGTCACCGACAACCTTACCATCTACAAGGCCGGGTCCGATAACGCAACCGACCTCTTGTTGAACCCCGCGCATGTGCTTCTTAGCGCGAAGGCTGACACTGCCAACCAGGATATCTGGACTGCCTTTATGGAATGGGTTGTGAGCGCAGACGGAGGTCAAAATGTTATTCAGACTTTCCAGAAGAACGGACAGGTTTTATATTCTACTGCTCCCTCGAATTCTACTGCCTAAATCACTATATTGATATTTTGTAGCTCGAGCTATGTAGCCAACATATATACCCTATTAATCTCACATTTGGTGCGCTTACCAGGCAGTTTTTTTTTTGAGACGCATTGTGTAACCAGAGAGGCGTCGCCTTCGTCGACAATACCCCCTTGCTTGGGATGCTTGCGTGGAAGGCAGCAAACGAGATTGACTAGACTCAAAGACGGCCGCCAAGAGTGATGAACATGAGAGAACCTTTGCAAGCAACGGAATGTCGTGCCTAAACTAAAACTAGCCCAACAAGACTGTTCAGAACACGGGCGACTCGAGCCTCCGTGGCCAACATGGCTACTTGATACTCATTATCGAGATACATTGGTGAGGTTCTATACTCTCTCTCCAAGCGCAAAGTGTCATCTCCCTATACCAAGGAGTGGGCCGAGGTCAATGTAAATTGTGTTCCGAGACACAGAAGTGTTTACATCTGGGTATATCTTATAGACCACTTGTCCAATACAAGTATCTTCTTTATCTATTCTTCGTAAGGAGGTGGGACAGTAAACGAATGGTACGAATTTCGGCCTCCTTCTGGAATAACATGAATAAGAGGATCGTTCCGACTCTCCTCGATCGGTGTTGGTCGGGGCGTTTGGCGCACCTTGCTGGCCAGTTGTCGTGGTCTAGAATCGGATGCTTCGTTATTTAACAGATTGGGATGTATATCGTCGGCTCTCTGATACCGATTGGCAATAGTAGCTTGAGAGCACAAGGGTGATGATCAAACCCAGATGTTACAGTCAGCTGCAGAGCTTACCACTGTCCCCATTTCGCTTTACGATGTCTCTAAAAAACCTGTAAATGGGGGGTTCTCCAGAGTGTAATGACGTGAACGCCTCAATGGTTCGTTCTTTGGTAGTGCTGTCAGGTATATTCATCTCAATAACTCGATCGTGTACGCACCGGCCCGCTTCAAACGTCGTCTTCTTATACAAACAAGTATTGCTAGGCCCAAGACGATAAGAAGAAACACCACTCCCCCAACCAGACTGCCAATCAGAGTTGCATGAGTTTTTGAACTTTGCGTAGGCGCCAGAGTTACATGAGCTTTTGAACTGTGCGTAGGCGCAATTGAGCTCGAAGCTGGGGATATGTCGGTGAATGACGGTGTATAAAGCGCATAATCAATATTAAAGGCGGCATTATCTGAATCTACAAGCGTGAATTCGAGTCTGTGCTGGCCGGCTTGGAGGGATGAATTCGAATACCAAAGATAATTAATGGCGGAGGTTGCATTGACTTCTTCCCCAAAGAAGGAGGAAGTTTTCTTCCCATCCATGGAAACTGTCAAGTTCATGAACCACTGTCCATTGTTTGTGACTCCATACACTTCAATTGAGGTCCCTGAACAAATTGTCTTTGATCAGTGGATTCCTCGGATTGAGCTAGACACTGACCGTTGAAGGATATCGTCGCAGTGTCGCCTGCTGTAAAGGTCTGATGCATTCCCTGTCCATACGGACGTCGAGATTGGTCGATTCCAAAAATAACACTGTCATTCTTGGTCCAACTTCCGTCATAAATAAACATAGAATCATCCTCATCGTCAATGATTAACGTCTGCGTCTGTAGTGGCGTGTCGTTCGCGGCGGCGACTACCATGTAATCGAGAAGAAGGATAACCGACGAGGAAAATGAGATTTCCATATTATGTGAGCCGTTTGAAAGTGTAGGTGTTGTGTAGAAGGATCCCATTACCACCCCCGACTCGACGATTGCCGTAGTTTGCGGGCCATCATCAATCCTGACGTCGACAGCCTTGTTGTCAGGGCTTGAGTAGTATGCTGAAAGATCGATGAGTAGGAAACCATAGAAAGAGGCCGAAATTCCTAATAACCTCCATTAGAGTGACAGAGAGAGATAATATATACGGAACCCGACCTTCGAAAACAAAAGAGACGAGATAGTTCCCCTGGCCGAAAACTTCAAGTGCAGTTCCACCCATGTAGTCAGTGGAGACCCCTTGGAGAGACCCGATAGTCCCGTCCCCCCCCGGGTTCCCCCTCACGCTAAGGGAGGTGGATGTCTGATCAACGAAGATGCTGGCCATTAAGATGGATAGAGGTGGAAAGGAATTCGATCTTCCGCACGGTCAACTTGTTTGAACCCGTTTCATATAGCATTGTAATTTGAAATCATATTGCTGATGGTTGTAGACTGGAAATTAATGATAGCAATGATGAGATAAACCAAAATTATACCACGTCCACATCGAAAGCGTACAAATCGTATCAGGCATGCCTTTCAGACGAATAGAGTGTTCTGTTAATCAATTCGAAGAGCGATTATTCCCGAACAGTAGAAAGACCTGTCAGCTATTAGGCGCTAGGCATGAACTTGCAGCCCTTCTGACCACCCCATTCGAACCCGTCAACCTCGGAAAGCATCGCCTCCATGGCTACCGTAGCGATACTCGAAGTATACTAAACAAAGGTGGTATCTTGACACCAAGCTCAGCATCTCGCCTTACCTTTAAGCAAGAAACAAACTGTCTGGTTGCCATCATCACAGGCGAGTAGTCGACCTGCTTAGCAATTAAATCTCAGAATGTCCCGGAACTCGACCAAAGCTCAAAAATGCCCCCTCCACAAGACCGGACCTGCAAAGTGTCGAGACGCCCAAAACACCCAAAGAGATCGAGCCAGGCCGTGGCTAACATCATGATACCAATTATCGAAAGCGAACTCAGCCTATGAGTCGCCAATGCTGAAAAGGGCTCAAGGCACCTAGCACATTGAAGTCATGGTGACAGGCAAGATGTGAACTTCCGGCTGATGTGAAGCGGGAGGCTTTAACATGGTGCAACAATGGCTCTCGCCTCGATGGATCGTGGGGAGAAGTTTTTACCTTGTGATTGCTCCAGAGCATTCACGTATAGCCTTTGAGAATGCGATGGGTCCTAATGAATCTCCAAGAAGTTCCCCTAGCTCATGGTAGCTCTGGATCATAGATTGCAACTGGCCCTCAAAGTAGATGGCGCATGACAAAGGAGCATTCATAGTTGTAGTTGCGGGATACGAGATGCGAGACATAATTTTTTGAAGGCCTCCAGCATGGGAGTAATCTCCATGTATTTCAGATGCGCCAATTGTGTGCGACCGTTAAAGGACCAAAATTTTGGCACTACATATTCCAAGGCGAAATGCAGAGAACAGGACAAGTCTTTCGAGGTTCGGTATGCAACACGGAGCCAGTACCAGCTCTGACACGGTTAGTCGTAGTTCAGTCCATGAATGGCGCATCTCCTTAGACCCTCTGAAGAACCATAAGCATTGCTGAAAGTGCAGTAGTGTCCCGTGGCGTGGTGTTGTTGCCAGCCATTTGAAGGCGCCTACGTGTGTGGTTCAGTTAGCATCTGTTACCGCTAGAAAGGACTGGTGATTTTGCCAGAGAAGAGTTTAGTCCCAGCCGTCAACGAAACTATCTCAGGTGGAGAGAAGTTTGTTGAAACTTTTCAATTGCACCTAACTTTCTTTCAAATTACATAATTAATTAATTCCAAGTTTTTAATTTCAAATCAATCATCTTTTCTTTCACAACCGTCTTCGTGGTTCCTTCAAGGTGAGTGAAGAGGTATCAGCGGTTGAGAGCTTTCTGATATCAATAATCAATGCATCTTCAGTTCGATTTGTAAATTATCTATAAGGGCATTAGATGCCCAAGACTTTCTTTCAACGTATGCTTCTTGCCGCATTCTTTTTTTTTTTTTTTTGCATCGTAATCGCACTAAAGAACTTCCATAACTACTGGTTTTTATCCTCTGCAGAGACTATGTGCCCTGACAGCCTCCGCATCTTCTTGTTTTGATATGCCATCGAGAAGAAGGTCAACTGACGCAGGAGATGAGATATTAATCTTATGTGAGCCGCTTGAAAGTGTAGGTGTTGCGGGGAAGGATTCATTTACGCCTATCTGGACGGTTGCTGCACTTTTCGGGCCATCGTCTATCGTAACGTTGACTGTCGTGTTGAAAAGCGGGTCGAGTCCTTGATGGTATAGCTCGCCATAGAAAGAGGCTGACGTCCCTAATGTCCTCCATGAGCGTAACGAGAGGAAGAAAATCTGTACAGATCCGACCTCCAAAACCAAAGAGGCGAGAAAGGGACCTAGTATTGGAATGTCCGGGAGAACCTCAAGTAAGATTTCACCCATAAAGTCAGGAGAGACCCCTTCTTGTAGTAAAGCTCCCACAAAATCATAATAGGTTGTTGTCGCATCAACAAATATGCTGACCATTAAGATGAACAGAGGGGGAAAGGGATTTGATCTCATGCGCCCTCTACTTGCATGAACCCCCTGCATATAGTGCTGGAATATTTTCCCTGATGGATGTCGAGTGGAAACCAACGGGAAAATCACATCTAGAACGTACAGGTTGCATCACACTTGGCTCTCTTCAGATAAATAGGGCGTTCTGTTGATCAATCCGAAAAACGATTAGTCCCGAACAAAAACGATGAGATCAAGGACCTGTCTGCTGGGTGAGGCATAAACTTGCAACACTCCCACAACCGCATTTGAGCTCGCCAACTTCCGAAGACATCGCCTCCATGGTTGCCTTGCTGACGCTCGAAGTATAAGTATAGGACAGAAATAATCGTCTGATACCGAGTTCATCATCTCGCCTTGTCTTTAAGCACGAAACCAACTGTTTGGGTAGCATCACCGAAGGCGGATAGTCGACCCGCAACCCGCATAGCAAGTAAATGTTGGAGTGGCCCGGAACTTGACGTCTTGCAAGCCAAAGCCTCGAAAATGCTCGCTCCACAAGACCTGACCTGCAAAGTTTCAAGATGCTCAAAATACCCAAAGAGATCGCGCCAGGCCGTGGCTACCATCCTGATACCAATTATCAATAGCGAACTCATGCTATGAGTCGACTGTTGAAGGGAAATGCAACCCGTCCGCCGCAACTGGATAAGGGTGCATGACGATGGACGAGCGCGTGAATGCGCCGCCACAAGATTGTTACTTTTATTCTTACCATACTTAATATGGGTTCCATACCCACTCATTTACTTACTCCCTTCGTTCTGTACCCACTTGATTTAGCAATTAAATAGTTCCAGTATTTACCAATAATATATAGTCCTTTTTATCTGCTCAACATCGACAATGCTGGGAAAATGGCACCTAGCAATTAAAGTCATGGTGGCCAACGTAATCTGATATGCGAAGCAGGAAAGTCATGGTGGCCAACGTAATCTGATGTGCGAAGCAGGAGGCTTACTCGTGGTGCAACCATCGTTTGAACGTCTCGCCTCGATAGGTCCTGGGGAAGCCTTTACACCTGTGATCGCTCCCAACATTCACGCATAGCCTGTCTGACGCTTTCTCGACCTTCAAGAATGCGGTGGGTCCTAATGAACTTCCAAGAAGTTCTCCTAGCTCACGGTAGTCCCTGGTCAGCAAGATCGTGTTCTAAGACATAAAAATAATTATGTATGAGTATATCTTTTGATCTTTATACATGTTTAACTTATCTACTATATTCTCTTTATCTACTCGTCGTAAGTCGGAGGAGGGACATTCGACAAATCATTCCAATATCGACTTCCATCTGGGATAGCATGGATAATTGGTTCGTTTCTACTCTGTTCGATCGGTTGAGATGTTTGGCGCACATGCTTGCTAGCCATCAATTGTCGTATTCTGGGATTGGATGCTCCATGATTTGACACATTCTGAGGACGTGTGCTGTCGCCTCTCAGAGAACGACCGGTAATAGCCTGAGAGGGCGCTGATCAAACACAGATATTTCGGTCAGCTGCAGAGCTATAGATGTATGCGGACCTCCCTTACCACCATCCCCATTTCGCTTTGTAACGTCCCTGTAAAACATGTAAATGGGGGGTTCTCCAGAGAAAGACGTGAACGCCTCAATGGATCGCGCTTTTTTGGTGCCGTCAACCTATATTCATCTCAATAATTGTATTCTGCACGCACCCGCTCGCTTCAAGCGTTGTCCCTTTCTACAGACAAGTATTGCCAGGACGCCCATGATAAGAAGAAATATCAATCCACCAACCAGACCACCAATCAGAGTTGCATGAGATTTATGAGCAGCAGGCTGTACAGTGTTCAAACTCTGCGTTGGTGTGATCGGGCTAGAACTCTGTGTTGGCGTTGTTGGGCTCAGTGAAGTTATGGAACTCGAAGGAGGCAATATGGTAGTGAAAGATGGTGTGTACAGCGCATAATCAATATTAAAGGTGGTACCATTTGCCATCACAACCTCGATTTTGAGTGTATGTTCACCGGGTTGGAGGGATGAATTCGAGTACCAAGGACAATTGAGGATAGAGGTTGAATGAGGCACTTGGGGAAAAAAAATTGAACTGCTATCCCCATCCATGGAAAATGACAAGTTCATGGACCACTGGCCATGACTCGAGACTCCAAAGATTTCAATCGAGGTCCCTGGTCAAATTGTTTTTGGTCTGAATGCTGGAGTAGTATGGGTTAAGCACGGACCTTTGAACGATATCGTTGCAGTGGCACCTGAAACAGAGGATTGATGCATTCCCTGTCCATACGGATATCGATAATTGTCGATTCCTACAAGGGCGCTGTCATTCTGCACCCAACTTCCATCATAAGTGAACATAGGATTGTCATCATCAACGATCAATGTCTCCCTCTGCAGTGATGTGTCGTTCGCGGCCATTACTATCACGCAATCTAGATAAAGTTCAGACGCAAAGGGAAATGTGATTTCAATATTATGAGAGCCGTCTGGAAGCGTAGGTGTCGTGTAGAAGGGTCCAAATACAGCGATTGACTCGACAGCTGCTGGAGTTTGCGGGCCATCGTCAATTGTGACGTTGACAGGCGCGTCGAGCGCTTCTCCTTCAAGGTTCAATAGGATACCATAGAAAGAGGCCGATGTCCCTAATAACCTCTATTAGCATAACAGAAATGGAGAAAACCTGTATCAAATCCGACCTTGGAAACTAAAATAGACGACATAGGGAACTTGAACATCTGCTGCAACTATGTCAAGTGCGGTGCCACCCATGTAGTCAGAAGAGACCCCTTCGAGTAGTCCACTGCCCACGACAGTAAGGGAAGTAGACGTCTGATCAACGAAGATGCTGGCCATTAAGATGAAAAGAGGGAGGAAATTCGATCTCATGCGCCGACTTGCGCAGACCGGCTTCATATAGTATTCAAATCATTTTCCTGATAGATGTTCAACTGGAGACCAGCTGGAAACTGATCTTAGCACTGACTGCAACGAAAGAACACTACATTCACATCTAGAGTGTACAAACTGTCTTAGGCACGACTCTCTTCAGTTGAGATGAACAGAGTGTTCTGTTGATCAATTAAAAAAAATCACTCCAGACCAAAGTCGAGGAACTCAAGGGCTTGCCTGCTAGGCGTCTAGTCGAGCTTTCGGGCATTTGCACTCCCACGTTTTGAAAATGCGACGTGCTGGAACACGAGGGAGAGGACTTCCGGAGTCGTGGTCACTGTCGTAACCGTGTTCATTGGCATGTCCGAGTCATCCCACCGTGCACTGACTTTTTCATGACCTGACGGCACCATCTTCAGTTCCAGGCCTCCTAAATTCCACTGTGGCGCTCGTTAGATCTCGACTAGAATATGGATTGTGGTTTTGGGCAAGTCCTCGATTGATCCGAGGTGTGTGGCCAGCTATCTGAAGCGCCTGTGTATGTGACTCACTGGCAGATAGCATCTGTCACCGCAAGAAAGGGTTGATGATTTCGCCCTTCTCTTCAAATTCGACACTACATAGTCCTAACCGTCAATGGAACCATCGGGTGGAGAACGTGTTGAAACTTACTTTCAAAAATAAATTCAACCTCAGGCTCAGGCTCAGGCTCTGCGAAATCAATTGATTTCAAATCATCTTTGTCTTCTTCTTCTTCGACGATCATCTTCCCCATTGACAGTGCGATTTTTAAACTGTGTGCAACTTGCAAGGGCATTGGACGCCCGAGTCTTCTTTCAATGTCAATTTCATGCCGTATCCGTTTTGCATCATGATTGCGCCGTGATTCGTAAACCCAACATAAATCACTCTATTTATTTTCAAACGAGGTCCTTCCACCCCTCCCAAATGGATGATCCTGGCTCGCTCTAGATCTTCCACGACTACTGGCCATGGGTGTTTCCTCTAGATCTGCAGAGAGTGTGAGTAGCCCCAATGACAGCTTCCGCGACTTTGTCTGCTGCGGTCAGGTGGGTTATTTCTGACTCCTGAGGTAGGCACATCATCGCCCACTGAATCTCTATCTTTATAGGCCACGAGCCGTACTGTATAAGATTGTATAGTACACAAGTGCCTGCCACGACTGGTACTCGGTACAGCCTCGGCAGTCCTCAACGTATCCTAAGCGTGGCATCAAGGGGTGCCAGGTGGCCTTGCTGATCTCTAACGGCGGCAATGGTGGCAGTCATCAGCGATATCCGCAGCTGCAATATTAATTTTGGTGAGCTTTTATGTTGGTTGTCGATTGTAATATTCAAGAATGAACGTTGCCAAGGCCCAAGAACCGCCTCATTGGCGGGTCGAAGGTCGAATCTGCTTCGGATCTTTGGATAACCCAACTGCAAGCGGACGATGGGAGACGATGCACTCATGTTCTCTGATGATATATCGATGAGTCAGGTCCAGAGTGCTGTGATTTATTTCTGACTCTGATGCCGTTATAAATTGATTATAAATTCAACTTACTACGGAAGATGAGAGTAATTTATTCTAAAATATGTTCACATTGACCGCTATTCAAACCTCTACCAGGAGCACTGTACGCGGAGAATGGTGCGTATGTCATTACACAAAAGTACCATTGTACAAACGTGGTATGGGTGTGTATTCTAATGTTGCTTCGCTCATATTTAGCTGAGGTTTTTATAGGTGGAGACATAATACAAGGGTGTTGTTGGTATCGGCCATTGACTGCAGGTATTGCAGTCGCCGCAGACCACTTAAAGCCACTGAAGGCTCAAGGTGTTGAAAAGGTGAGGCAAAAGGGTCCACCACGTTTCGTATTTGGGCTTGGTGAAGTGTGTACTGTATTCCTGTCCTTGAATGGCTCAACTTTAGAGATTCAAGGTCGCACTAGGCCACTTCTGCTGTTTGAATTGAATAGTTCAGCCATGTTTATGATATCGGAGGCACTTATGCTAGTGCTCCACGTGGTTAGGTCAAGCCAGGATGGACTCAAGATGAACTTGCGAGAAAACTTGTTTTGGGCGTAGAAATGCATGCATGATGAATCAGTTCAACTTTGCTGAACCCTCTCAATAAGTCGACTGTGATTATGACGATTCACCTTGCCGGCAAGACTTTGTCTTGGCAATTTAGCGAACTTGGCGCGGGCGGAAGTGATAAAAGCTGCTTAGTCATTGCATCAAGATAAGGTGTCGGGGGTCTTTGGGTTAAGGAGCCAGCTATCATTATTGAATTGAATCTGCAACTATCCACAAGCGCAGTTGCCTTCACTGGCTATCCACCCGTCCTTCGTTCACGACTTACGCTGCATTTATCACCGTGCTGGTTCTCGGTATCAAAAGCCTTTGAGGCAGTTTCGACGAGCTCCAAGTCACCTGCGGATCGCCAACCATTCAATAATTCATGACTTTTCCGAGGAAAAACATGCCGGCACCGGAGGACCTCACTGACGAGGAGGTCGACGACACAATCGACCCAGAACTGCGTTTGCGCACAGTGCGGACAGCTGCGTCGGCAATTGCGGAATCAATCAAGTCAGAACAGCGTGCGGAAAGAAGGAAAGGCACTAGGGCGCGTTCGAGGTTCTTTCGCAGGAATACGAATGCCAAAAAGCCACAGCTTGCACCTGCAGAGGCAGGTCCTTCCAAGGTGCCAGGCGTGCGTCGGAATGTCTACGTCAATCACCCATTGTCGGCCATGGAGGTCGATCAGAATGGCGAGCCAGTTGTGCGCTATCAGAGAAATAAAGTACGGACTACAAGTAAGTGAATTCTTCATTCATATTTGAAACTTTCTAATGCTTTACAGAGTATACTATATTAACTTTTATTCCAAAGAATTTGTATGAGCAATTCAGACGGTGCGTGGTCAATAATTCTTTCGTTATAAATTCTGATGATGAGTTACAGTGTCGCCAACTTGTTTTTCTTTGCCCTCGTCGTCGTCCAATGTCCGTACCCTATCACGATTCGCTGTGTCTTGCTAATATCCACTCAGTGTTCCCTGTCTTTGGAGCTGCATCTGGTTCAATATCAGTACTCCCACTGGCCTTCATTCTCGCAGTTACAGCAATCAAAGACGGAATAGAAGACTACCGCCGTGGCGTCCTCGACGAAGAAGTGAACACCTCAGCCGTCACAAAGCTCGCAGGAGGATGGGTGAACGTAAACCAGCCTACAGATCCCAGGTCATGGTTCGAGAAACTCTTGGGTCTCAATGCGCCAGGGAAAGTGTCAAAGGGCGTGAAGAAGCTGAGGGATCGGGAGGCGGGACAGGCTGGTGCTGGGATTAAGATTATGTTGGGAAAGGTGGGCGAGTCACGGGCGAGCTTCCAGTCCAGGCCCGACTCCAGCAGCGCCGACTCGATCCGCAGGAATGGGAGGCTAGAAGACATCCAAAGCATCGACTCTCATAGTTACCCCCCGCCAGCACCAGGCGAAGCGTCCCAGTCTTCGTTTGGCGACTCGTCCACGACCCTGGCAAAGGCCTCGATGTCGCAATACCAGCAATCGATTCATTCGCAGTCGACAGTTGGTGTTATCGATTGGCAGAAACGGATAGCAGGGTCTGCGCGTTGGGAGAGGACTCTCTGGAAGAAATTGGAGGTGGGGGATGTCGTTTTACTACGGGACAACGACCAGGTGCCGGCAGATATCGTTGTGCTTTCGACTTCCGACCCAGATAGTTTGTGCTATTTGGAGACGAAGAACTTGGACGGCGAGACAAATCTCAAGCCTAGGAAAGCTGTTAAAGGAGCCTCATCCTTGCAATCCGAAGAAGATATCGAACGCTCCTCTTTCTATCTAGACTCAGAGCCCCCCCACCAAAACTTGTATCTCTATCACGGAATCCTGCGGTATAAGGACGCTGCGAACGGCGAGCAAAGGCAGGAGTCAGTCACGATCAACGAGTTGCTGTTACGTGGATGTACGCTGCGGAACACGAGCTGGGTTATTGGGCTCGTGGTCTTCACCGGTGCGGATACCAAGATCATGTTGAACGGCGGAGATACCCCTTCGAAGCGGAGTAAAATCGAGAAGGAGACCAACTTCAATGTGTTTGTCAATTTTGGTGTGCTGACTGCGATGTGTCTCATCGCAGCTATCATCAATGGTATTTATGACGGTCAGGACGGGACCAGCGCGTCTTTCTTTGAACAGGGGACAGATCCAACATCATCTCCTGCTGTCAATGCCCTCGTTACATTTGTGTTAGTTTTCCTTTCGCATTCCGAATTCAGCCCCTTTCTGATCCTTTAAACTAGCTCTTGTCTCATCGCTTTTCAGAACATCGTCCCTATATCGCTATACATCTCCATTGAAATTGTCAAGACGATCCAAGCCTACTTCATCTCACAGGATGTCGACATGTACTATAAACCCTTCGACACTCCATGTGTACCCAAAACATGGAACATCTCCGACGACCTAGGCCAGATCGAATACGTCTTCTCCGACAAGACAGGGACCCTCACGCAGAACGTCATGGAGTTCCAGAAGTGCTCCGTCCACGGTGTTACGTACGGGGAGGGCGTTACGGAGGCTCAGCGAGGCTCAGCTGCCCGGGAGGGCAAGGGGGATATCTATGACCCAGCAGAACTCAATGAGAAGCTCGCGTCGCTCAAACAACAGATGTTGAACGTCATGGAGCGCATGTTCAAAAACCGGTACCTCCAGGCGGACAAGATGACGCTCGTCTCTCCCCAGCTCGCGGAAGACCTGACCAACCGCTCCTCCGACCAGCGCGCACACCTCATCGCGTTCTTCCGTGCTCTCGCTATTTGCCATAGCGTCCTTGCTGATAAGCCAGATGCCCAGCACGATCCCTACCACCTAGAATACAAAGCCGAGTCCCCGGACGAGGCTGCGTTGGTTGCAGCTGCACGTGACGCCGGGTTCCCATTTATCAATAAGTCTAAGGATGGGATGGACATTGAGGTGATGGGACAGCGCGAGCGCTATACGCTACTGAAGATGCTCGAGTTCAACAGCACGCGGAAGCGCATGAGCGTGGTTGTACGTAACCCCGAGGGCCGACTCGTTTTGTACACCAAAGGCGCGGACACCGTCATATATGCGCGTCTCGCGAAAGATCATGACCCGATTTTGAAGGAGAAGACGAGCAAGGATATGGAGACGTTTGCGAATAATGGACTGAGGACGCTGTGCATTGCGTATCGGTATTTGGATGAGGACGAGTATATGGGGTGGTCGAAGAAGTATGATGATGCGACTAATGCTATTGAAAATCGTGACGAGGAGATTGACAAGGCGAATGAGTTGATTGAGCATTCGCTATATATCCTCGGTGCGACTGCGTTGGAGGACAAGCTTCAGGAAGGGGTGCCCGAGGCTATAGAGACGCTCCACCAAGCTGGCATCAAATTGTGGATCTTGACTGGTAAGTTCTGTGCTCATAAGCTGCAGCAAGCATGTACCCATGAATTAATGTTCGCAGGTG
Organism: Tephrocybe sp. 9980TJB; assembly: GCA_018220975.1. Lineage (NCBI taxonomy): Eukaryota > Fungi > Basidiomycota > Agaricomycetes > Agaricales > Lyophyllaceae > Tephrocybe > Tephrocybe sp. 9980TJB. The sequence continues at coordinate 46,227 of JABAJU010000127.1, forward strand.
ATAAGCTCCAAACGGCCATCGAGATTGGTTTCAGCTGCAACCTTTTGAAGAACACGATGGACATTATGATTCTTTCGGCCGATTCTATGGAACAGGCTCGTGCGCAAATTGAAGGCGGGTTGAACAAGATCGCTTCAGTCCTCGGTCCACCGTCATGGGACCCGCGGAAACGCGGTTTCTTTCCGGGCGCGAAAGCCTCTTTTGCTGTGGTCATCGACGGCGATACTCTCCGGCATGCGCTGTCCCCTGAACTCAAGGAACTTTTCCTCAACCTCGGTACGCAGTGCGAAACTGTCGTTTGTTGTCGTGTATCCCCTGCTCAGAAAGCCTTGACTGTGAAGCTGGTGCGTCATATCTGCGCCCTTTTAGCCATGGCTTTGGCCGTGGAGCTGGAGCGCCCGTGGTAGCTGATGCTGATCTTTTGCACAGGTGAAGGAAGGAAGGAATGCTATGACTTTGTCAATTGGAGATGGTGCGAACGATGTTGCTATGATTCAAGAGGCGAACATCGGTATTGGGTTGTTTGGGTTGGAAGGTTCTCAAGCTGCCATGTCGGCCGACTACGCCTTTGGTCAGTTTAGGTTCCTGACCAAGCTTCTCCTTGTACATGGGCGCTGGTCGTACCAACGGATTGCGGATATGCACAGTAATTTCTTCTACAAAGTTAGTATCCCCTTTTCCCATTATTTTTGGTATTTTTATTTACTTTAACACAGAACGTCATCTGGACTCTCGCCATGTTCTGGTATCTGCCCTTCAATTCGTGCGTATCCTATCATCATCTTTAATCCGTGACAACATTCATTTGACGCCATCTCCATAGTTTCGATGCAACATACCTGTATCAATATACCTTCGTCCTACTGTATAACCTTGTATTTACCTCTCTCCCCGTCATTGTTCTCGGAGGTACGCCGAAATTCTCACTTCTTCTTCTACGCCCTATTGACGTGAGTAATCTACGCATAGCCTTTGACCAAGACATCAACGCCAAGGCAGCTCTCGCATTCCCTCAACTCTACGTCCGCGGCATCCGCGGTCTCGAATACACACGTATGAAATTCTGGCTTTACATGTTCGATGGGTTGTATCAATCAGCTGTCATTTTCTTCTTGCCATACCTGGTGTGGACGTTGGGAATTTCCGTATCGTGGAATGGAAAAGGCATCGAATCTCTTTCGGACTTCGGAACAACTGTTTCAGTCGCTGCAATTTTAGCAGCCAATTCATATGTCGGGCTTAATACCAACTAGTACGCATTTTTTGTTTTGATATCTTCCTTTTAAGACAAGCTGATCTGTCGTAGCTGGACAGTCATCACATGGGTCGTTGTCTTTGGATCGACTATCGTCATGATGATTTGGATCGTTGTATATTCGTTCTTCCTTACAAGTGATTTCGTCGACGAGGCCATTATCTTGTTTGGCGGTATCACCTTTTGGGCAACTATCACTCTCTCCGCGACCGTCGCACTCGGTGAGCACTGGTTATCGTATCGCGTTTTGAGCTCCACGCTGATCACAACGATAGCTCCAAGGTTTATCGTCAAGTACGCCACAACTGTATATACCCCATTAGACAAGCATATCGTGCGAGAGATGTGGGTCAAGGGAGACCTCAAAGATCAGCTTGGTCTTGGGCACCGTCGAGAGAGGAAGATGCGCAACAACATAGACCAGCGAAATTTAGAGGCGGCTCCAATGTTCCACGAGCCACACAATCGATCTCTTTCCGAGGTGTCGCACCACCGTTACGAGCTCACGTCGACGTCGAGCCCTGGGCCTAGAGGTTCGACTCGTCCCACATACCTAGATACCCCGCCCATGAGCCAAACAAATGACTTCCCGCTACCCAATATCCAATATCCCCAGGTTAGGAGTAACATGGACCAAGAACAGCACCTGTCTCCCATTATACCAGACTCTCACCCCTCCCCGAGTCAAGAAATACACTTATCTCCACACCCAGCCGGGAACCGCATAGATATGAATCCATCCCCTCAGCCTTCCTACTACTCCGCCTCAGACCTTCCGCCCCAATCACCCCTTCCCTCTCCGAAGTATAGACTCACTACGGGTGAGATTACCAATACACCACCACCGCCCAGTCGTCGGACGAGCGTAGCAACCATGCGAACTGAGCAGGGTCAGCGACCAGGGTCCCCAGCCTCAGTGCCTCTGCATCGGCCACCTAACAACCTCCAGGTACCTGGTGCGCCCTCATCGGGTACATATGAGATGCAGATGCAGAGTCGAAGTCCTCCGAACGGCTACGAGCCGCAGCATGGGTACGACCATAGTCGATCAGGGACGTCGACGTCCCACCACCAGCACCAGAGAACAGGAACCGCTGCCTCGTATCATTACGAGCGGTCGGGGACGTCTACATCTTTCAACACGAATGCAGAGGAGTACTGGACAGCCGACGATGATTCGAGCGTTGACCAGCATTCACGGCGGGGCTCTGCTGATGATCAGGACGATGACGATCAGACAATAGGGCATGATGATAGACATCGGGATTCTGTTGCGCGAACTTGGGAGGGGGGCATTGCGATGTGAGGGTTGTGATGTGGTATTTTATTCCTATAGCTTCAATTAGCGTATCTGAATTGGACATTTACACTCTCTTCACTTATTACTTATCAGAGAAGCTCGCAATGTTATGCCGTCAGAATCATCTCCTACAGCTCCCACGACAGGAAGAAAATAAATTTGACCCATAAACCTGTCTATAAGAGGGCATTGATTCAGACTCAGTAACTCAGGTACACTTGGCAACGGCCAAGCTTCCTCCTTCAGATGTGATGAATTCAGAAGATAATTGAAGTTCTTCTCTACTACGCATTCAATACCTCACTCCATTGTAGACATGTCGTCGTCAATCTGTAGAAAAAAAGAATTGTCCCCATTCAGTAACCAATTTCGGGGGAATTCGGCTATCTGATGTCGAGTTAGAGTCAGAAACTTATACATAAGACAGGAATTGCCATGTGAGGCTGCACTTAAGGATATCTCTCCATATTTTGCTTTCTACTGTCATCATGCCTCCAATTACCACGTCCGAAAGCCAGGATCAGGCTTCGCCGTCGTCTACATCGTCGATACTCAAGGAGAGAAGATTCAAGCTGAGCAGGTATGATAACTTTTCCTTGCACTTTGGATCTAGAGCGCTGAATTCAAGTTTGAATTGGACAGGGCGTGTGATCGATGTCGGTGAGCCTATAGCGCACTTAGTTGTCGCCCGGGTCAAGTACGAGGCTAATAGGCTGCTCAATGCAGCCGGAGGAGAATCAAGTGCGATGAGGGTCATCCATGCCAGGCTTGCCTAACAGCGAACTCTCCGTGTACATTTGAGGAACCTGGAAAGAGATCACATCCTCACAAGTCCAAGTGCGTTCTTTGGGAATATAGAGAGCCTTTTCCAGATCTCTAACACACTCTTTTGACGTCACATAGACGGACGGCGACCCTGGAAGATCGTATGCACCATTTGGAGACACTTATTCAGGCAATACCGCCTGCAGTGTTTGCAGCAGGGGGTGTTTCTCCACCAGCAGGGACACAGCCATTAGATTCAGCGGTCAGCCCATCACTGCCATTCGCATACCCTTCCCAGTTCACTTCAGGCGTTCCTCCACCCTCATTGCACGTTTTTCCTCTCACAAACCCGTCTACACATTTCACGCACGACTCATCTTCAAGTGACGAACAACATCATGGGCTAGGCTCTGTCCTAGACCCTAATCACAGGATGACACCAGACCAACTCGCAGAGGAAACTTCGCACATATCATTGACCGCTTCATACCTTTACTTTGACGACGAGGGTTACACCCGATGGCAGGGAGAAACTTCCGGTCTCCCTGTGCTTGATCTCCTCGTCGAGCGTCACACACCATCTGCTAACCAGAACTCCACCCCGACGCTCGATAAATCAACTACGGGCAAACTCTCCAATAATGCGCAGTCAGACTGGTTTCCGGACCGAACGCCACGACGTACAAACGTTAACCCACAGACATTATGGCGCCTGATGACTTCCTATATAGTCCCGGACCTTATGGACAGGTGCCGTCCTCATTTTTATCCTGTTACTCAATCTCTGATGTCGAGAACAGTCTAGTACAATGCTATCTATCAACATCATACTATATTCTTCCGTTCCTTCACGTACCCACCTTTCTATCCGTAAGTCTATTCCCACCAACGTAACGTGATTCTTTCTAAAAATTGCTCGCTCAACTCATAGGATTACGGAAACCCTGAGAAATGGGGCGAGCCTGGTTTCGCAGCATTCATTGTTGCGATATGCTGCTTGGCCTCACGACATATCGATGACCCCCGCGTCCGTGCTAACAACGATGGGATTTCCGCTGGAACACATTGGTTCGATCTCTTTGGGCGTCTCAGGACGCTCCCCATTGCTGACCGCCCCACCCTGTACAACATCCAAGCCAACCTGATTGCAGCCGTATATGCTATTGGCCTTGGTCGAATTTCACGAGGAGCAGCCCTCCTCGCAGAAGCTTCAACTATGTGCATCGATGCCGGTCTCCATCGCTCCGCCGACGACTACGATGTTTTCGATCCCATTGAAGACGAAGTGCGGAAACGCACCTTCTGGTGTGTCTACATTTGGGACAAGCAACTCAGCGCGCATTTCGGCCGACCGCCCTTAGTGCGCCTTAGGGATTGTGATGTGTCAGAGCCAGCACCCGTCGACGACGAGTTTATTACCCGGGATACTGTGGGGACACCACCACCAGGAACTGAATGCAGGCTTAGCGCATTTATATGTTCCATTCGGATCATGGCCGTTCTGGAGTCTGTCCTCGACGTTCCCCCAGTGCGGTGCTCAGGCCAAGCTTCGTCCTTCCTACAACGTGCGACACATGTTCTGTCTGGGTCTCGGAGATTCAGAGACATGCGCGAAGAGGAGGCGTTGTTGGATGATATACACCGCAGTATACCCCCCTTTTGGGCACATACGCCCGAAACAATGGCGAGCGAGGATATCATCCGGCTTACGCAGGCTGAGAGATTGCATTGCGCCGAGCATTTTGTGCGGTTACTGATCTACCGCCACAGGTTCTCAGAGCTGCTTGCGGAACGGACGAATGGTGGAACGGACGAGGCGGTTGGTGAACAGGAGAAGGCGGCGCTCGTGGCTGCTCAGAACTCGGCCCTCGAAATTATCACAACTCACCTCCAAGTTGCGAAAAAGGGTCTGATGACCTATTGTTTGTTATTTCCCAAACTTGCGTTTCGATTCAATAACTAATTCTCTGTTACTTAGATGGTGTTCATGTGATCCATCAGTTAACCCAAGCTGGAAGGACTCTGGTGGCGATTTTGCTCAGCTGCAAGACTGAGGAACTACAACACCTGATACCTCCAGGACTTGATGCCTTACGTTCCTGTGTTGGTTTACTACGCAGGTTTAGCGGCCGTTATGTTTGTGGACTTCGGTCAGGGGATCTCATGGAAGAGTTTTGTCGATGTAAATCATTTCCTTTGCTACCATTAGGATGACACTGACAGCCTTGTCGCCTTGCTCTCACAGTAACTCAGATTCCGTTAGAGACTACCCAGAAAGAACCCACTGCAAGTAACCGACCCCCATGGATACGTCCTGTGAGAAAGAAGGGCGCGGCACGGTCGACTAGCACGACCAGTACCGATTCACCTCCACAACACAGTAGTCCCGAGAGCTTTTCGACATCTGAATTCTTCGTAGACACTCCCAAAAACGGATCGATGTTTGCACCAGGTCCTTCGGCGTCTGCTTCCACGTCGCCAATCAATCAGTCGCAGACATTCTCACCTGGAAATCAGTCCCAGGTGCCATTTATGGATACGTCTGGAATGGGTTTGGACATGATAAGGGAAGACCCGCAAATGTACATACCGACCGAGATGATGGGACTTTTTGATGAAGGAGTTGACGTTCAACAACTCTTCGCAAACGGATTCTTGCCCCATACCCAGCAGCCTCCATCCTCGCATCTTCAAAACGGCTCGATAACTCTGGGAGGGGAGTCGTTTGATAACTCTGATTACCTCAAGCGTAATGGGCTTGCGACTTCCCCATAGCGACCGTTATTTTTTCTCGCCTGATATTTACGGACAAGTTATTTTACTGCTTGATTCGATCGCAATGTACCCTTGCTGTGTAAAGGTTTTTTAATCATAAAACTATAGGCTCTTGACTCGATTTGATTTGGATGCATCATAGAAAAGTCGAAGAAGAGTCCGCCACAAGATATTCTGCCTCTTTGAACTTTACATTTCGGGATGAGAAGTATGAATCCTTGTGACTCGGATGATGGCGCGTTCCTTAATATGGTTAGAGCAATCAAAAATTGATTGTGACCCTCATCCATATCCGACCTTTCGTTTGTTGTCACTCTCGTTCACTTCAAGATGTCCCTTTCACCTTACGAATTTGACAATGCAGACATGCCCATTCGCCACATATCATATTCATCGCATGTTGATTGTGAATCGCCCATTGTTAGCTCGAAAAGCCACCTACTGCCCCCTAATGTCCTCTAATGCCTGCCGGTCCTATAGTTGTTAGCTATCCTGCTGTGGGGTTGAGAAGGGTTGAGAGGGGTCGACTTTGTACCTGGTGACCTATATTATTAAGGTCAGTTTTTGTGACTTCTAGCCAACAGCTACCGGACTTTTCAGGCAGACAATAGCGACAATGCTTAACCCCGATGCGATCTTTGATGGTCTTTTTGTTCAATATACCCAGCTGATCTTAGATGATCTCATGAGACAAAAGAACGGATGAGGCTACACCTTTAAAAGCATGCTAGGGCGTAGCCATGTCATTTTATCCCTATCCCGGATTCTCCGACCGCTATGGTTTACCTATCCCTCGATGCTTTCCATCCCTCTCCGATTCAGAAGCTCCCAGTTGAGCTTCTGTCGCACATATTTTCACTCGTACAACATAGTACGAGGGGTGACGAGCCTCATCCAGATTATGAAACAATCAAGGTCCCTTTGGTTCTTTCCAGTGTAAACCGCCACTGGCGCAACATCGCTCGCAAAACCGCCTCTTTATGGACTGTGATTTGCGTTGCAAAAGACCTACTGGACTACAACGTGAAACAGGGCTCCCCGTCACCTGCAGCTACGCTGAATACGAGCCATCTCGTAACTTATCTGGCACTATCACGTAACCAACCCTTAGATATCGTCATAGATGCTCGGGATGAAGCCTACAACTTTTTAGAACCCGAGTACGTCCTTGTTTCTATAGGAAAACAGAGCGAAAGACCTGAATCTTTCGTATCAGAATCTCGACACAACTTCCTAACGGGTATACACCACCGTTCTCCTCTGCACATATGAGTACAACGATGTCCCATCTCCTTCCCCACATATCTAGATGGCGCTCCTTGAGCATCCTAACCGATACATGGATACCAATGCATGTCGCGCTCCAGGAGATCCAACCACACATCACCACCATCGGTGCACCATGCCTAGAGTCTCTCACCTTGATGCGTTGCAATGCATATGCGAGTACCATGCCCGTATTCCAGCCGCAGGACATGCGGGATCCAAAATTCCTCAGCTTAAGCGGCTCCGCGTCACCCCCGTCCAATATCTTACCCCGCCTGCGGGACCTCACGCTTTTCGGTGTCCACGTAGACTGGACATCACTTTCCTCGATCCTTGCCCAATCCAACCATGGACTCGACAGTCTTGAGCTTGATTCGCACTGCTTAGACGTCCGCCCCACCCGCTCCGAATTCAATCAACTCCTCTCCCGATGCCCACACTTGACGAAACTCGTGGTTAATGCATCTGGGCCATGCAGTTCAGACAATGACGCCACCCACGGGACGCCTCTCTCCGAGAAGGACTTGCGTCCTGTTTCACTTCCTTTGCTTCGTGAATTGACAGTTGGCTGTCGTTCTGTACTAGACGGGAAGGCCACCCTAGAGGCGATCGACGCGACTCGAGTAGAATCCTTTACTTTGGACGATGCTAGCCTCCTAGACCAAGTGGGTGACCTCGGCAGCGGGAGTCTTCTCACTTATATAGCGACTGGTGACTTTCCAAGTCAGGACGTTCAATCCTTAAACGTCGCACCGAATAGCAGGCAATACAGCACTTTAACAGAGAAGGATTACATGTTCATCTCATCCCCTGACGCCCAAGCCATCGGCTTCTCTCGCAATTGTTCGTCAACCTCAGCGATGTTTCCATTGCTGAGGGAAGTCACCCTTCGCAGAGTTCAGTCTTGCCCATCGACACTGCATGCCTTTTTCATTTCCATGCCTCGCGTGCACCACATTGACTTCCATGGGATGCCGATAGATTCCATCGAGGCTTTATCTCTGCAGGACATGGCCTGTCCTCAGCTGCGGTCGGTCGATATCCATATCGGCCACGCGGATTTTGATAGATCCTTGACTGCAGTGGGGAACTTGGCTCGTGAGCGCTCCCACAATGGTAGGCGGTTACAGGATGTCAATATACACGTTGGTAGCACCAGTGGGTGTACCGCTAAAGAAGTGATTTTCATGGCTGACGCCGGAACGACGGTAACGGTTGTCAGCCAAGAGGACGACGAAGGGATGGACGATGACATGGAAACTGATCAGGACCCTTTTGAAGATGGCGGTGCCTTCAATGACCCAGTTTTCGATGCTCAGTATGGGTCAATTCTAATGCATTAGAGCCGATCTTCTGTTACATAGCGCAGAATACAATTCAATTTGAAAACATGCATGACCCCGCATCGTGCCCACAATTCAGATTCCTCCGCTCTCTCTTCCTAATCTAATCTTTCGACCTAACGTTGTCCATAACGAACGGACGTCATCTTCCACAGCCTTGATGTGTGCTGAATACGTTGCTTTCCCAGCCTTCATACCTGACGTCGCCTCTTCCTTAGGAATTTTGATATCCTGCTCCAGTTTGGCGTTCTCCTCACGTACATTGGTCGTATACCCAGACGCCTTGGTGTAACAGTCACGGAAGACCTTCCTCTCTTTTTTTTCGCACTCTCCTTGCCGCGCAAAGCCTCTAAAACCCGTCCCTCGCTCTCCGTGAGCGCAGCTTTAGCGGCCTGCAGCCTACCTCATACCCCTTCCAGCTCTTATTTGAGCTCTATTTCACAACGATGCTGTACCTGGATCGGGAGCAGTGCTTCTCGAAGAGTAGCGATGTCTGTGCAACGGAAAAACGCTCGACAGCGGCGGCAGCAGTAGAGGCAGCGGGGGTGGCTGGCCCAATGGTGGGTAGGGTAGCAGGGGTGACATCAGTGGCAGGAGTAGCAGGAGTAGGAGCCATAAATGAACCAGGTGGCGTGACAGCAAGTCCAGCTTAATTCCTATTTCGCGCTGCTATGTATTGGTTGTGGGCAGCTATAATATGAGAGGGTAGGTCAGGATTTTTCCTAGGGGCGCAGTTAATGGCCACAGCTAATCCCCACTTCATCTATTCTTCGTCAGTAACCTCACGGCGGACGAACTCGACAGTGAGTGTTTTATCCTTTTCCTTCCTGTTATTCACCAGAATGTGGGCCATTGGGCAGTTTGGTAGTTGCAGAAACTATTTGTGGCGTGAAAGATGTAGAGCTTGGCGACTTCTACCGTCTCTTGATCGTGCTTGTACGTTGCCATCCTGCTTTTCAAACGTGATCTCTTGGTGACAGTGTGCCCGCAGGCGTGCTTGCACGCCCACCATCTCGAGGAGTTGACCGTATCTCCAAGAAGAAACGGTCAGGTGATTTGGAATGAGAATAATGGACTATGGCACTTGTACATTTCTAAGTCATATTTTGACCTTATCGGGCCCAAATTGGTCTTCCGTTGACTCCAATATGCTCAATAGATGTCAAAAGGGGTGCCCTGACCTCCATATCTTTGCGAGAGCCGGCGCTCCCCAACTCGCCCCCCCTCAAATGGAGCGTGATTTTTGGACAGTGAAAATCACGTGATATAAGCGATGTTACACTGAAAGTTACCTTTTACACATCAGCCGAAATTTTGACCTTGTAAATTACCAATTAGTTGCACCCTCTCGAATTTTATACCCAACCCTAGACTACTTCAAATCTCTTTCTCGCGCCCCATTCTTTTCACCTCTAAATCTTCCTCACACTCGCCTCCAGCCTACACACCAAAATCTATGGCGGTAACGTAAAGGCAGTGCGGAGAATACTGTGGCATCCCTGCGAAGTATAGCACATAGACCACACGCCTGTACCAAACGTGCAGCGATAATCCAGCGAGCGGCGTATGGGCTATCACCCAAAATGCAAATCTTCGACGCAGCATACAACACCACTTTGAACAGGTGAAAACAGGTGGCAAGCCTTCGTTCTGCCTAAGCTTTGTCGAAACCTCCCTCCCTTTTTCGAAGTACGCAGGTTGAGTCCTTGAGAAAGAGTTTTCATTGGGGATTGCTGTTGGGAATCAATCATGTCTTTTTGGTGCCATCCCACTGAAGGTACGAGCAAATATCATGCCATGCACTTACATTTTGTTCGTGCCCAGTGTCGCCTTCATGATCGTGATTGGCTACTGGAGCCGATTTGCAAAGAACCATTCACGGATGCACATCTCTCTGAGCTACAGGCCGAAAGACCACTCGGAATGATGCAACTTGAAGATGAAGCAGAGGAAGTTGCAGGAGCCCTGGATTTACTTAATTGTATTCTGAATAACCGTTCTTAGAATTGATGAACAAAACGCTTTTGATGCCTTCAATTACAGAGCTGGAACGGGATCGCCCTTACGTATTTTGAGCTGTAATCCATGTGAACGCGCGTATTCTTTGGTTCCATCCCCTATGCTAACATCAGTTTCCAGTTGACATCCATCAGGGAAATGGCTTCGATACTAGGAAACGGATTTCAGCAAGTCAACGGTCCCCAAGATCAAATTCAACCCTCGCTCCTTTGTTCATCTTCATGACCAGCATCTTCGTTGATCAGACATCCAACTCCCTTAGCGTAGGGGATGGGGATGATATGGACGAGTCTCTCGAAGGGGTCTCTACTGACTACATGGGTGGAACCGCACTTAAAGTCTTCGGGCCTTCCTATTTTGTCTCTTTTGATTTCGAAGGTCGGGTTCCCTATAGATTCTCTTACTCTCTGACACACTAATGAAGGTCATCAGGTACATCGGCCTCATTCTACGGACTTCTATCCAATTTTCCAGGAAGCGTCAGCACCCTTCTCAATGTTACAATTGACGGTGGCCCAAAAACTACAGCAGCCATCGAACCGATGCAGGATGTAATTGGATCCTTCTACACAACACCCGCACTTTCAGATGGATCGCATAACGTTATTATCACATTTCCAAGCGTGGTCGAGCTTCTGCTAGATTGCATGGTAGTTATCGCCGCGAAGGACACACCACTTGGGGCGCAGAAGCTAATCGTTGATGATGACGATCCCATGTTCATCTATGGTGGAAGTTGGACACAGAATGACAGTGTCCTTAATGGAATCGATCAAGCTCGCCATCCCTATGGGCAAAAGATGCATCAAACCTCTGCGCCAGGTGCCACTGCATTGGTATCGTTCAACGGTTCGTGCACAGCTCATATTGCGAACTTAGCTGATCAAAGACCATTTGATTAGGGACCTCAATTGAAGTGTTTGGAGTCACAGACAATGGCAAATGGTCCATGACCTTATCATTTTACATGGATGGAGCTAATGTTGCCGAAACTACATATGCTTTTGACAGCGAACCTTCTCCTACCTCCGTCATTAACAATCGTTGGTACTCAAATTTAGCCCTCTCAGCCGGCGAGCATACACTCAAAATCGAGGTCGTGAAGACAAATGGCGCCGCCTTTAATATCGATTATGCGCTTTATACACCATCCTTCACCGCCATATCACCAGCTTCAAGCTCCATGATGTCATCGAGCCTGATCACGCCAACGCAGAGTTTGAACACTGTACAGCCTTCTGCTCATGGATCTCATGCAACTCTTATTGGCGGTCTGATTGGTGGATTGGTGTTTCTTCTGATCATTTTGGGCGCCCTGGCAATACTTATTATTCGTTCAAAGCGACAACGCTTGAAACTCGCCGGTGGGTACCCAATCCAAGTCTTAAAATGAATAAATATAGTCTGACGACACTAACGAAGAACGATCCATTGAAGCCTTTACGTCTTTCTACTCTGGAGAACCTCCCCTTTATAGGTTTTACAGAAATGTTGGAAAGCGAAACGGGGATTCTGGTAAGGGAGGTCAGAATACATCCATAGCTCTGCAGCTGATGTGTTTGATCAGTAACCTCTCAGGCTATAGTCGGTCCTTCTTTCAGAGGCAACGGCATCTCTCAACCTCATGGTGATGACATACGCCCTAATTTGTCAAATCACGAGGTATCTAATTCCAGAATACGACAACTGATTGTTAACAAGTTGCGCCAAACATCTCGGCCAATACCGCTGGCGATCGAAGAGAGTCGATTCAGAAACGATCCTGTTATTCGTGTTATTCCAGAAGGAGATCGAAATTCGCATCGTTCGTCGCCGGTACTACCTCCTTATGAAGAATAAGATATAGAGCGTATATTGAAGGGAAACAACAATGTTTAGGAAGTAGGTCAGAATACATTTGTAGCATTGCAGTTGGACTCGTCTTTCAACAGTCTTAGGGCCGTGAAGTTGATGCCCTCATTGGTACAGAACACTGTATTCACACACCTTATCGGGATATCTCGGTGTCTTTAGGAGCTAGTATAAACGGGCTCACCCACAAGACACAAAACCTATAAATCGACGACAGTTAGTCAGCTAAACGCCTGAAGGTAATACCAGTCGACTCACCTCGTTCAAGTAGATGTTCATGCAAGCGGCATTGATATTGGGGTTGGCAAGAAACGTAGGATACGTAACAGTAATAACGAGGCAGGTTGTGCCTTCAGGGCCCAGCTGCTATATAGACATCAGTGCAGTCTTGCCCTTCATAGCCAAGGCAAAGATTCTAAATGTGACGATTTTGAGTTTTCTCTCTCTCTCTTTTTTTTTGGCATACATTGGCATCCCTAAGACTAACACGTATTTGACGCAAAGAGAGATCGGGAAAATTCTACACACACATTTAATGTTGAGCATTGTCTTGTCAGGTTTACGTGTATGCTATACTTGCCTGTAGAATTGCCTGTAACCTCAACCGTTTGGAAGGCTGGACGACCATCGTCGGACGTGCCGTTCTGCATTATGTGGATCACTCGTGAGTTTACTACAACGTCGAGGTTCGACCTATTCAAGAACTGGGGTGCCAGATATGACGTGGCAGAGCTACTTCTCCTGCCTTTGTCTATAGTCAATTGAAGCCATCCTAGCAATAAGAGCAAGAAAAGGGTGTGAGATACTGACACATGCAGAATATGTTCAGAATTTGTACCTATGCCTAGAAGATCGCCAGAATTGTAGTCAATGTTGAAAGGACTCCTCTGGCAGTTCCTTCGTGGTTTGTATGAACCGGGGATCCACACTCTGCGGATAACCAGAAAGACTAACGGCGTTAATCCCATTGAACCCGTGTACTATGCTTTCCACCGCACTCGGCACCCCCCCTCACTCGGCACTTCTCTAATACCTCGAAATTTAATGGTTTTTTTTTAATATTCCTATTGAGTGCGCTTTATTTATGAGTTGATAAGACTTTGGAGTTGAACGGATGAAGCAACCCTTCACAATGTCGAATCCGTTTTTGACGGTAATGTTGAGATTTGTCTCTCTCTGTCACATCTGCCGTACAATGTGCCGAGCGGACTGTGAATTTAATTGACGTGTTGACCACTCAACGCGTCTGTGATGAATGTTAATCATCGTTGACCATGAGCTTGTTAGCTTGTGAAATGCACACCATTTTTTTCTCTGTGGAGATACATGAAGGCCCTGAAGCCTCGAAAGCCTCGAGTTCTACGCCCACGTCCAGTGACCAATGAGGCCGATTATCAGAAACTACTAGATCTGAGCTTAGCGAAGCTTGCTGATGGTACATATAAAACCACTAGTGAAGCCGCAAAAGCAACTGGGGTATGTAGCAAATAAAGAGTTGTCTATAAGTCCTGATTTATCATATATAGATCTCATGACAAACCCTGACCGACCGACGCCTAAATCGACATCAATCGCGTGCTCAGGCAGCGAAGGAGAATCAAATTCTTGATGAAACACAGGAGAAAATCCTCACTGACTGGTGTAGTCATTCATCCATGTCAGGCAGGGCACTTCACTCCACTGAGCTCTGAAAACGTGCCCGAGATTTAACAGGAAAGCTTCCTGGAAAGTACTGGCACTATCGATTTATTCAGCGGAACCCATCTGTAACGCTGGGTTGCCCAATACCCTTGGATCCCAAATGAGCAGCAAACTTCAACAAAACTACAGTTTCTGAATATTTTGCCTTGAAACAATCACTGCATGATGAATATAATGACATCGATCCAGAGAATGACTGGAACATGGATGAAACAGGAAACCAGATGGGTGGTGGATGCAGAAACAATGGGAAGAAACACATCTTCACCGTTCAACAAAAACAAAATTATTGTATTAAAAGTGACAACCTGCAGCTCGTAACTGTTATTGAATGTATTTCTGCTGCTGGAAAGAGCATGCCACCGCTATTTGTTCTCCCTAATGGGCCTCTACCAGATCTTCGACATCTAGAAAACAGTTTAATCAGCGGGTGTGTTTTCTTCTGAGGCTTATACAGTGGCTCAAAAAACTGTCCCAATGTTTCATACTTTTTGAAAGATAGACTTGGCATGGAAGATTAGTAAAGGCAAAAATATTGAATAAATCATGTAAAATACTATGGCATCTTGGCTACAATTTGAGCCTATGGTCATGTGACTCTGATCAAAATTGATTGAGTAATAGCTATTTTAAAATATTGACTCATTGGGACAGTTTTTTGAGCATCTATAATTTTGGTATCTAGTACATTGTATGTCCTCCTTTTACCTTGATAACTGTAAGGGCAACCTCTGGGGGCTGTGGAACAGTCACACAGCTGGCAGAGGGAAATCCAAAGTTTATTGAGTATGTATGTATAGATAGAGAGGTAGCTACTCACCTGGCAGAGGGAAATCCAAAGAGAATAAGTCTGAGGATTTCCTATGCCAGAAAGGGCCAAAAATGAACTTGTTTGGTACTGTTTGGATGGTCACATGACTGGTAAGTCATATGACTACCCAAACCTGCACCAAGAGAATAGGAAATAGCAAGGAAAATATATATATAATGTAGAGTCCTCTGACATGCAAGAGGTGCAGAATGAGAGGAAAGTTAGAAGTGATTGTGGAGGAT
>JABAJU010000128.1:0-61200 GCA_018220975.1 Tephrocybe sp. 9980TJB
AGTGGTGAGTATATCTTTTAGATAAACTAGACAGATAATGAACAGAAAAGAGAAGGAGTGAAGATGTAAAAGATAGAGTGGATAAGGTTGGTTGTCCCCTGGCAGATTGTCCCCTGACAGCAAACCGTGGAACCGTTTCTCTTGAATCTAGTGCCATTGGACTTGCATCAACTACCGCTTTTTGGCAGTACTCAGTTTTACCTATTTCCGCTCCATGGTTTGCTTGCTACATTGTCACTTTTCCCTATCACCCTATCACTCCACCTCCAGACTCAGTACATGGGGAACCTATGTCACTAGGTTCTTCTGGGTCATTTCTAGAACAATTTTCTACGCTCTTTTCAACCATACTACTTGTTTGCCCTCATGTTGAGTATCTGCCTTGATATCTTAGATTCATTGATCAAAACACAGTTATAATTATATTTTCAATAAATGTTTTTTTAATGCTCATCTTGTTGTCATTAAGTCAACTTTAGTTAGCATTAATGTAAAAGGTGGTGAGAGGGTGTACAGTATTACAAAATGAAAAACTTGAGCTCTATATAGATATGGAGACACTATGTAGCACTATGAAGCTATGGAGACACTATGGGAGCACTATGTAAAGGGGAAGTACACAATGGAACTATGGCTCTATATAGTGCTATGTAGTGCCTCCATAGAGACTCTGTTTCTGCTGATGTGTGACATGCTTAACGTGAGAATTCTTCTATGTGGTTTCATTGACGGAGGG
Organism: Tephrocybe sp. 9980TJB; assembly: GCA_018220975.1. Lineage (NCBI taxonomy): Eukaryota > Fungi > Basidiomycota > Agaricomycetes > Agaricales > Lyophyllaceae > Tephrocybe > Tephrocybe sp. 9980TJB. Next base: position 737 of record JABAJU010000128.1, read on the forward strand.
CCCGTGAACGTCTCCTTTTTGTTGAAGAGATCTACCAGTAAAGGACAACCCAGTGCAATCTTCCCAGAAACCAATCTGAAGATTGAAAGAAGAACCTCGTGTGGCAAGGTCGGTAAAGAACGGCGTTGTGTTGAATGTACTTGCATTATTGAACTAGGTTGATTTTAGCCTGAAAAACAGTGAGAATCACGTCGCATGTCCCTGTCTGCCTGCTTCACTCAGAGAGAATATCTTTATGTGATTAGAGGGAACACGGGAACGTTGGTGATAACTTACAAGATGTGCTATGTAGATGGTCACTTGTAACGCAGAATGTGATAAGTTGCATTCTTCTCCTCCATATATTATATGTTAATGTTGGCTTCTGGTACAATAATTTCAATAAAGCGTTAAGAAGGAATCGAACCCTAACTCATTTTCTCGTTTCTCTCAAACATAATGACCTTTAAAGGTCTGGGCTGAGTTTAGCGGTGGTACCTACTACTATGTTCAAAAGGCGGTGTAATGCGCCATGCGCCGAACGATGGAGGTGCTCACCGCTCAGATTCGCCCCAATCTCACATATACAGCGTGCCAACGCATCTACAAGATGGCATTTCTTGGTCTACATTAAGAACGGCATGATTCGTATACTCAATTATACAGGAGGTCGAAGAAAGAAACCGAAATGCTAACGATTGCAAGGGGGTACCGGATTTAAACTCCGACACCCTGTGCAGGTTAGTTAGTCCCGCCGCCGAAGGTGAAAAAAAAAAAAATTGAGGTGCCCTCAAAATGGCCTCAAAATAGCATGAAAGCCAATAATTATGATACACCTAAGTCTTATTTGAATAATGATACAGCACCGTAATATGTTAATAGTTCAGAAAAGCCATATTTTGTGATAACAAATATTTTGCTCCGACACCCGACACCCGACACCCAACGCCCAACACCCAACAGTCACGTAAATGTCTCAAGTGGTAAGATACATCTCTGGTATCCATTATCAGTTTATAATTAGTTATGTAGGCTGTGGGAGTACTAGATGTCGATGGGTATGCTACTTGTCCAGACTGTGGCACACGGGTCAAATGTGGAACTGCAGGCTTGCGCACTCTCGCAAAGCGTCATCGAGGCTCGAAAGTTTGTCAGGAAACAGCTCAGAGACGAAGCAAGACAAAAACAAAAGATGGGTCTATTATGGCGTTCATGAAACCAAAGCTTATACATATTCCTTCTAAACGCACATATATTAATTTACTATGGCATAGTATCATCTCAAGTGTGTCGGCCTCGAGATAGGTCCAAGGAACTGGGTGTGCAAGGCATGCTCTTCGTCACGGAGTGGACGAGGGATGAAAATGACGCGGCGCGGTTGAACCTCGTGATGTCATATTACTAAATTTGGAAATGTTCCTGCTTACATAATTGGTTAGTCCAGCCTCCAAGCCTGAAATAAAAATTCCGACCCTAGGTTTTTTCTCGGAGAACCGGTACCCCCTTCAACGATTGTTGATAAGAAAAAATGAGAGCCTCCGTGGCATCTTGGAGTGAAGCAAGTTCATTCCTGGAGGGATTTAAGTGTCTGCGCTCTCTAGGTAGGCTAACAAATCTCCCACTCTATCGAACATCACCAATAGCTTACAAGTTACGTCGATATCGACATGCGCTCAGATTTAACACGCGTTCTTACTACTTTTCTGTACACCTACAACAAGCCACGAAAGATACGCGAACCGTTAAAACAGGCACAAGATGTTATCATGAACGAGATCGAGTTGCGAAAGGTTGTCTGGGTATCAGACCTTGAATAGACCCAGACTTCATCAGCCAACGAAAGACGACTTTCCTTTTCCACTATAGCCCCTTTTAAGTATCCAATTTCTTCTGACAGGATTCCAGCGGGGTGTCTACTAAACACTTATAAGTTATATATTTAACTTGCTTTGAGCTTAATTTTATTCATTTCAAACTCATTGCTGTCCGTAGTCCCAACTTGCTACCTGCATATTGTATTCTGTCTTTTCTGTCTTTGGTTTTTCAAGTATTACGAGTATTATCTATCTATATTCATGTTAGTGCGTGACTAGTACTGACAAAATTATCATTACTCCATTTTTACATTGAAGTACAGAACTGAGAAACTCGTACGTGATTATTTAAAAAACGAAAAAAAGGATGAGATGGATAGGTAGAGGGGCACAGAGATCGGGATCGATATGCAGACACATGTACATATGAATGTACAGAAGCGCACGAGATACGGGTCATTTTGAGTTGAATTATTGGATTATTGGATTGGTTGGTTGGTTGGTTATTCGCCCGTCTGTATCCGTCGACGCAACGAAGACGAAACACGCGGAAGAAGAAAGAGGAACAGAAATACAATCCTTTGATGAGTCGGCGTGAGATATCGATCCATGCAATACAAATGCAATGCGGGGGGATGTTGGCATTAGTGGTGGGCTTGACAGGGAATAAAAATAAGGCGATGGGGGCAACCAAAACCAGAGATTGACGGTGATACGAGGCAGGGCAAGAAGTAAAGAGCGGACGGCGGTGGGCTGTCACAAACCAGTCACACACGCCTTAAAAGAACATAAAAAAGGAAAGTAAGAACAAACTATGAACAGAACAGAACGGGGGAAAAAGAAATACTACTCTCAACTTTGGAATCAGAGGCAATAAAGAGAGGTGCAACAAAGGAAAAGGGCGCATAGATAATAAAAGAGAAGGGAAAAGAAGTAAACAATTGAATTATTCGAGCGAGCAAGCTGGAACGAGAAGAGAAACGAATAACCGGCTCCTCAACCCAATGAAATGGAAGTGGACGCGGACACATGGGACATAGTGAATGCCGAGGGTGCAACCAGGTCTAATGTTCGGCTTTCGTGTGGTGTGCGTGCCTAGGTGGGCATGGGAATGGGTGTGGGCGTGTGACCGAACGAGCGTTACATGGATTGCGTGTCTGTGTCTGTGTGGCGGGGTATCGTAGTGGGTATCATCGGCTCATTCACGCGCTCGCTTCCCTTCACTCCCTCACGTAATTAAGCATTCACCACACCCTCACCAGCACCATCAACATGCATCTCCTCCTTCCCCCCAGCACCAACCCTCTCCTCAACCTCCCCATCCGCATTAACAAACACCGCATCCCCCCCAATGATCTCCATCTCCCCATCCTCCCCCTCCATCGGCATAGCCATGGGCACAGGCATCACCATCGACATCCCCATCGAGTCAGGCATCATCGCCCCATTGCCGTTCACCGTCCCGCTCGCCGTGCGGCGCGCCGCACCATTGCCCCCGCCCTGCGGCCCAGAGCGCGGCGGGTTTGCACATCGGTCCTTTCCGTGTGCGATGCGCAGGTTCCCGTATTCGGGCTTGGCTTTGACTCCTTCGATCGCCTTGATGGCGTTCGAGATGTTCGTGAAGTTCACGAAGGCGCAGTTTCTGTTATGAATTATGCGTCAGTATCATAGTATCACGGTACAAGCTTAAGGAAGGAACATACTTTTCCTTGAGGAAATTAACAAGCTCGATATCGCCGTATTCTCCAAAGTCACGCTTGAGCCTGTCTTCGGTGAAGGTTTCGAAATCCTCAATGTTTCCGATATACACGTTCCGCGTCGCGCCAGAGTGCACTGCAAGAGCCAGCGCGGGAGGGAGCGGGCCCGAGTTCTTGCCCCAGCCGACTTTCAGGCGGCGGTTGTTGAGCGTCAGGCCCTGGTATGTCGCCACCTGATAAAAGGTGAACGCAGCCGCGGGATCGACGAAGGTCACGAACTACGAAAAAGAATTCGGATGAGTAAATGCGCAACGAAAGGAAAATCAAACTCACAGCAATATGCTTATCCGCCATATACCTAATACTCTGCAACACCCCTCCTCTCACCGCATTACAAATCTCCTCCGTCGTCGTCTCAGGGTGTATATTCCCCAAATACACCGTCCTATTCATCCCCCCGACTGCGCCAGCAGCGGCGGCAGCAGCAGCAGCAGCAACACCGCCGCCCATGACGTCCGGGGTGAAAGGCGCGTAGGTCGCGAATGGCGAAAAGCCCGCTACGGCGGATTGCGGCGAGACGAGGGTCTGTGCGGCGACGGCCTGGGCTTGCTGGGCCGCGGCTTGTTGCGATTTGGGGATGTATGCGCAGCGGTCTTTGCCGTAGTTGACGCGCTTGTTCGCCCAGGTTGGTTCTGTTGGGAGGGTGTTGACGACCTGACAAAGATACGTGAACGTTAATTCAAGTGCACAACAATAACAATAACAATAACGGGTGTGGGAAACTAACCTTGGTAGCAATAGAGATGCTAAGGAAATGGACGAAGCCGATATTCTTGTCGCGGACGATCTTGACCTGGTCAATGAGTCCAAAGCGACTCAAATCATCACGAAGCTGTTCCTCAGTCATATTCTCATCCAAACCACCGAGGTACACGTTCCTGCTGGCATTGCTCTGGCTAATAGCGAGCGCGACTTGCGCCGGGACAGGGGAGGGTTTCCCCCAGCCAATACGAAGCTCCTGGCCGTGCAGCGCCATCTTCTTGATGGTCGCGTCGGCATGGAACGCAGCGGCCGTTGCACCGTCGAGGAAGGACAGGAAGACACATGACTTTTCGGGGAGGACGCGGATGGATTCGAGCGGGCCGAAGTGGACGAGGTTGAGGAGCTCGTCGACGGACGCAGTGGAGGGGAGGTTGCCGACGTAGACGGTGCGGCCTGTTGCGTTTGATGAAGCAGAGATGGCGGCGGAGAGTGCGGCGGGCGAGTACGCGGCGGCAGCTTGAGCAGCAGGGATGTTGAGATTAAGCGAAGGAAGGCGTTGTTGACCAAAGTTCTATCAGTGATTAATTGTGGTGTCAGTGAGGAAGAGGAAGACGAGCTGTAATTAATACCTGTCCGAATTGGCCCATCTGTGCGTTGTAAGGGAAACCGTTGAGCATGTTCATGCCAGGCATTCCCATGCCGAGCATATTGTAGCCAGGGAATTGACCGTAGCCATTGCCATTGGCAGCAACTTGCTGTTGCTGCTGTTGAGGTTGCTGCTGGAGATTCTGCTGCTGTGCAGCAAAGGCAGCTGCAGCAGTATTAGGGCTGAGCTGGGCAGGAATTGGGGTGCCATTTGTCTGTGTATTGATGGACAAGTTGGGCGAGGAATAAAGTGGACTGTTGGCAAAACCGAGAGAAGGCGAGCTGTTGAATGAAGACTGGGAAATGCTGGCTTGTGGACCATAACCGTAGTTTGCAAACGGATCGCGTGGAGAGTTGTTGGCAGGGTTTGAAGTGGGAGACCAACGGGCCTTTTTGGGATCAGGACCACCTACGGGATCGATAGAACGCTGTAACTGGGATGAGGTTGGGTGTTATGAGTGTATATCTGTACTTACCTTCATCATGTCGATATCAAACTGGTAAGGTGGATACTGTGGCGCAAAAGCAGTCTGCGAGTCGTCCATTGTAGGTAGAAAAGAAGGAAGAAATGGGAATTAGAGAAAGTAGGGAGCGTGGGTTGAGGAGATAAAAGAGTGTGGTGGGTGTGAATGGAAAAAAAGACACGCACGAAAGAGAAAGAAAAGGGGTTAACTGTCTCTGTGCGTTATAGATAATTCCACAAAAAACGAACAAACTGAGCGTTCAAATGCTCAAATTGAAATGGAAACAACAATCACCAACGCCAGCGAGCTACCACTCACCTTTCTCACGCGCACGGACCACAACACTTCACTTCCTCCATGCTCTCTCTTCACCATCTACCAACTTCTCATAACCTCCTACATTCATTCTACACAGTCCTGGACGCGTAGAAACGCCAGAAATAATATTCATACTACGCATTGACGAGTTGAAATTCTTACAGCACCAACTTCCACGGGCACATGGTGTAGCTGGTTATCACGCTCGCTTTGCATCGCAACATGCGAGTGGTCTCCGGTTCGATTCCGGATGTGTCCAATTCTAATGTTACATGTGATAAGCTTTTTAAACTTGACCTTTTCAGCCAGATTCAACCTGAACATATTCATAATTCTCATACAAACATTCTGACAGAAGCATTGGGATACGTCCCATCGGTAAACCCACATCATCTACTAGGACCGCCCACGACAGCCCTCTACTGGCCTCTTTCTTCCATTGGTTGATAGTATCGCCAGCATCGTAAAAACAAGCCAGGTGGATAGACGGCAACTTGAGTGACCCCGAAAATGCTTGTACTAGAGGATATCTTGCTTCCCCGACTGTGCTACTGCAGCAATCGCTTGGATTCTGCAATAAGCCCTAGATACTCCTGAGTCCTGACACAGAGTGACATCTACTTTGCTCTGTTGTCTTTGGCGTCTGTATTTAAAGCTCTTGCAATCCTGATGTTACTGTTACACCCTTCGAGTAAGCTTAACCTTCGCTGTCCAAGCCCGAGCACATGAGCGAGTTGCATTTTATCATGAATCGCCTACACTAAGTACAATAAACACTATCATTAAGGCCACAAGCAGCGATTATAAGCACGTAGGACTGATGTGATCTTTCCTGATGTATCCTCCTCCACAGCAAGCAAACTATTAACCATGCCAGGTTGGTATCACTTCTTATACCCATAATTTGTGTCGTGTCATAGTCATATCAATTGAGTGTGAGTGGCCAAAAACATCGATAAACTGCACAGAAAAAGATATTTGTTTGAGGATTTGACCATGCTCTCACAAGCTCTGGATAATCTGGTCAAAGTGTGCTTGAAATGTTAGACATTACCATTGTGTTTAAAGCAGTTTCTCGTGTTGTCTATGGAGCATCTAATTCTGTGTCGTCTTGAATATAACCATATATATATCGCTTTCAGAAGGTCCATAGTAACAACTTTATAGAGACTCACAAGTAGACACTCCATGAGATAATTACTGAGATCATCGCGACAATCCTTGTTCACCTCCGCTACCTTCTGAAAACGGATCTTGGGCATACTGAGCGCGTCTTCTGACTTCTTTCCTTTGCTTTTCGCTGTCTTGAAGAATTTATTATAATTCAGTAACATATCAATATCTGGGAATGAATCAATCACCTGCTTAACTGTTTTAAAGTCTGGTCCCCACTCGTTTCCACCAGTTCTATAATCACGCTTAAACGAGCTAGTTGGTTCTGCATTCCGTTTATGGTCATTCTTATTCTGAATGTCTTGCTGAGAGAGAATATTCAGCTGAAGACAAGTGGGCAAGGAATCAAATATCTTCATGTCAATATCTTGATCACATATAACAATGAGCTTGCGATGCCTTTGAGTGTTCCACCTGCAACTGGATTAGTGCCTGAAACAGCAGCCAAAAGATCAAAGGTCGGGATGGTAATTTCGAGTGTTACCTCGCGATGTGATCTATGCGGAGCATTATCCAATCTGATCACAGGTTCATTGAGAGCGCAGGACTCGGAAGAGCTGATGCTGGCAGACGCAGAAGGCCTCTCTGTCCAGACAACAATGTCATGGTTTCCGTCTGAATTATTCGAGGTAAAAAAAAATGCTTCAAATGCCATTTGAAGCTGAGGGGGTTCAAGGCAGTGATATCGATATCGCAGGCTTGAAGTTTCGGCCGTGGCAGCTTCTGCTTATAACTGCTAGGCCTAGGGAACGAAAAACAACTGCTCGAGCTGGAAAGCAGGAGACAAGCAGCTTTTGTTCATGTTATCCATCACTGCACTGCATTAGCTAAAAATGTCCTGGAGTAAGTACCAGGGAACTCTAAAACAATAGGCATTTATTCGAATTCGCAAGTTATTTCAAGTGTGTTCAAATGAAAGTGGTTGCGTTGGGGATTTTGACATTGTAAAACACATACAACGAGAAGGCCAAAAGGTGAGCATAGCTAGAGAGTGGGGCCTGAGGCCAATTGGGCCGTACTAAACAGTGTGAGATAAGATAATCTGATTGAATAAGGGCAGCGCCTATTTGCTAAGCCTCGTATTTTAGCGCAAATGTGCAAGCCTTTCATCTTATCCACCAACCTTTGAGAATTTTGTCTTTATATTCTGAAAAATGTCTCTTACAGATCTTGGATTAATGCATGATGCACAAGCTCTGAGTCGCTGAGTTGATACGCGCATCAGTGTATGAGCTTAATAAATTCGTGCCTCAAGTCACCAGTCCCCAGCCTAAGTTTTGGTTATGAACTTCACGATAAAAAGCTGTTATATCCAGAAGGAAAAATTTAAGCCATAATGTTATCGGAGGCCAAACACCACCAGAGTCCACCGGGAGCGAATAAATATCACGGTATCTCTAAATACTATACTCCTCTTCAATTCCACGCCTCCTGAGCATAAATTCCCAACACTCCACTCGCCAACACAGGGCTATAAAGCGCAACATCCGCCGTAGTATACACCTTATCCTGTTGCAGCCCATTTAAAATCCCAAGTAGCTGCGACTCAATAAAGTCCACAAAGACGAGATCAATGGGCGTATCGCTTGTCACATTCGGCGGCACGGAACCAATGAAGTCGGGGGTGTCGTAGTAGGGGAGTGGTGCGTGGAGAGTGTCGTCGCCTACGCCTGGGCAGGACTTTTTTGGGGGAAAGATAGCAATCAGGACTACGTTACCATGGGATAAGGTGGGAAGCGGAACTCACGTCAGTAGTAACATACCCCAACGTCAAATTCTGCGTCGCACGTCTCTTAATCCCATGTCTCCTATCCATCTCCTTCAACCACGCCTGATACCTCGCATCCACGTCCCCACGTCCATATACCTCCCTCCCATCCCTCTCCAGGCCTCTTCTTCTCTCATCCGCACCTGCCCCATTGAGTGACGCTAAAATTCCATTCGCAGTCTCCAGCTTAATGCTGGGAATATACAAAAAGCTATCAGCGAACGGTGAGGCTGTCAGCTGGTCATTCTTAGTAAACGCCCCCGAATAGACATCGAAGCGCTGCGAGCCCGAGTTGGTTATCATCAGGTTGGGTATAGACGCGCGGGAGTTGTTGACACCCAGTGCGACGGGGAGCGCTTCAACGAAGAGGCTCAGGGAGGAGTCTTCGGACGGGTAGGGTACTCTGAGAGTGGTTTACAAGCTAAGCCATGGGATTCGGTGGAGATATGGGAAACTATTTAACGTACCGATTCATGTAGTAGTCGTGCGGAGCAGTTCCATATAGGAAGCCGAGGTCGAAGGAATTCGCAAGCTCGAGGAGACCCTTGCTAATTGACGATCCAATTCTCGTGTTGAACTGGGAATCCTTGCGACCAGTGTGGAACTACGTATGCAATTTATATGTCATCCTGTCATGGATGCCGAGGCTTGTGAGCGCACCTCATAAGTCAACCGGTTAGGATCCAGATATCTCCTGGAGAATTGGATCTTTGGTGCTGTCTGGTTAGCGTTGTGTCCATGGCCTTGTTGGGGTTTGAAGTTGTCCAGTTTCGCGGCTATTAACGTACGTTGAAAGAAAAAGAAGTCATATATTAATATCATGTACGATTTGGGTGGGAGATCAAACGTACAAAGCCAACCTAGAAAGAACACAGCAATGATTAATAATAAAGGAATTCAGAAAGAGAAAGACGGGATCATACCGACAGTCTCCATGTAGCGACCACTCTCAAGTGACATTGAGCGTCCATCCAATTGATCTATGCCAGACAACTTGTCAACAAGGTCGTCCATAAAGAGAGGCTTCGACGTACTGCAATCGCGAATATGTGTATGCCCTAGATTCGTAATTAATGGAAAGAATAGGCTGAGAACGCTGGAACACCTACCACCAAGGATGATAATAGGCGTGTACGGGTGAACCGTGCGGATAGCATTGAACACAAGGGGCCCTGCTACGTTGTGAACACGCGAGTGGTTGGAAATTCAAACGAATCACATACAGTCGTCCTTTGAGACGGGCATGTGGCTTTAAGAAATCCTCAAGAGATGATTCAAAAATCACATCGAGCATTACTCACCCGGGGAGAATGAACAAATCAGGTTCTTCCTGGATTGCTTCGAGGAACTAGAATGGGAGTCAGGTGTGAAGAAAGCGAATCAAGCCCATACATCCCTACCCACTGTTCCTTAACCATATTTTCGACCTTCTGCACGATGGTGCCTGCAGCGTTTCCTGTAAAGTCGTAGAGGACACCAACAGATGTTACCCTCCGGCCTCTTACAGGAGGTATCAGTCTTAGTGGGGGCTTGACTATGTAATCATGCACACATACTTGCGAGTTTTGAACTTTGCGAAGCGTTCTTTAGATGTTCTCAGTTACAGTACTTAGAGACGATGATGAAGTGGGAACACGTACCACCGACCGGAACGCTGACGTTGTTGCCGTGCTTGTCAGGAACTGTGATGTTCACGTTCGAGGAGAGGTAACGTCCGGGGAACTTGGGTGCGAAGTTCAAGTACCTAAAGAAAAATTCTGATCTAAAATGAAAGGGCGAGATATGACCGAGGTCAACTTACATGTCCAACGTATTGTTGTAGATGTATAGTTCGTGGCTAGGAGGAGGATCTCGTGTAAATAGGAGGTTCCCGAACAAGTTTTAATGAGCAACACGTACTTTCCAATCGCAAGGAGGTCATACGGTAATTGAGAGAAGAACTTGTTCGCCTGGTAACATGAGCATTTCGCTAAAGGAACAAGATATGCGGTTGACGAACATCATGAGCATCGACGCCTCCGTCAGGATATCCATCGGTCAATCCAGTTCCTAAGATCCCGCTTCATAAGTATAGGATCCAAAGATAATACGAGCTTCCTGCCTCACCATCATGAAGATCTCCGGAGTCCACAAGCAAGAGGTCCACGTCTTTCTCCTATTGTAATTATGCGTTGTATCAATAATTGTTGGAGAGTGGGAAATGGGAGAACCGGACCAACGTACAAGAGCAATTTCCTTCATATGAGCAACGAAAGACGCGAAATCTCCCAAGTCGCCACTTATGATAACGCGTCATACTCTACACCATACACTGCAACAGTATTAAAAGCTCACCTGTAATTCGGCTCAGGGAAGGACGACTTCTGGTGACCAAGGAGCCAGCCATGCGAATCTGTGGTATGGATGATATTGAGATCACCCCACTCAAGAGGGCGCGTCGGAGCAGTGACGCCTTTGGGCGTGGCCGCACGACGAACATGTTCCTTGTGATCATGCCCGTCGGCACAAGCGTACACGACCGAGAGAGCGGAGAGCGCCTGGATGACAGCTATAGTCTTCATGGTGGTGAGCGTTGGCTAGGTCAAAGGCACAACTTCATTGACCGAGTCTTAGATATGGGACGTTTAATTGTACTTATGGACCACTGTAAAGCCGTTTCTGCATGGAACCGCGATCTCCTTTCCTCGGTAGGGAATCTAAATTTATCATTGCACGCACATGGTTAGTTTGTCCAAGCCTTTTTTCTTTGCCTGAGGCCTCATGACCCTGATTTTTTGAGCGCCATGCGGTTCATGCATATCCAAGTCTCAAGTCCGAATGATATAGTCGTAACATCTTTGCCAAGGTTCACGATCGAATTTAGCCTTTGGAACCGATGAGTGAGTTTATTAACGTCTATTCGGAGAAAGAAATAGGAGCGTCACAACACCTTGCAGGTGTTGAATTTGGATGTCGAACACAAATGCTTGGGCAGTAAGAATGATGTATTATGTAAGAATACACGTGGGTGGATATCTATGTAGAAGCCACTTAAGTAGGCAACCGCAATTTACAACACCAGGAGCCATCATATTGAGAGACTTGGTTCCTGTCTATTGACGTATCAAAAAGAAAAGTCAGCAACAAGGTTCATCACCATGAACCGCATGTAACCCTCGACGAACGTTTGAGTCACGACTGACTCACGGGCCCAACTGTCTCAGTCACTCCTGTAAGTACTTAGTATATGTATAAAGCGCAATTAGCAAACGTATCACCGCCTGTCTTGTTGTTTTCCCCAGGAACTAGCCACATGGTTTTAGATCTTTGTTGATGCGTACGCAGACATATATATGTACTGTAAAATGTAGGGAAGGTCTGACCAGACCCAGTCCTGAAAATCACTCGTAAAAAATGAAGTCCTGCCAGCTATAGACATAGTGTTCGCGCCTGGAAACAGCGCTGACATATCGTAGATTTTCCTGATCTGCACTTTGAATTACTTTCAGCGGACGCCGCAAAGAGTAGCCATATGAGATGTTAACGTTGACACACTCACTTTTAGTTTGAGTATTCTGCAGCGCTGACATGCAATCGGGGTCCAGGGGGTTCAGAGAGGCTGAGCCTCAAGTCCATGTTTTGGATCTCCCTGCTACCGACAAAGACCTAGGAGGATGATCATATTTACACCTGGACATTAAGTAAAATCTCCTCACTCACGCGCCATAAATTACTTGAAGGCGGGTCAGATATCGAGTCTGAATTTGAGGGTTTCTCGACAGATGTACGCCATATGTGCTCACGACATGAACGATTTTTGCTGTTTGGATGTCACTTTTGCCAAAAACAAGAAATAGAATTCCCACCATTCGGGAGAGCCACCATTCGAGGTGATCATCGTCCATTGTCCACATATTGGGCATGCATATGCTTCATTGGAAGTAAGGCGATGGAAAAGAATGAAAGACATCACCACTGTAGTCCCAGGTTGAACCAAATTTTCCAGGTCGGCATCACATTTGATGTCTATAATATGTGTACCGTTGGAAATGCTTAGAGAAAACCGATTGTCATTAAGGCAATAGTTGTGGATGCTGCTATGACGAGTTTCAGGAGGATGAATTGCCCTGATTGCCTGTTTAAATTGCTACCCAGCATGGTTGGCAGTTATAGACAGTAGGCTCCGTTGCAAAATGCCATACCTCAAGATTGCGCATCATACCCATGGAAATTGAATGTGTAATGCCCATGACATCTACGAGCTGTATAGAAAAAGATATGCTTTTGAGGATATGGCCATGCTCTCGCAAGTTCTGGATGTATGTAGTACTATTTCGCGCCCAGCGCTTATTTTCTTTGATCCTCATCCACAACAGCTTCCGAATGTGTCGCCCGTCTATCCTACAGATTAATTTATATACCTCACCTCTTACATCTCATCGACCAATGGATGTAAAAACATAGTGATTCAATGCACGCATCAGTGTATGTGTTTGTTAAACACGTACACTTACGCAGGTTTGTTCAAGTTCGCCAATCTATAATAACAGCTACTTGGTAATTTAACTGCCAAAAGATATTTATTTACCGTTTCAAGCCTAGAATGATCTTCCTTTTGTTTTAAAAGCCTGTCGAGTTATATTTTTGCTGAGCAAATTTTGTAGCGCTGATCCAAGAACGCGAGTCTGATGCAAAATGGTGTTCAGACAGCCTCAAAATTGAATTCAAATCGTCCCTCGAAGTATTGTCCAATAGCAAATCTGGTCTATGTCAAAATGATGTTCTTCGATACTCAAAGCAATACTCTTCAGAATACATGCACAGCAGGAACTCGAAATGGATATCAACTATGTACGTTGGCATTGTACAAACGATGCTTTCAAGAACGACTCCTGCCTCAATTCTTGTGACAGAAGTGCCAGTAGTTATCATTCTTCTTCGCATGAGAGCCCTTGGGGCACTTGGGCTTCTTGGAAACGCACTGCTTATCGCAGACCTCGTGCTTTCTTAGCCTCGTCGCTGCGAGCCACGAGGCCATCAGTATCTTGAGCGACAGAGGCTGCTTCAAGAGCACAAGCAGCGAAGAGGGCGGTAACAGTGGTAGTGATGTTGAACTTCATCTACAGAATGCTAGATGGTAGCTGCGGCCTGGCGAGCATGGAATTTAGATTTACAGTTGAGGCTTTGTGGTAAAGTTGTTTGAGAGCAAGTGTGTAGCTGGGAAAGGCTTCACTTAGTACTACACAACGTCGAGAGTCGGAAGGAGTAAGAAAAGCTGAGTGCAGTGAGTACTCACGATTCCTAAGTGATAGAGGAACCTGAAGAGTTCCAATTTTAAATCTGGTCAATTTTAAACAAATTCTATTGTTAGATCATCACTCTCCTGTCACTTTGGAAAGAACTGGAAAAGAAACCGCTATACCACAGGCTTTTCCTCGCTTTACGCAGTCATGAGCATCACTAAGTGACCCCCAAGATTTAGACACGCTCCAGTTTTAGACGTCGCCATAATTATAATTTTAGTCGCGTTCTGTTGTTAGGTCCGGCTGTGGTAGAGTATTGAATAAGGCAAGGACACACGTCTACAACCTTCGATATTACACGGGATGTTCAGTACGTTTCAGTTGAATACACACAGTTCGATTTGTAGACGATAAATTATTGGAAATGTTATGCTGCCAGTGGTTACTAGTTAACTGCATGAACTCGAAGGTGTGTACGCGTAGACGTAAATAGACATTCTACGGGTAGTATGTATCGCCCATACATAAATATATCTCGGTGAGAAGCAAGCAGACCTGAGGCATGGCATGGACGCCCATTTCGCGAGGTTATTCTGAGTATACCTATTCGCCGCTCGGCAAAGCACCTCGTTTCTGATGGTTGTTGACATAAGGCCGTAACATGCATATGAATGTAAAAATTATAAGAGCTCCAGGAGGTCAAAGGCCAACAGGTGAGCGTTGCTCGCTTCATATGCATCGTAGAATATGCACTTGAACACTTGCACACGATAGGACAATACATGCAAATCCCTATTTTTTCCGCTGGCATACAAGTATAGTACACTTTTATAGTACACAAAACACAGAAGGACCATGAGCACGAGCACGAGCACGAACAAGGCATAACCGTCACCCTCAATCCGAAAAGGAATGAGAACCACGAATACGGGGGTTAAAGAGGCAGGGATGAAGGCGAATACTAGGATGTAAGTTTGTGTGCAAAAGAAAAGAAAAAAATATAAAACAAATGTAATGCGTGTATATAGGAATAAAGAAATAAAATTGGAGATGAAAACGAGCGAAGAAAAAGAAAAAGAAATAGAGCACTCCCATCAAGTAAGCCTGAGGGTGTGTACGCCTAGATCACGATAAAGTGAAAAGGTCTGATATGGCGTAGGGGGGTATCAAAGGCCCAGCTTGAGCGTGAGCCGAGAGGTATAGGTATCCGTCCTGGATTAGACGTGATGTGATTTTGGCGAGGACCGAGTCGGAGATAGGAAAGCATAGGGGACGCCTACGCCTACGCAGCAGGGGCAGGGACGTGCTTAGAGTGGTGAAGCGACGGTTGACGTCAGTCCCGGAGAGGACTAGGAAGACCGAAGGAAGGAGGCATTGGCAGGTGCAACGCACGCGCATGCGCATCAAACACCTCCCGACCCCGATGCTGCAACCAAATCTCGCTCTCGCTCCCTCTCCCTCTCCCTCTCCGCCATCCACCTCACACTCCACTCCTTCCCCCGATCCGACCCATCATGCAAATCAATGGGCGACGTCCAATTTATCACCTACGAAACGCAGCACAAGCATCAGTATCGTCCTCCCACAAAGAAAACGAAAACGCACATAAGGATGTAATCCCTCCCCATTAACATCATCCGCTCCCTTACCCCTTTGTCCCTGCCTCTGCCTCTGCCTCTGCCTCTGCCTCTGCCGCGCCCTCTGCACCTCCCTCGCATGCTCCCTCACCCGCCTCCTCTCCAACACGCGCTCGAGCACGGCTGACTCCGAATCCGCGGCAGTAGATGGGGCCCCATCGCCGTCGTTCTCGTGTATCGCAGATGCGGATGTAGGCCCGACGAGCCGCCCGCCCCGATCGAAGAAGAAGGGGCCGCCGGAGTGGTGGCGTCGGCGTTTGCTGCTGCTCGGATTGGTATAGGGATTGGGGACAGGTCGGGGGTAGGGGTGTGACGACGAGGGGAGGGGGAACGAGAGTGGTGGTGGCAGTGGTGGTGGCGGCGGCGGGTGGATGCCTTGTGGTTGTGGTTGGGGATGTGGATGTGGTGATAACAACGAAGGCGACCGCGCAAGCTCCACCTCCTCCCCATACGTCTCCATCTGCATCTGCTCAGCAAGGCTCAACCTCCTCTTCAAAAGCTCCGAACTCTGCTTCAGCATCAACTCCGGGCTCCCCGGACTGCGAGCATGTCCGCATGCCTGTCCCTCCACCTGTCCCTGTTCCTCCGCCTGCCCTTGTGTATGTGCATGTCTCCCCCACCCCATGCCGTGCCCATAAGCCCCACCCCGATCCCACACCGTATCCTCCGACGACATCTTCGCAAGCCTGTGCGTGTGCGTCCGCATCTGCATACGCGTCTCGCCCGCCCCATCATCCCGCTCCTCCTCCTCTTCCAAATCGTACCCACCCTCCCCCTCCCCGTCTTCCTCCCCATCACCGTCACCACCTGCCTCCACCCCCCGCGAAACATGCGACACAGGGGACTTCAAACTCCCGTCTTCGATCGTCCGCAGTGTCCTCCCCTTCCCTTCCCTCTCTCCCTCCCCCTCTGCGTCTGCAGATTCGTAAGTGTAAAACTCCGACTCCCCGTGGTCGCATTGGGACGGCGTGGGAGTGGACGAACGGTATCCATATCCACTATGCCCATACTGCTGCTGTTTCTGAGAGGGACTACTGTGCGGGGCGTGGTGGTATGCGTATTGGTCTGGGTCTGTATCTACGTCTCCGTCTTGCCGTGGATATGGGTATAGCGGGCGTTGATGCTCATGTTGATGTTGGGATGCAAATGGATACGGATGCATATGCGTATACCCTGGAAGCTGATGATCCAGATCCAGATCCCCATCGTGCCCGTGCCCGTACTCATACTCGGGATCGCGCATATTACTCGTATGCCCAAGAGAATGTGCAAGAGAATGTGAATTAGACTGTGTCGGTGCTTTAGTGCGGTATCCCGATTCGCGCGTGATTGACCGGGGGAAGAAGATCTACCATGTAATATAAGTACCATGAAGAAGAGGTTGATATTGAGTGAGTTGCTTTCGTTGCAATGCGTACCAGGAGAGTAATGGCGCTTGATATCGTGCATCCGATGGCACCCAGCATGAGTAGGAAGTCTATCGAGGAGGAGGGGAAAGAGGTTAGGTACTGCCTCTGGGATGGGATAGGATGGAAGGACGTACCAGGTGCAAATCTGTTTTGGTCGCAAGATCAGGGGGGTTAGTGAATACAGTACGACTGACGTAAAGAAAAGACACCAACGAATCATTCGTAATAGGATGCTTCTCGCCGGGTCGGAGCGCATCAATGCCAATAAGCATGAGCGGAATGGTGAACAAAAACCGAAAGACGACGCGTATGCGCTGTTAAATAGCATAAGCCACAAAAGCCACACAATGAGTAATGAGGAGACAGTAGCATACATTGAGTTGATAAAATGTCGCTAACCTAACGACGACATCCGGCTCTGCACCCTCAGCCTTGACGTACGCTATAAATGACGGAAAGCGTGCGAGGACATATAAGAAGCAGATGGTGGTAGTGGTCCCCGCAGCTGCGCCGACGATAAAGATATATGCCAGGCACTATTTTAAATGGGTGTCAATGGAATCACATGGATGCAGAGGAAGCACGCAACGCACGGTATCGATATCGTATCGCGTGGCCAGGGCAGTAGTGGGCATACCAGCGACAGTAGAGATGCTTCCGAACGTCCACACGCGATACTCCCAACTCTCGAACCAGTCGCGCTTGTCAGGATTCTGGGTGAGGAGGAACACCCAAAA
This sequence comes from Tephrocybe sp. 9980TJB, assembly GCA_018220975.1. Classification (NCBI taxonomy): domain Eukaryota; kingdom Fungi; phylum Basidiomycota; class Agaricomycetes; order Agaricales; family Lyophyllaceae; genus Tephrocybe; species Tephrocybe sp. 9980TJB. The sequence goes on from JABAJU010000128.1 coordinate 18,362, forward strand.
GGTCAGTTCCTCGAGATGCGTTACGCTAGAGACGAAAACGGGGTGTGAGATGGATGGTCTGGGAGGTAATGGGGGGGTGGGAGTAGACGTACTGCTCCAGGGACCAGGCGATGCTTAGTACGAAATAGAGGGGAAGGACCCAGCGGCGGCTCGGGGTGCTCCACATGGAAAACGGAAGGGGTTGTACTAATGGAGATGTTGATTAGACCTGGGGCTTCTGGATAGGAAACGGGCGTACTAGTTCCATCTTGGTCGATGAGGAAGCCTGGGGACGTCAGGAAGTGGAGCTTGTGGGTGGGAGGAAGAACAGACCTTCTTTGAATTTGAAGACTGTGATGGCAACGCTGAAGATGACGAGCAGGGGCACGGTGGCGAGGTACGAGTAACTGAATGAAAGTGAGGATGTATAGGATGGAATAGAAGAGAGAACGTACGTCATTACACGCTTGAATGCACCAGGTTGACGACCAGCGTCCCAGCGCAGACAGGCAAAGCGATCATAGTGCCAGAGATGGAGGAGCAGAAAGGCAAGATACTAAAGACAGTTAGTAATAGAATAATAGAACACGAATATTCATACCAAACTAGAGAGAATAGCCCACAAGAGGTAGGCAGTGGGGGAGCCATTAGACATGGGGGTAATACTAACACGACTAAAGTATAAACAGATGCAAGCGATCAATCAACCTCACAACGTGTCCAATGACCTCCATGAACCTCTCCCTCTACTCCGTCGACGCCTTCATCATCCTCGACACAGAGGGTAACCGCGTCCTTGCAAAGTACTACCATCCAAAAGGTCATCCAAACGGTCAACCAACCACTCTCCGCACCCTCAAAGACCAGCGTGCTTTCGAAAAGGGTCTTTTCCAAAAGACTAAAGCCCCTGGCAAGGATATCATCCTATACGACTCCCGCCTCGCCGTATACCGCCACTCCCTCGATCTCATCTTCTACTTCATCGCTGGCCCGGCAGAGAATGAGCTCCTCCTCTCTGTCGCCCTCGGCTGCTTCTACGATGCAATGGCCATCCTAGTCCGTAACCCTCTAGAGAAGCGTAACGTCATGGAGAACCTCGATCTCATTCTTCTCTGTCTCGACGAAGTCCTCGACGATGGGTAGGTGTCCTTCATCTCTCTTCCCTTCTTAGTTTCCTACTAAACAACGTCAACACCCCAGCATCATCGTCGACACAGACTCCGTCGCCATCGCATCGCGCGTCACTCGTCCCCGCCCAGATACCACCGAAATTGTCCTAAACGAGCAATCATTCTTCAACGCGTACCAGACCGTCAAGCAAAAGATGCAACAGCGTATAGGCCAGCTATAGCCAGTCACGCATCGTGTAGGATATGTTCATGTTCATGTAGGGGTAGAGTCGCTGGAGGGTTGCTTGGAACGTGGGGTCCATCCACATCTGCATCTGCATCGGCACCGGTCCGTCTCTTGTACACATATTCTTTTTCGCTTATAGCTGTAGACATAATCGCATACTTATCGCATATCGTCGTCGCGCCAGGGATTCTTTACTCTCGCACCAAGTTCGATGGGCCAACGTTACGTATACGATTAGACCATTGGTGTCGTCTCTTGATACTCGCAGACATAATGCATCCGATTCTGCTGCCACACACTTTCGTTATAAGCTACTGGCCTCTCTTCCATCGATGTAGCATTGGAGTGGCCCTTGGGGAGGTGAATTGCATGATGAAGGAATGGAACTTGGAAATCAACATTCAAGTTCTGGCAGTGTGAATGCGTGGATTGGGGGGGTCAGTCGAGCAACACTGCCGCGTTAATTCAGCTCAGCTCCGCCCTCTGATCCTAAAATTCCAATTGCGACTCGGACGCCCATGCACCTAGGTCTACCGCACTTTTGCTATGTAGACGTATCCATCTGACCTCTCAAGCTCGTACCCCTCAACTCGAGACTTGTCTCTGTTACCTAGGGATCGGTCTGCTTACCAGTCTATATTAATTGCAATTGCGCTATTTTTCTTGCGCTGTTCAATCATTTCCGTTGTATGGCCTGTGCGGCACTTCAAATTCAACTGACGAAGGGCCACTACCGTTGCCCTCCACGGTCAGGGGAGACGCAAGGCAAAACCTAGTACGTGCACGTGCTGTCATATTTTAAAATTCTTCTCTGGTCATCCTACTAATCCGAGGCATTCATTGAACTTGGTCGTGAAATTTTCAAACAGTATAATTACCAGCCCCAACGTTTCGCCCTCTCTGCTCACGCGTGTCTGAGGAGACGATGAACTTGTCCAGTGCTTCAAGTTGCAACGAATTGGAAAGAAATGTGGTCTTTCGAGAGGAGAAGGGACTCAGAATCACGGAGATTGAGCCAAGATGAATTCTACGCTTCATTGCGGGGCGCAGTGCTGGTAATATCTATTACAATTTTTTATTAGCATTACTTGTGTTTAGACATTTTCGTAGTATGTTCTTTGAGGAAGTTATTCAATCGCATTACTATTAGTATCAAGATACCAGGAAAGTACGTACTACTACTAGTACCCCAAGTTCTTGTCCTCACTTTCATTTTCTCAGACTCGTCCCCGCTTTTCCTATAGGAAGAAATCGGACCACCAAAGTGAATAAGACGGGTACTCACTATCAATTTTTTGTAGAGAGAAATGGGGGGACTAAGACTCGTGAATGAGACTCGCCGCTTGGACGTCGGGCCCACTTCGCGGACATACTACTTACCTGCCAGAGGTACAGGAGAATGTGGCATGCACCAATGGCCGGAGTGGAGCATGAGTTAGGATGACACTCGCAACCCTCGAAGGGAGGATGCGTCCGTAGCGTACTAGGGTACGCGACTTATGTACATGTAGTACGACCTGATCCATCAATTACGTGTACGATCGATCAGGACGCGTTGTCGTGACATGGCGTGACTCGCACTTTTAATTTACTTATGCGTACGCGAGGAACCTGCCTACCGTGACCGCGACTTTACTGCCTTCCACTCACTAGCAGAATCGGCATGGGTCGCTGCTCTGAAGAGATTGTATCATATGGCCTTATCCTCGATGAAAAACAGACAAACGCCCTTCATGCTGCAGTCCTAGTCCTCCAGAAGACCATTAGTTCGAAGGAACAATACAACCCGGAGGACTATTATCCCCACGATGATGTGGTACAGGACATCTAATATTAATTGGATGGACCACGGGGCTCCAAAGACCGTCACACGGTAGCGAGGCGGTGAGAAGAGGACTGTAAGGAGATATGAGACGGGTTTGGTGAGCAAAAACGGGTATTGTTCGTAAAAAGGCGGCGAGCTCGCAGGCCGCAGCCACGGTTGAGCATCCAACAAATTTGTAAAAAGCAGAACGCATTGACATAAAACCTGAATGAATGTGACTTTTCATCGCTCCAGATTGCAACCAGGTACTAATGGTGCTCTCGGACGTATAACAAGGTTCTGATTAAATAATGTCGTGTGTGACAATCACGTGAATGTGCATAACATCGCGTTTGCTCAGGGCAATCATGATCATTGTCTCTTGCTACTAACTTAAGTATACACCTCTTCGACCTTCTTTAGTGAATCATTTGTATCTTCCCTGCTATAACCACTCCTTATTGACGCGGCCAACTTGTAACTTGTAACTTTGGGATCCGAGGGATGCATTTGAATGTAACTTTTGGTCATTCAACTCTATTTCCGTCTGACAAGGACCAAGGTAAGTACCTACTGTATTCATCAAGGCAGCAAAGGATGATTTCAAAAAATTGGAAAAAATAAGATCCTTCGAAAGATGAAAATAACGAAGATTAGGCTACAGTCTCAGGTTGGCATGCTAACTCAAGACAACATATCAAGAACCTCCTCCTCACATACAATAGTTTCCAACTTCCGCCGACGCTCAATAATTCTTTACTTAGTCGTGATATTCCATCAGATATTTCAATTTATATGACATATCATGTTGAGTATTCTTACATATCTCAGACATCATGTTGTTTTTACTGTGTCTTTACGAGCCTATACCGTTGCACGATCAACACACTGTATTGATCTTTCTCGTGCGATCCCAGTTCATTATTTTCACGCGCGCTCAATTCTTTACACAACACAGGCCGTTATCTTTAAACCTCTTGATTGTGTTTTGGTCATTTTCGTTGCTGTTCCTTTGTAGTATTCATGCACATAGTCAGTCTGGTCTCAATCACATACAGTCGCATTATGCTTGACCTTGATTATACTATAATACAACAATATTACAAGAAAACCTTGTTCTTGAAGATAGCAATAAATTCAATCTAACAAAGCATTTCACTGTACAACGCGCGTTAACAAGGGCAACTTGTATATAATGTATGTCCCACCGTAACCTCCTTGTCCATATGGGTATCTCACCTATAATTTTAAACTGACCGTCTAAAAAGTTGACCTTGCAATTAAAACTTGAATCCAACCTCTCAGCTACTACAACTCAGTACATCGATATCAGCATGGGGTTTTACGGTAACGCTGATGCAGACATCTTCTACGGCTTCCTTCTTCATGAAAACACGGCGAAGGATATCTGCGTCGCGCTCGTCAAATCATTGATCGCTCACTGGCACAACCCGTTGAAGACGGAGGTACCACTGAGGTGATTGAAGAGATCGTGTTGGAGAAGATGGAGAAAAACCGATACTACTGCGACGAACCTATCAGCAAATGGCTGGGAAAGTCTAAAGCCTTCAAGAACCTTGGTTTTCAAGTGGAACAAAGTTATAATTCGGATGCATACTATGGAGAGTCAGTTTACGTGCGTATCTATCATACAGGATCAAAGGATGGACTGGGGGTCAGCTGCGGGTAAGACGAATGTACGTTCCTTCTTCAGCAATTTTCCTATCATCGAAGACACTGTCTTTTGGTCACATGCAGCGGGAACCCGGTTTTCGCATGCCAACTCTCTTGATAATAAGAAGTTTATCAAGCAAGCAGAAGAGGCATTTAAGAAACAAAAAACATGCGAGATCTTTCGAGTAGCACACATTAAGGACATGAAACCCAAGTGGATTATGAAAGTGGTCCTCTCGTTAGGCTGAGGCTGGGCCTGTAACAGTCGGCTTAGTATAATATTTATCTTTTCATTTACAATTTTGCTTTTTATCACTCTAATTGATTGCATATAGACAAGCTAATGGTGCCTGTAGTGCCAGGCGATATGGTTCCGAACATAATAATATAGCGTGAAACGCGTGGGACGATCACGTGAATTAGCGTAACATCGCGTTGTTGACTCGTCACAAAGATTATTGACAAAGGTTGTCTCTGACTATGCACCTCTTCGACGGGGTACACTATTTCCTCTCTTCCTCACTTTCTGAGGAACGCTTGAATGAATTATCCCATGTCCTTGATTCAAACGGCGCCTCTCAAACGGAATCAATAGACGACGCCACTCTCACGCATTTTATCACGAATTCAAACAATTTTGAGCGATGGCAGGATATTGCGACTCGTGAAGAGGAAGGAAATCTCTCAGTAGTTACGGTAAGCTGAGAGCTTTATACCTACTGGTTAACCCAAAATGTAACACCGTGCGCTTCCAGGACAAATGGGTCGATAAATCATTGCTCCTGGGCAAACTACAGGAGTAAGTGATTCTAGAGTGATTCTAGCTCTCGCTCCTTCAACGGAAGCCTAATATTGTTCGTTAGCCCGTCATTTTATTCTGCGAATCCCTCTATGATCTTCTCTGGTGTAATTGCATGTGCTGCAGAGGTTCGTATCTCCTACTGTTTATTCGAGGTTATTGAATTGAATTGTCTCTTTTTAGCTTGAACCCACAGACCTCGAAGTTCTCTCTGCCGGAATCACAGCTTTGGGGGGACAATGGAGAACTGGTTTGACCAGAGACGTCACCCATTTATTCGTCACGAAAACCACCTCTCAGAAATATTCGACTGCCCTACATTTCCGTGAAGACACGAACGTAAAAGTCCTCCTTCCGCACTGGTTTGACGATGCCGTTCGTTTAGGCATTAGTGGACTCGATACTGCACCATATGAATGGCCTGACCCTCCGTTGCTGCGAGCATATGAAGGGCAGGAAGGAGAAAGTGCGAAGGCAGATGCGATGAAGCGTTCTGCGTTGCGCAAACTCGACGCTGATAAGAAGACGATGTATCGTACGGCGGACCTCTTACTTCCCGGAGCGCCGTTGCCTACTGAAGAGGGTACGTCACAGTCGAGTTCTGCGAGTCCACAAAGAAAAGGCAAGAATGTCTGGGATGGCCGTCGTGTTCTGTTAGGAAGAAGTTTGGAGCTCTCCGGAAGCAGGCGAGATGCTGTGGAGGCGGAAATCATCAGGGCAGGTGGCAAGGTCGTGTCTTATGACGGTAGCAAGGGTGAAGAGGCAACAGCGGTGGATAGAAGTGATGTACTTGTTACTAGATTTCGTAGCGGACGGGCTTACGTTCAGGTAAATTTTCCACATTTTATTTCACTACCGTTATCGACACATTTCCTAGGCCGTGAGACAGGCCAAAACGATCGGGACCCTGCCGTGGGTGTTCCACGTGCATTCGACTGGTACCCTCCTACCACCCATGGACCAACTTCTCTGGTATCCAATACCCAAACGACCTATCGAGGGATTCGCCGGACATGTACGCCTTCATTTCTTTATTTTCGGAAGCCTTCAAGCTTATGCGTATAATAGGAAATTACAGTAACAAATTATACTGGGGAAGCGCGTGAATACATCAAGAAACTCATTGGTGCTATGGGTGCAGTATTCACTCCAAGCATGTCGGGAAAGAATACCGTCCTCATTGCCGCATAGTATGTTTCACCGTATTTTTTCCCTAGGAGTACAATCAACTAACCGTGACTGGAATTCTTTCAATCACATAGTGTATCTGGAACCAAGACGACTAAAGCCGCATCATGGTCAATACCAATCGTCAACCATCTTTGGTTAGAGGACTGTTTTGTCAAATGGCGCAATTTGACTGTCGCACTGGAGAAGTACATAGTCTTCCCTCCCGGAGTGGATTTTGCTACGCAACTTGGGAATCGTGGGGTGGGCCGCGACGCGGAAGATCTTGGGGAAGATGAACTAGAGGTTCTTGAAAAAGAGGATGACGAGGAAGAAGCTATTCCCGTAGAGCCTGAAAGCATTTCTCATGCAGGTGGCCCTGCGACCCCTTCAAGAACTCCTGGCACTGCGCGCGACGAGAAAGACGAGAAAGAGGTCGAGAAAGTCGTAAGGGCTGATATGGATGGTGACGTGCATATGGAGATCGACATGGCGCAGATGCAGCCGGGCGGGGGAGAGTTAGAAGGGATAGACGAGGACAAGGAAATAGAGCTGGAGCTGGAGCTGGAGGATGAACCGCTCGCCCCTTCGGAACCTACACCAACGCCAAAATCCACCAAAACCATTGCGGAGCGTATGCAGGAGAAGGACAAGGGAGAGAGCGCTGCCAAGACGAGGATAAAGCCGCGTCCGAAGGGAAAACCCAAAGCCCCTCCGCGTGACAGTAGCGCGACACCCGAGATCCACGCGAAGAAGCGTAAAAGCATCCAGCAGGAGGAGACACCTGTGAGGAAACGTTCCCGCGTCAATGTGAGTCTAGGCAGCAGCAGCGACAGTGATAGGGAGATAGTGGGTACGACTGGGAAGAAGACGAATGGCAAACTAATTAGACGGGTAGGGGAAAGGAGCGAGTCCTGGATCATGGATGCGGTGGTCATAACTCCTCTGCGCCCCGCGAGACAGGCTCAGGAGAATGATGAAGAGGAGACAGAAACGTCTCCTGTGAAGTCAAAGAGAGGTATTCTGAAGAAGACACCTAGTAAGCAGGTATTGAGCGATGACGACGACGAGGAGGATGTTGTCAATGTGAGCGCGACGAAAAAAGGAAGGTTGGAGGAAGACGAGAGAGTGACGACGAGGGGCAAGGGTCGCAAGCCTGCTGCTGTGGGGTCATCATCGGCCTCCAAGAAAGGGAAGGAGAGACGTCCGTCACCAGAATCAGAGGACGAAGAGGAGATCGTCATCATTTCGACGCCGAAGTTTAAGGCTAAGTCCAAGGCTACAGAAGCAGAGCGACCAAGGCTCAAGGCAAATCCGGAGGAACACGAACAGGAGGGAGAGCCCTCACCGCCACCTAAAAAAACTGTACTCAAACCTCCAGCGTCTTCTTCCAAGTCACAAAAGGTTTTCACACCGCCTGGGTCGGAGAATGAGGACGAACTTTCACAACTCCCCGAGTTCTCGTCGCCGCCGAAGAAAACGACCGCCAAACCGCGATCCTCAACCGTGAAAACGAAGAGGGCAGCTACACCACCTGCGTCGGACGATGAGGACGAACTTTCACAACTCCCCGAGCCATCGTCTGCCGCCAAATCTCGAACTTCAACTTCTAAGTCGAAGAAGGCATCGAACGAAGAGCACGATTATCTGACATCCAAGAAATCTACGTCTACTTCCAAAGCCAAGAAGGCTCTTGCGTCGCCGATATCGGATGACGATGATTTGACTCCTCCTCCATCTACTCCGGCCAAAAAGACAACCGCAAAGACGGCATGGCTTACCTCTAAGGCATCGAAGGGGAAAGGCAAGGCTCCTACGTTAGACGAGGAAGAGGATGAGGATGAGGAACCAGAACCAGAAGCCCGGCGAAGCAGTAACAGGTCATCTGCTAAGTCGAAGGAGCGTCGCCAGCCCGCTCCTGGACCTTCCGCCACTCCAAAGAGGATAGTCTCGGTCCTCCTTCCGGGACTAACGTTAGCTGCGAAGGAGTCGCCTGGGACAACCAGACCACCTGTCACAAATAATCTTTCGCGGACGGAGAGCATTCGAGTCGCCGCTGGTGAGCGTGCATCATCAAGCCGCAAAGCTACGATATCCGAATCAGCATCCAAACCCAAACTGAAGGCGAAACCTTCAGTGGAGTCACCATCCCCTCCGCCAGCAACTGCAGATGAAGACGGATCCGTGATACTCGGCGGACGGGCTAGACGAGGGGCTGCGGCAAGGGCGTCGCAGAAACTTCATGATGAGATTATGCCAGATGTTGTGAACTTTCAACAGCAGATGCGGAATGTTGGAAAAGGTCGAAGGAGTGTGGGTGGCCTTCCTCTTCCGAGGAAACATTCGGTCGGGCCGCCTTCTGACAATGAGGAGACAAGGGATACGAAGCGTCGACGGTTATCTGGACCTAGTGATATAAAGAATGGTAAGGTAGCAGTGAGCGAAGGCGAAGAGGAGCCAGGAAGGGGAGAGGAGGTGGCGAAAGGGTCGAAGGGTAAGAATAAGGGTAAAACACTTGCCGGTGACGAAGAAGGCGAAACAGTGAAAGCAGGGAAGCCCAAACGGACTAAAGCAGACGATTTAGATAACAGGTTTCGCTTTCATTTTGTGGTCTTACTCTAACTCATGCCATTTTCTGTAATTTACAGTGTCGAATCGAAGCCTGCAACAACGAGGCTCATGACCACCCAAGTTTCCCTAACTGATGACGTGGTCAAGGTTTGTTCCTCGTCCTTTTATTTCACGGTATAGACTAATCAATACATAGGCATTGACTAAACTCGGGGTCAAAATCACGGTCAAACCCTCTGAATGTACGCATTTACTCGCCCCACATCTCGTACGGACAGAAAAATTCCTTTGTGGGCTTGCGAATGGCCCCTTCATCTTGACATCCCAGTGGGCAACAGATTCTGCTGCCGCCAAAAAGCTTCTCGGTGAGTAGGTCCTCGTTCACAATCTGCGTCCTCACTGACCATGAGCCATAGATGAGAGAAAATACCTTTTACATGACAAAATAAATGAGAAGAAATTTGATTTTGTTCTCGCAGATGCTCTTGAGCGAGCGAAAGAACTTCGGGGAACTTTATTCGCAAAAATGGTGTTCTACATCACTCCCAAAGTCCAAGTGGACATCAAACTGCTGAAGAACGTTGTTACAGCGTGCGGAGGGCAGGTGCGGCCTTCTTACTGCCCTATGTCTTCAGCCTATCTCAACCACTGAACTAGGTCAATACTCAACCACCGACATTACGAATCATGAATGCAAATTCGGACCGTTACGTTGTCTCCTGTTCAGAGGACGCATCCATTTGGCGGCCAATTGCATCGGCACACCCTATATACACCCATGAACTGATTTTGACGTCCGCATTGAAGCAAGAGATTGACTGGGAAAATGAAAAATACCGGGTTCCAGGGTCCAAATAATATATTCTCTTATGGACGGCTACCCGGACAATTGTATACTATGCATATGGACATATGGACATACATACAACACTTTAATGTACCGATAGATATACCACTTTCTTGAAGTGTTTGCTGTTAGATTGACTCCAGATAGTGATTGTTCATTATCTCTAAACACAAACTAAAACCTGCGAGGTCATCGCGCTAGCCATAGGCTCTCAATAACTTTCAGGCATACCCTTTTTTTTCCAATCCTGCTCAAACATCGCGTTCCATGGATATGTGGAAGCTGAGGTAGCAAAAACGTCATGTCCTTTACACGGTACACTATTCCAGTGATTATACTAGCCGTTATAAGGAATAAGAAACATTACCTGCCGATCGTTGGATAGAACAATAAAATAAATATTGAGATCCGTAGATCTACCACTCCGGGAAAGCGTGTCATCCTTGTGCAGGGGCCATGCTAATCTTCTCTGTATCGTTCCAATTTTTTCGTATGTCACCCCGAAGGGGACAATAGACATCGTACAATTGATGAGGGCACAAATAGACTTTTGTATTTTGTTCAACCGACGGGGTTCGGGTCCCAGCCCCTGTACTTGCCTTGTACCCTGGAACAATAATCTTAAGACCACATTTGGTTTCCACAACAACTTTAAGATTACCATCGCTTATACAACACAAACCATGTCTGTTGTTATCCTTTAAATGACTCGGAATCTGCTAGACCTTTGTATTTTGCTCAACCGACGGGGTTCCGGTCCCAGCCCATGTACTCAACTTGTACACTGGAACAATAAACTTAAGACCACATTTGGTTTCCACAACAACTTCAAGAGTACATCGTTTGTACAACATGAAACATGTCTGTTGTTATCGTTTAAATGACTCAGAATCTGCTCCCTTGACAAGACGCCATTTTCCTCTCATGACTGCAGCACATTCTCTGCAGACAACTTTGTTGATCGTAATGACAATTTGCCCCGCAACGGCAGGCTCGTTCCTGGAGAGCTTTTCTGGTGCAAGCACTGCAAATATCTTGGAAAACATGGGTATACTCTTCGACCAAGATACCAACCAAATTGGCGACCTTCGTGGCTCGACAGCACGATAACTCCAGAAAATTGTGAAGACAGTGTTTCTATTACTTTTGTGAGTACTTCTGCCACACATCCTGCCATTTAATTCAAAGTTTGCAGACCGACCTGATTATGGATGCCACTCTAGCAGACGGAACCATTGTCATCGTGAAACGTGTTCCTCGTGATCCTACGGTGTTCGAAGTTGAAGTCGCTCGGCTCTTTTGTACTGAGCCGTTGGCGTCCGATCCTAGAAACCACTGTATTCCGATTTTAGACGTACTCGACATACCCGGAGAGACAAGCCAGCAGTTTGTGATTATGCCTTACCTTATGAGGACGGAATTTCCTCCTTTCAATACCATCGGGGAGGTAGTGGAGCACTTTCGTCAAATATTTGAGGTAATGTATATGTTTGTTGTTGTACAAAGCACATCTAACCTGCAGCATAGGGAATTGAATTCATGCATGAAAATAATGTCGCTCACAAGTAAGATTTATATACAAACCTTTGCTGTTTAACATCTGTTAACCAGTAAATTCTTTCAGTGATTGTAAATATGACAACATCATGGCTGATGCTGCCCCTTTGTTCGAAGCTCCTCATATATTCTACGAAGTGAGGAGACGCGACTTTTCTGCCCTTTCCACTATCATCGCTTCACGTACCCTCAAGCCTGTGAGATATTATGTTATCGACTTTGGCCTTTCGAGGCAGTACCTCCCTGGAGCCACCCCCCGCCTTATGTTACCGCCGTGGGGAGGCGACAAGAGCGTACCTGAACATTGGGTACCTGGCGCGCTGCCCTGTGACCCGTTTCCTGTCGACGTGTATTGCTTAGGAAGCTATATCAAACAATATTTTCTTGAAGTACGTATATTGTCTATAATCCACGATACAACTCAGTTTACGCGATTTCTACAGGGCGATAGACACTTTATGCATAGAGAGGGATTTGAGTTTATACGCCAGCTTGTTGATGATATGATGAGCTCTGATCCTCTGAAGAGACCTACTATGAAGGAAGTTGTTTCTCGATACGACACTGTCATCCAAGGACTCAGCGATTGGAAGCTTCGTTCCCCAGTAATGACAGTTGGCGAACGATACAAGACTTCAAGAAAGATCAGGCATTGGGCTCGACAGTTGATCTATAAGATTCGTGGTATTCCTGCGATACCCAGGGCTTGAATAGTTGAATCTTGGTTTGGTTGGCTTTTGGAAGGCATCTAGTATTCATTTGTATTTGATTCGTGTTATACTTTGCATTGTACCCCTACATAAATTAGTCAGCTAGTTTAATTACTTAAGATTTATCACTTAGAAAGGCAGGGTATTTCCTCTGTTTCTGAGAAGGACGAGAGCTGAAGAGAGTAGTAGATTTGAGGGCACAACATAATAAAGACTTCTAATTCCAATTTTGGACGGCCTGCTCATGGGCACATGGTGTAGTTGGTTATCACGCCCGCTTTGCATTTGTACTGTGCGGGTGGTCCTCGGTTCAATTCCGGGTGTGTCCAAATAATATTGTTTTGAAGTTCGCACTCCTTTTAACATTCTTCCACATCATATTCTCCGCTGTCCGCATTCCTTTAGCGGGTCAGTTCCGATTCCTGGAGAACACTTTATGGTCTGTTTTATTTCAGACTTTTGAGTTCCATCTGATTCATCTGTCAGCCAGACACGCAGCGACGATGGACGTTATACACCACTTGACAGCAGTCTAGAAACACCATTCAATACCGATGAAGAATTTAATGCCACAGCGCCTCTCCTTGTGAAGACAAATTCAACACTTCGAGGAAGCTTTGAACTTCACCCAGATGGCCACTCCTACACCTACTCTTATGGTCCGAAGGGGATCGCTGGTCTATTGCACAACTACTACGCACTGCTGTGCGCCTTTTTCGTATCTATTGGCGGGTTGACCTTTGGTTATGATCAGGGAGTGGTGCGTAGCAAGATAGCCTTTTGCGTCTTCTGCAGCTCATGACTCTTTAAGGTAGCCAATGTTCTTGTCATGACAGACTTTATGCAGAGGTGGCCAATTACGCCATTACAGAAAGGGTGCTTGAGTGAGTCGTCCCTAATTCCGAGCCTGTTGGAATATTGACCAATTGTGCAATAGCCGCTGTTCTAGAACTGGGAGCATTGTTAGGGGCTCTCGGAGCTGGAACACTCGCAGATCGTTACTCCCGTCGACACACGATTTTCTTTGCGTGCTGTATGGCATTCCTTACGCGATTCTCTTTCCTAATTCTCAAACATCATATCTAGTAGTGTTCTGTATCGGATCGGGATTTCAGTGTGGTGCACAATCACTGAGCTACATTTTTATCGGGCGTGCTGTGGGAGGAATTGGTGTCGGAGCATTGAGGTCCGTGTTTACCTCCTTGCATTCACATGATATATCTGACAATACCAGCATGTTGTCCCCATTGTATATGGCAGAGATTAGTCCACCGGAAGTCCGAGGGTCGCTCATGGCGTTAGAGCAATTCTCTATTGTCCTTGGCGTTGTCTTTGGGTTTTGGACAGGTTTCTTGACTCGTTCCAGTATGTGATAAGACTGACATAAGACCAAGTCGACAACCTGACGCCCTTCAGTACCGTCGTCGGCTTCATGGCGAATTCCTCTGGGAATCCAACTTGTGCCAGGTGCCATACTGGCTTTCGGATGTTTCTTCTTGCCCACATCACCGCGTCTGTTGGTGCTTCATGGACGATATGAAGATGCATTGGTAAGCCTAGCACGATTGCGCCTGAGGTCCTTAGAAGAGGCACGACGTGATCCATTACTTCAGGTTAACCTCCTTATTTCGTTCTACCTCTCCTTTTTCTAATCTAGCCTGTAGATTGAACTTCTGGAAATGAGAGTCGAGACTAGTCTAGTTCAATGCATGTCTGGTGAGGGCGCCAACGACGACGGTCGACTTCAGTCTTGGAGCCTTGAATATGAGCTGCGATCCTGGCGAAGACTACTTCAGCGCAAGTACCGGGACAGGACATGGATTGGCGTGCTCGTTATGGTCTTCCAGCGTGCGTCTAAGCCCCTGAAGAAAGATCTAGGCTTATTCCCAACAATAATCATATGTGTACAGAATGGAGTGGGATAAATGCTCTCCTGTACTATGGCCCGTCGATCGTGAAGAGCATCGGAATGCAAGGGGATACAACAACTTTACTGGTGTCAGGGGGTATTGGTATTGTCCAGCTCCTTGCAGTGATCCCTGCCATTCTTTTCATCGATCGTCTCGGTGAGTCAAGTTAGAGAAAATGTAGTTCACGCGCTCAACGCAATTTCAGGGAGAAAACCTCTGTTACGTACCGGCAGTGCTCTGATGGCTGCTTCCCATATAACCATCGCCCTCCTGGTTTGCCCGTTACTTTACTTATTCTGCGTCAATCTTATTGCTCCTCAGGTATTCCAGTTCGAAGCTGACTGGTCAACACATTCAACAGCTGCGTGGGCAGCAGTTACGTACGTTAATGTCGCTCGTGATGCCACCCATTCTTTAACTGGATTGAATATTACTAGCGGTATATACATCTTTACGGCCGCCTATGGAGTGTCTTTTGGTCCTATCGGCTGGGTCCTCCCCAGCGAAGTCTTCCCTCTCTCCATGAGAAGTAAAGGTGTTGCCATCTCCACCGCTTCCAATTGGGTCAACAATTGTACGACTTGCTAGTTCTTCCGTGCTTGTGTCGATCAGCTCACTCTAAACGCTCTAGTCTTGATTGGGCTCATTACACCGGTCATTATGGAGATGTCTCCTTCGTACGTGCCTCTCGTAATTCACCAGGTATTTCCTGACAGTTCGCTCTGTAGCGGTACCTTCATGATTTTCGCAATTGCATGTTCTCTTGCGTACTTTTGGTCAACTTATGCCATACCAGAAACCGCTAACGTGTCGCTTGAAGAGATTGACACTGTCTTTGCATCCTCTGCTGCAACAGAGGATGCTCAGTTGAAAGAACAGGTGGAAAATCTTTGAAATCTAACGAATCCTTTGCGTTGTTAATTATCCTATGCCAGATTGAACTTGACCTTGGACTCCGTGATCTCGTCAGACAGCTGGGAGCGGATTAGCCTATAAGCCATCTATCATCTAGAGAGGTGTGGCTTTTGTGTATAGTAAGGATTCGGGCTACGGCCATTAATGAGAAGTTGGCGCTTGTTATAATTTTTGATGGATACATCCGTTGAACTGTGCTAGCGACCATGCATTCAAATTGGCTTCCAGCGCTGTCCTAAACTTATAGATACTATACATTTGTGTATTAAAAAACTATATAGATAAGTTAATTTTCTAGGTAATTTTCGTAGGTAACAGGTTCGTCTCAAGCGTCGTGTCGTGTCCAAGTCGTTTCTCCCTAATTGACCAAAAAAATCAAAGAAATCGAAGTGCAACGGTCCAGCCGTCCTCTCCCATTCCGAAATCTCTTGCACTGGAACTCTTCCTTCCGGCCTTTCCCATGGCTGAATAGTCAAACAGGTCCGAGGCTGGTAGGGCTGGTAGGGCGCGCCTTCTGCGCGGAGTGTTATCAATGTGGGGCTCAGTGACAGACTGGCCCGTGGCGGAATTTTCGATATCATTGTACAATATCTGAAGTGTGACGCCACGTCGTTCGCGTAGTGATGAACTAGCCCCAGAGGCTGATGAAGAGGTCGAGAGAGTGGAAGACACTGATGTGGAACGCTTGTGTGAGGATGCGGTAACTGTCAGCATGCAGGCAGGCATGTTGTAACTAGTTCCATTGAGGGCAAAGGGCATTATGATATGGAGGTTGGTTGAAGGATATGCGCTTCTGGCGAAGTTGGGACGTGGATGGAAGGATTAGAGGATGGGTCTTTAGTTGGTTAGACGAAGAGTTGAACTTGTGGGGAGATGGAAGGGATCGTCAAAGGTCATTATATAGTCTGCTTTCGCGAAGCGTGCCTGTGAAACGGCGCCAGCACCGTATTGTGCTGTTTGTGGGTCTAAGGCGCTGCCTTATAAGTAATTACTTGTTCGATGAACCCTTCGAATGATGCTTGGTACAAAGGGCTGATGCGGGGCATCATGCATCATGCATCACCCCGTGGGAGAGCGTCGGAGCAGATCTGTTGCCATTGTATTTAGTACATAGCACGCGTAACACAGCTTTTCAAGCCAGGAAAACAGGGTGCCGAGGGAGTAGTCTTAGTTATGGCACATCAAAAATTGAGTCAGACAGACAGCCTCGTTTCGTATTATCGAGAGAAGAAAAGGAGTCGGTCTCATGGCAAGCAATCTATGACGGTAACCTTGGCGCCAGGATTTCTATTAACTTCAACGTAGGCGTCGCAAGTGCAGCAAAAGGTTTCGAGATGCCGCCATCATGGCAGTGAGTCAGTGACAAGGCAAATTCCTGTTTGGGACGAATGAACACGGCTTTTATGACATAATGTTAAGATGGTACACTGCTTGGAAGGTCTGATGATGAAATGTGCATGTGTTGAAAGAAGATTTTATTGGGTATGTATTGTGCGAAGGACAGTTTTCGCTACAAAGTAACACATATTAGACGTAAATACTCTCAGGAGGACCGAGGTAGCTAGGCAAGAGGCCTCCAGCATCTGATGGAATGGGATATCAGAAACAATAACGACTGGAACAATAATGAAGTGCTCACCAATGATGATCTTTTCAACAACAACAGCGGGCTCAATCATGTAGACCTGTAAAAGTATTGAGCGTGCCATTGCTGCATATGTACATAGCCGCATACCGTCAATGTGTGAGCTCCGGGAGAGACGCCAGTGAAAGTTGCGGAGGCGTTGGCAATCATGTTCGCGGCAAAGCCACTGTTACCATTCCACGCGGAAGGGAACATACCAGGAGCGGGGACAGGGAAGTAGTACAAGGATTGTGGGGCCATGTTATCGATTTGAACGGCAAAACCAATTGGACGGTCATCTCCGTTGGCGTTCCAAGAAGGATTGACCATGGTGCTAACAGTCAGATTGCCACTCTCGTCCTGGGTATTGAAATTGTAGAAGTCGTATTGACTGTTAAAATTGGTCAGCTGAAGTTATGTCAAATAGACAGAAGACATACACGCTGGGGCCAGTGCCTGCAGTGTAGTTAGCGTCGTTATTACCGAGATGGGGCCAGGTGGTGATGCCCGAGACAGTGCGGCCATAACGGGGGAGAGGCTTCCAGAAGACACCAGAAACAGAGGTGTTGCGCTGGGCGTGGGCGGCCTCAATCGAGACAACACCAGCACCCTCAACAAATCCAGTGAAGCTGGAAGACACCGCGTTCTTGATGGCATTGAAATTGACAGCAACAACAAGGGGAATTTTCAGGCTGGGAGCAGTCGCAGTGAAATTAATTGCTGCGTAGGAAGTTCCGACAGGAAGCTGAGACCAGTCTTTGACGCTCAGGAAGACACGGGTGTCCGGGTTGGAGGGGGTCACGCTGCCATGCGTCGAGGAAAGCTGCAACCAAGAAGCATTGGTGGTGGCTGTCCAAGTGAAGCTGGTGGGGCTACCCGAGCTGACGTCGACGTATTTGTTACCGAAGGTGTCGTAGTTATCCAGGACTAGAGTAGGTGCAGGGCAGTTATATCCTTGGGCGCACTGGTTGGGCATGTCACCAGGGTATGCTCCGAGAGTGTTTTCGGGGACAATACGCATAACTCCAGCAAGCGCCTGCTTTTTAGGCTGGACGATAGAGACAGCAGGCAGGGTGTTAGCCATGGGCTGTTGCCAATAGTAGTATCCGATGTCTACATTGAACAGTTATTAAGTGGCCGTGCACACAGAGCTTATATTAAAACTCACGCGTCTGATCCATCATATGGTCCCATTTGCCTTGATGGAGTCTTGTTAGGACCTTATAAGCGTCTAGAAAACCGGAAACTTACCGTCGAGTATGGTGTGATATTCGTTCTCAATAGTCCAGTCCTCTGCGAATGCAGTCTGGGCCTCAGTAGCATAGTTGTTGGCGCTGATCTGTGGAAAATGTTATCAAGTCGCTGATGAAAGAAAAACCTCGACCTACCCTTGCTTGAGATGCATAGAGGTTGTTGGTACCAGCAGAAACGAGCTAAACGCGTGCCATAAGCATGATGGAAAATAGAAAGTCATGGTGGACGCACGATGTTGGCCAAGTTGGCACTGGCAGAGATGGGGTGTTGAAGGAGCTGGAAGAAGGCGGGCTGAACGCTAGAAGAGAGACTGTTGTAGATCTTTGTAGAAGCTGTAAGCAGAGTCGACCAGGCGTCAAGAACACGCTCGGCCCTAGCAAAAGTAACACGAATAAGAGGGCGTCTTTTCAGATGAGAAGACAACTTACTCGCGGTAGTAGGTAAGACTGAATGTGGTAGTGGTGAGCATCTCGGGCTTCCTGCGCGCGTTGAAACGAGTCAAGTTGCCAACAATGTCAGGGATTTGTGCAGCTTGGGAAGCCGACAATCCAAACTCGCGCTGAGCCCAGGAAGTAACATACGAATCGAGGTTGTCAGGATTCCAGCGGGATGCATTCCAGCCGAGATTGATGAAGAACTCGGTTTCACGTTCGTAGGGCTTCAAGTCACCGACGTTGAGGATCCAGATACGATCAGCACCACGGTCAACAGCAAGTGACATCTGCTCGTAGATCTTCTCAATTTGGGTAGTCTAATTAACCCGTCAGCCAGCGTGAAATGTCAGAGGACCAAAGATCCTAACCGTAATCCATTTGTAGTCCATGGGGCCACCGACCTAACACTTTGATCAGAAATACCTCTGGCATACTGGGGATTTGACTCACAAAATCAACCTAAGAAACGAAATCAGCTGAAGCGAAATGGAGAGGAGAAAATCACGTACATGGTAGTAGACACCGGCTCCTCCAGCCCTGTTGCGCTCAGACTCGATGGGGTAGCGACGAACGTTGCCGAAGCTATGTTGCATGGAGTTGAGTCGAATCTTTATCAATAAGAAAGAAACAGAACTGACTTATCGTCGGTCCAAAGAAGGGTAACATAGTCAGGGATGGGCATTCCATCATCGTAGTAGCCCTCAACCTCCTCATCTGACAACCCATGAGAAAACAATTTTTTAAAAAACGAAGGTAGAAAGCCTTACAGAGACACCACAATTGAGGGATAGAGGCGATATCGGTTCCCATAACGCTTTCGATAATCTGAGTCTGGTTGTTGACGATTTGAGTGAGGAGACCAATATTCTCCGTTGTCGAGAGAGGGACTGATGAATAGAAGTAATAATGAGCCTTAAACCGTAAAACCAAGAAAAGGACACGTACGATCTCCAAACCCACGCATACCAATGGTAATGATAGACTCATAGTCCTTAGCACGTTGAATACCTTCCGTCCAGTACTGGTTGATAACCGCGGCATTGGTCTCGTAAGCCCAGTCACCAAGGTTGAGATAGGAGAATTCGTTGGGAGTCGAACGTAACATAGGCTCCTGGTGACTGTGGTGCACATGTAATGAGGGGATTGAGCGAAAAATAACAAAAACGGAAGGCGGACCTCGTGCCCATGACCACACCATAGTAGTCAGCAAGGAATTGGTTCATAGGATCATCGATGGCGAACATTCTGTGGATATGTTTAGTTACGTCACTCTGACCATGCGGCTTTGCTGCTTACCCAGCCCACATCGCTAGAGCATTCATAATTAGTAACATATTCTCAGTGTGTTCATGTGCACATACCTGGCCACAAATAGTTTGCCTTCATGCGCAGAATCAGCTCAAACCTAGAAGGAATGTCATCAGTAAATGTCATTCGGGAGTCAGCAAAGAACTTGCAATTTGGTGTAGAAGAAGTGGTTGAAGGGAGATTGGAAAGGTCCAAGGTCAGCAGCAGTACCGTTGGTGAACTTCTCAGTAGCCCAGTTCGTTAAAGCGGGTTGTTCATCGTTCAAGAAGATACCACGATACTTGACGTTAGGTGACCCGTGACGACATCCAGTGACGTCGACAAAGACGCTAGAGTGCTGTTGAGCGGGAACATCAGCCCACCTATAGTTAGGGTCAATAAAGTCCACAGAAATCAGAGAAACAACACGCGTACCAGTACCAAGGAGAAACACCTATAACAAGGGAGATTTGTGATCAGTTGAAAAGGAAACAACAGATCAGAGCCACCCACTAACCCATTTGTTCGGAGTGATCGTAAAGAGCAAAGATCGTTCCGCGCTTGTCTGCACCAATAACCACATATGCACTGGTGATATCGGGGAGAGGGTTTTGGACCTCGACAGCTATGAAAGACTCCCATTGACCTTGGATGGATGAGACGTCCAACTTGGTGTTGTTGACGATCTGGTCAATAAGGGAAGATTTGCCAAGGGTACCAACGATGATGGGGTTGGTCTTCAGCTTGTTGGCAGCAGTCGAAGCAGTAACATTCGCCACAGTGGGAAGGGTTCCAGAGACCCTTTGGACGTCGGCAGCGAAGGTTGCAGCAGCAAGCTGAACACCCGGCCAATCATCGGCGGACATTAAGATAGGTGCGGCAGTGCCTTTGGTGACGATAGGGAAAGACGAGGACGAGGCAGTGAAAGTGACACATGTGTCCTGGCCAATGCCATGAACCCCGACGAGGTAGAGCCCCGCAAGGACAAGAGAACGCAGCATCATGCTGGTAGACGCTCGAGACGCGAGTCAGATAGCCTCTCAAAGTTTTATGCTCTTGACTTTATAGTCGTGTAGAGAGGGACAATCAACAGGGGAAATTTCGCCTAGCGGTTGCAAGGTGGATAGAGTCATGGTCCCGTGAACAACCATAAATGTAGATCAGCATGGGGAGAAGAAGGGAGAAACCGCCTGGAGTACACCAAAATAGACTCTAAGAGTTGGAGTTTCTGCCGACTCGAGGGCCGACGCCTGCCGACGCGCTGCCCATCAAATCATAAATGGGCGAGTTGAGCGGCCCGAGTGCACAACGCTGGTTTTCCATCTGTTTCCATTCGCAGAAACTGATAGGATCTGATGCTGTTCGTATATGTATCTGGGGTAAGGAGCAGGGAATGCGGGGTATTCAAGAATGGCGTACCTTCAAGGAAACAATCGAGCCGATACGACGTGACTCGACCCGTCTTTGACTATCCAACGCGACGACATAAGTTGTTGTTCTCGTACCGGTGATACCACAGCCTCCTGAGTTACACAAGAGTTATTATTAGCAAATGAGCAGCAAGAGTTATTATTAGCAAATGGGCAGCAAGAGTATTATTAGCAGATGAGCAGGTACGTATATTGGAAGAGGTTGATAGATTTTGCGACTCGCAATGCAATTCCGAATCCAACATAGTTCGAAAGAAGCTTTTGTCAGGAACACGAGGGAACATGCTGCGTTCAATGATATGATCGTAATATATTCCTGTACTTACAAGGGACAAGTTTGAAGCTTTGAAGAGCCAACCTGGAGAATCCTGAAGAGGAAGCCGAAATAGTAACGAGGATGATTATTCCGTTTCTGTCACCAAAGTATGTGTTTGGCTTCTGTCGAGGGAAAGTTTGTGCTGTTGCATTGCACCTTGGGTCAGATGTTTTGTTTTCAGCGCCCCACGAAATGTAAGCCTAAGTTGAATAAGCACGCCTAAAATAGTTTGTCAAGGGACCATAGATGCGTAAAAATATTAGCGCTAGAGTTGTGATTGTTGTGATTCATAATGCTGCCGCAGTGAGGAAGAGTGAGGAGGAAGATAAAATAAGGCTTGATTATGACATTCCGGTATCAGGATGAACAAATTGAATCGGAAAGAGAGGAAAAGAAGAATGCCGAGAAATAGGCGAGAGACCTGTAAAGTGTTGAATTTCAAAGCTAGCGCAAGTGCTTGTGCATAGTCAACCAGACAGCAAAGAACGTTAACATATGGGATCATTCAGGTGAAGTTAGACAATTTTCAGCGAAGGGTAGATGAGTGCGATTGGAAAAGAGAGCCTTCAGAAGGACATAGTGTGTTACTATCCATGCAAAGTCAACGATAGTTACATCATGAAAGTGGGCGATCGTCTTGACATGACCAAGTTATAAAGTCATGCACTTGGTTCTTTATACTCGGGAATTGCCGAAAGACATGCGGAGTCTGAATGGACTTCGTTAGAGCTGACTTCGTATGTACCGAAGGTCGAGAGGATGAACGTGAGTGCTCTGTTAGCGAATCCACCTTCATTTTCGCTGATTACTGTTCAGAATCTCCTTAGAACGCTGACAGAGAGTCAGGTCCAGTCAGCGTACCCAGAAGCCGACCTTAGACTCCTCCTGAACACTGTCAAAGAGGGCCGAGTAAGCGTTCATATTATCTTCCGTAATTTGAAATCTGAGCCCCCGGAATAGCGCCAGAGTTATGATGTAAAAGCGTCTGCAGCTGACCCTTTCTTTGACTCCCTCGAAAACTTGTTGCTTGACTTGAAGACCGCCACAATCGTATGTTTGTTCTGATCTATCCACTTATGACGCGTTTAGTAACACATGTGTTAAGGATAATCACGACGCGGAGGCTTTCTTGAGACCGGTATCGAAGTCTGAAGCGCCTGACTATTATGAAGGTACGCGACAATATCTGTGGTTGCTTCGCGTTCTTACATCTGCAATAGTTATAACAAACCCCATGGACTTGGGCACCATGCTCAAGAAGGTCAAAGCAAGGCAATACAAATCGAAACGCGAGTTCGAGGATGACCTGGAGCTGATATGGTCCAACTGTCTTCAATACAACGCAGCTGAGGTGTGTAGGCGATTTTCTCCAAACCTCATTCAATATCTTACCCCCTTTCAGAATCACCCTTTACGACCTTGCGTAAAGCGCCTCAGGCTGAAAGCAAATCGCCTGCTCAAGTACATCACAGATAGGAAAGAACGCATGGACCCACCAATCCCTTCTGACATCACAACTACACACATTGCTCGCCCTAAAATAAACGGAAACGGACACTTAAACGGCCGATCATATACACATCACCGCTCTCCCTCGCTCCCCACAATCTCCTCCAAGTCTGCCACCCCAACACTCAAAGCCTCACCATCGCTCTCTTCCAAATTAATACCCCGTCGCGATGCTCCGTTCCCTGATACCCTGGCCATCACTCGCACGCAAGCAGGAATGGCCCTATTTTCGAACCTGGACCGCTTTGTTGCTTCATCCTCCTCGTCGGCTGCATCATCTTCATCTCAAGATACCCCAAGTCCATTAGAGAAGCTACACGAACTAGCAGCCCCCATTGCGCTTCCATCACCACCAGGTTCACCACGAACACCGATTCCAGATAACAATGCCATGGACGTTTGCAGTCCAGGTGACAAACGAAAAATGTAATGTTTCTTCTTTCTCACCCCCAATAGCACGCTCACGGCTCTCTCAGAAATGGTGCAATCGATCATCGACCACGTAAACGTACCCGCTTTAGTTCTCAATATGCCACACCGATTGTCTTTGAACAAGAGGACGTCTCCGAGCTCTGGTGGAGCGCAGTTCAATCTGACACACTTCTCGCAAACGGCCTCCCTCAAATTCCTTTCCCCTCTTCCTCTAACGCCGCTATTCAAGGCCAAGATCCTCCCCGTATATTGAAAGTCAAAAGGCGGAAGAAGCAGTCTGCAGAGAATGTGCATCCTTCGAAATCGCTTCTTACGCAGATGAATAACAACGTGAAAACGATGAAACGACTACGGCATACACATGCCAAGTTCTCCGCGCTAAATGCGAACAACAATGCTGTCGGGGAGGATGCTGAGGGCGGGGTTGACGGTGTGCCGTTTGGTGGACGAGGGCCAACGCCGATGTTAGTGGGAGACGATGATGTGACTGGGGTGGTGGATGATAAAGTGGACGAGCGCACATGGCTCGAAACTATCAAAGGCAAGCGGCGAGTCCATGGAGTGGAAATTGGAGAAGAGGCGGCTGGAGATTGTATGGAGTGGATGGGAAGGAAGGTATTGGAGCATGCAGGGTTCCAAGGTGTGCTTTTAATATTTGCAAATAGCTAGACTTTGAACTGAGCGTTTGCATCAGGGGCGTCTCAGGTTGCATTGGACGTTCTTGCTGGGGTAACATCGGAATATCTCCTTAACGTCGGAAGGACAATTCGATTCCTGTGCGACAAGTATTCAGCGTCGATGACGCCAGAGGTGAGCGAGGTTTGGGTCCTATCGAAATTGAACTTCTAATAGCTCTTTGCTAGGAAATTATCCTCCACACGTTGTTTGAGAGCGGAAACTCAAAAATTCAAGACCTCGAACGCTATATTTATGACGACGTTGAACGATACGGTGTCCGTCTTACGACACTGGAGGAGAAGCTTGTCAACGCCTATCGCGAGAGTGTGCGTGGATATCACACTTTGCTGTCTATTAACGCTAACCGCATACCTGTAGGCTGCTAGTGAAGTCCTAGAGGATGAAGGGCTCTTCGAGGAAGAGGAGGAAGAGGAGACCGGAGTACTTGCCATGTATGCCAAGTTGGATATCTGCCATTGGCTTCTTTCTGACTTTCGTGCAGGGGTGACTTTGCAGATGCGCTTGGAGAAGACTATCTCGGTCTTCGTGAGCTCGGTATCGCAGCTGAGTTTAACATGACTAGCCTTAGCATACCGAAGAAACTTCTGCGGGGAAAGAAATCACAGAAGGCGTCTTCAATTGCGTATGTATTCTTATTTTGCATCTCCAACCTGAGGTTGACAGAATGACAATGCCAGTGCCAAACCCACGGAACCACCTCCACCATACCCGCCACCTCCGCCCTTCATACCCCTCAACGCCTCGAGAGTCGAGGATCAAATTGGACTTCTCAAGTCTTACTATCAAAGTCGCTTCGAGCAGCTCGCACAATCTCGGGTTACTCCTTCTATTCTACCTCCACTTCCCGGTCCCCCAGGTCCTTCAAATTCACAACAACCCATGCCCTATCCTCCTGTACCGCAACCACCACCACCACCCACACAACCGCCCCTAGAGTCACTTGTTCTTCCAGACGATCCTCCAAACTCTGTCAACGCGAAGATGGGACCTTTGGGTCAAATCGCCAGAGGTGGACCTGCAGGTGCAACTGCGAAAAAGAAAAAGACCGGCGGTGGGGGTGGGACGGGACCTGGCGGAGGGATGGGAACTGAAGTCGGAACGCCCTCGCCCAAGAAGAAGAAGCAGGGGATGGTGGGCGTTGGTACGGGGAATGGGAGGAAGAAGAAGGCTGAAATGGGTGTGCCTACGACTCAGAGTGGTGGCGCAAGTCAGGGTGCAGCTCAGGGTCAGCCTATGCAGGCTCCTCCAGTACAGGCTTTACCGCATGGATTGCAACAAGGGTTGCCATCGGCATCGATGCCGATGTCGTATCTAGGACCACCACCCGTTGCTGCGTATACGATGCCCATGCATATGCAGATGCAGGTACAGCCGCCTGTGATGGGGCAGTGAAGTTGACTTGTTGAGACTGTGTGACGACGCGTCGGAGGGTCACCGGTCTTCAGCGGTCAATGGTCACACCTGCCTTCCGCCTTATACTTGCCACACTTGGCTTCATAGTCAGTTCATTGCCCGTTTAGTGGATTACATTTGTATCATTATACACACTATTATACATCGCATACCCTTAATTTTCTTCCTCTTCTAAAGCTAGCTGAGTCTTCCAGAACTGTGGTACTGACGTGGCGATGCAGCGACAAGAATCATTGCACCTACAACTTTCTATTTTTGGCACAAGCTGTGCTTCGTTAGTTGTTAAAAGGTGCGCTTGGCAAAACCTGTTGGAGTGTGAATCACATCTACCATCTCCACTCATTATGTCTGTAAGTTAACTGTTATTCATCGATATTCTCCCAAGAACTCTTATTGACGTCGATGATAACAAAAGTACGGATACAACAGCTATGGCCCTCCACACGGTGGACAGGTGAGCTTAGCGTTATCATGCTCTCTTTCGGCGCAGTGAACGATGTTTCTCAGCCAGGTGGATTCTCTCAGCAAGGAGGACCCCCTCCGGGCGCAGATCCTCAGTTCGTACAATGTTCTTAGAGGTACTTGGTTATGAAGCCTGATCCTACGTACATTCAGGCTCTGGTCGTGGTTCCAGGCTGTCGATACAGACCGTTCGGGCGCGATTACCGCTAGGGAGTTGTGTGAGTGGAACCTATTTCCAGCATGTGGCGGACGATTGAATCGATGTATCTGATCCAGCCCAGGCGCTCGTGAATGGGAATTGGACTCGTGAGTTGTACTTGCATTGGTGACACTGTCTAACATCGCGCTCATTATCGATAAGCGTTCGACCTTGATACTGTCAAGCTCTTAATGTCGATCTTCGTGCGTCATTCTTTCCAGGCTTTATTATATTGCACTGACGTGTGCATATAGGATACCGACCGTAGCGGCACCATTGGCTTCCGCGAGGTATGTGTCAAGGGAGAGATCTAGTGTTTGGTCTAATCTCACGACAATCTTCAAGTTCGAGGGAGTGTGGAAGTACATTCAGGCAAGTTGATATCTTGCCCGTAAGAAGTATCATTAACCAAGAGTGAATCTACAGGACTGGCAGAACGTCTTTAAGCACTTCGACCGTGACAATTCTGGAAGCATCGACAGGAACGAGTTGCAGGCAGCTTTGGCTCAATTCCAGTAAGCTTCGCGTCATTTCGTTTTAAATTTACTCTTGCTAATTGAAGCTCAAGGTTCAACTTGAGCCCTCCTTTGATCGACCTCATCCTGAAGAAATACGGTGAGTGATCAATATATTCTCTTGTCCTGTGTCGCCCTCATTCACGTAGTGGATGTTAAAGGCACGGATGCCAGCCACGCTGGCGCTGGGCCAAGAATGGGAGGAATGCCGATGCCTGGTGCTGGATCTGCCGCTGCAACCATTAGCTTTGACCGCTTCCTCCGTGCCTGCGTGGTAGTCAAGCAGATTTCCGAGACGTTTGGCAGGTTTGACACCAACCGCAGTGGATGGATCCAGATTAACTACGATCAGTTTATGGATGCAGTCCTCAGGCTCCCTTAAGTTATTAAACCTTTCGTCGTGCCCATGTAGTAAATGTAAATGTCAAGTCAATCTGTGTTAGGCCGATACGTGAATGATCTGGTGCTGTATATATTGAACGCATATTAATAAGGGCACATGGTGTAGTTGGTTATCACGCCCGCTTAGCATTTCTGCGATTGCGGGCGGTCCCCGGTTCAATTCCGGGTGTGTCCATTCTAGTATGGCGGCATCATCGTCATTTTTTTCTTTCCTCTCTTCATCATCCTCGCGCCTGCCTTCAACCATGCCCGTGACTGATATCATCGATCTCAACTTAAGCGGTTCATTTTGATCCCTGCCATGCACATCGTCTCTACCCTAACAGTCACAAAATCGACGCACGATGTTCCTGTACTTGTCCTAACTTGTCATCCAAGTGGGGAGTCAACTGACATACGTAATCTTAAAGAGCGCCCTGGGTCTCTCGTGGTACGTGCTTATCAATCTTAATCTACCAGTCCTTCGATGTTTTAGCGGTACTATCTAGGAACTGCGTAAGTTTGTTGCGCGTCCTGCTCGGTACGCGGTATGTCTATGCTCGAGATGTTGCCCTTCACGTTGGTTGATCTTCCGCCTAGGACTTGGTATCCACTGCACGCCGAGTATTTGGCCTTGCACCAGACGCGTCGTTAGTATTCCGGACGGGGACGCTTGACGTGTGTGGTTCCAGCTGGACTGAAATCGACGAAAGCGCCTATGAACCACTACTTGAATGCTTGGACGAGGTCAACGTTTATGTTAAGAAGGGGTCAAATCCCAAGATTGACAGTCGGGACAATGGTACGCGTTCTCCTTTCTCTCCACGCGTATGATTGGATATAGATCATTATTTCAGAAGAAGGGATATCGACTCGCATACCACAAAGCAAGGATAAACGCGTAGATGCTGAGGCTGAAGCCTCAAAGCCTTTAGTGTCCAAGGCCCAGCCACAATCCG
This sequence comes from Tephrocybe sp. 9980TJB, assembly GCA_018220975.1. NCBI lineage: Eukaryota > Fungi > Basidiomycota > Agaricomycetes > Agaricales > Lyophyllaceae > Tephrocybe > Tephrocybe sp. 9980TJB. Next base: position 46,565 of record JABAJU010000128.1, read on the forward strand.
CAGGACATAAAAACAAGGAAGCGAAAAGTGACACCTTCGCCCACCCTGCACTCGGCCTTTCACAAGACTCAAATTCTGTTCATCGGTCCAAGCAGGAGCCCAGATTCAAGCCAAGTAGCGCATCCACGTCGAGCTCTAACCCTTGCCGGAAACCTGAGCCTGAAGCTGTAATTGAGTTAGAAGAGCATGGCGACGAAGAAGAAGAGGAAGAAGTCGATGCCGTGATAAATGTTGAGGAGACCGAGACCGAGGCGGAGGAAGAGGAAGAGGAAGGGTTAGAGGTAGAGGAGCCTCACTATAAAAGGGATAACGTGAGGTCGGCGAAGGGCCCCCGCAACGTCTACGACACCAAGCCGAAGGAAGAGGATCCAGACTTTTGGTGCTTTGGAGAGAAGAATAAGGAGCCTGAGGCAACACCGCGCCGCGCTCTGCGCCACGAAAATCCGCGTTCTGAGAAGAAAAAGAGGGGAAAGGCCAGCATAGACCGAGCACGGTGTACGTATTTTGCTTTTGCAGTATAATCCTGATATTGTTTCCCTAACCTGGAGCATGTTCCTGCTTCATACCAGTATCCGCTCTTCCGCTTGTGCCCACCCGTGCTGCCAATCTGACACCCGTTGTAGGTGCGTGTTCTCTCTTCATTGGAAACATATGGATGATATTCACTCATTTGTAATTTCCCTTATAGCACCTGTGTCGCGCTCAGATGCTCGCTTCTCAGTTACAGTTTATGGGCCACGGGAAGATCAAGCCGCAGAGTTCAAGACCCGCGCGGGACATAAGGTTAGAAAAGTGCTCGAGAGCATCTGTAAAACGTTTGGGTTCCCTTCTGAAAAGTACGTGTCTACAATCTACTACACGTCTTTTGTCTTGTGGCTTGTACTTATTTCTTTCCGGAGTTCCCGTCTCATGCTCGAAGTCAACGGCGCCGGCAAGAGTGAGCAATGGCTGCGAGAGTGTTACCCTGAAGAGACGATGGGCGACTGTGGCGTCGTTGAGGACTCTCGGCTCTTGCTGCAGGTGGAGGGCGTGAGCGAGGATGACTTATTTGGCGACGATGGAGATGAAGAGTAAACCGTTGTTGGTAGAGTGGGAGCCGTTTATTTCTTGGTGTGTTCTTTTTCAACCTGATGTTTTGCCGCATGACGGGGATTATTTTTAAACTGTAATATCAACACCTTTAAGCTAAGTACGTTCGAAGGCTGTGGACAGGCCTGAGTCATGCAACGTCCTGTATAACTGCTGTTTTCTTTCATCGTTGAAGCTGATTTGCACTTTCGTCGTCCCACTTTTACCTCGGGAAACTGTCTGCCATCAGGCCATAGCTTCGTAAATGATGCATCGCCAAATTCCAGGTTTACGGTATACGAGTGACAACATCATCTAACTGAAGTGGACTAGCTTCGAGAAAGACAACACTTCTCCTGGCGCCAGAACGTCAATCCGCCTAACACTAATCCGCCGAACGCTTCTGCTTGTTTTTTTTTGGTTACTCGTGCGCTTTAGTTCCGTGGAAGGCAAAGTAACTCATCTAGAAGCAAATGTGGTCAGGTCCCTTGAAGTTAAAAGGTACTGAAGTGTATTAACACGCGAATTTGAAAATTAATTTTGATTTATCCCATTTCTAGTCTAAGTCCATGTTCCTTCGGCAGCCAATTCCACAGCCTTGGACGCATATTCTTGGTCCTCCAATTGCGTTGGCTCTCAAGTCGTGATCGCCTTCGCTTCAAAACAAAGTTGGAAGAGGTGACTTGGAAAAGAGATTCGTGGACTTTGTTTGAGTTGAGCGTCAGCCAAAGTAGCGAATGGCATTCCAGGAAGTTCATGCTGGCGGACCTCTGTCAGTCTGAGTCTGACTATGAGAGGCCTTCCCTGGTAGGGCCCAGGGTCATCAAGCATTGTATCCCCGTCATAAATACTTCCGCTTCAGAACTCGAATGTCGTCTGCCAACTTCAAAAAAACTTTCTTCGAAGGCATTCACTGGGTCGAACTAAAACACCTCCAATTTGGAATTTTGCAAGAAGGACGAGGATGATCGAACGATAATGCAACGACGAGCCATGGTGTACCCAGACCAGGACTAGAAATGGGGCAGGAAGGAAACTATAAAAGATGCAGAGTGGATAGGTAGAAAGCCAGTTCAGTCCCCAGGTCTACTACGCCAACTTCTACACTAAAAATGTTCACCCGCGTCGCTGCTATCTTCGTGCTTGCCCTGCCTCTCCTCGTCTCCGCCGGTATCCTTCCTCCTGCGAGTGATCTAGGACATATTGAAGGTAGACAGTCAGGAGGCAACTGTAGCACTGGAGAGGAATACTGCTGCAACGACCTCAAAAACGTACGTCGTTCCCGATAGTTGTTGCTGACAATTCTGATCTCGAATCGCTACCTACTAGGCCGATGATGCTAGCACTGCCCCAGTTCTCGGCGCCCTCGGAATCGCTGTGCAGGACATCACTGGTCAAGTCGGATGTAAGCTCTCACTTTTACAGGACAAAGAAATATTTAACAGAACTTTCATTCAAGTGACTTGCACCCCAATTACGGCCCTTATTGGAGTCGACGGCATGTCTTGCAGCCGGCAAACCGTGTGCTGCACAGGTAGAAACTATGTGAATCCTCTTTTCATTACTCATTTGGGGTTCTCCCGTTAACATTACCCTCCCGTAGAACGGTGCTGCTACTCTTGGATGTACACCCATCAATGCGAACCTCTGAGCTCGCAAACTCTTTTGTTTTTAGAGGCTTAGTAGATCAGTTAGAGCTAGTTGTGTTAATGATTGTTATCTATACCCCGACTTGTCAACCATTCTTTTTGACGCGTCTAACAAGGCCGTGAGCTCTGCTGAGGACTGTTGCATCAAGATCATGATTCCGGAAAGTCGCGTAGCCTTCTGAGAGCAGAACTCAATGCAGCTTTGCTGTGTACATCACCAGCCTGTTTTAAAATTCGCCTCCTTCTCGTGATGTACTGGATGATTTTGAAGTTTCGAGGCTTAATGCACCCACATCGATGCATCTTGTGCAACCTCTCCTCGGCCAACGCCTCAATTGAGACATCTCTTTAGTTTCAGTCCCATCAGCAGACGTATCGTAAGATATGGCTGTTGTCGATGACTCCTCGACCCATAATGGCATGGAGCAATGTCTCCGAATTGCGTAGTCAAGCTATACATATATAGCTTGCCGAAGACAGATCCTTCCAGAAAAATCATCTAGCTACCAGCTTTGGTCGAGATAAACTTCAAACTAGTATGACCTTGATGAATTAGATGGTTGCTCCTTTTTTGTACAGTTGGAAGTTGTAGAAGTCGATGGTATCTTACACAAAGACGCACTCAGGCCATGTTTGTTGTTAATCAAGTGGCGCCTAAATGCTCCATGTGCGTTAATTATCACCTTTCTGCTGCTCCACTTCAGTAAATAAGGAGAAACGATTCGTTAATATCAGACATCCACAAACCGTTATAGAACGAAGTCATCTTTCTGACAATAGACGAAGCACTAGAATATAGACCAAGAGAAAAAGACGTTATTCCTATATGTCAGAAGTGGGGCAATGTCAACGTGGCCGTGTAAGTAGCATGGGACAAGTGATATTCAGACTTGGGCCATGTGGAATCTCAGTTTAGTAACTTTTGACTTCAAAGAAGCTTTCCTTGGAGACGATCAGAATAGAGTGGGACTTATCCTAGGTGGAAGTTTGCAAGAATGAGGCTGATGATCGAACGACAACCCTGTAACAACGTCTCCGAGTTACGGGCACTCTTCAGAATTGGGAATGATGAGGACGTTTAAAAGGCCCGTAGTGGCACACTGACAAGCCAGTTCAGCACCTAAGCTTTACACATACCTTCTACATCGACAATGATTGCGCGCCTCTCCGCTGTCTTCCTCCTCGCTCTCCCTCTCCTCGCCCTCGCTGATGGAAACTGCGGCTCCAAGGAGGAAAACTGCTGCAACAGTGTTAAAGATGTCAGTTGTTTGTGATTTCTCTCGTCTGACCATTAACACTCATTGGTAAATTTAGGCCAAGGATGTCGACGTCGCTAAGCTCCTCGGTCTTCTTGATGTTGCTGCACAGGGCGTCACTGGTCAAGTTGGAGGTGAGTGCTCTGCATCACATTATGATCGAACAGCCTAATCTGAATACCATGCAAGTGACCTGCACCCCCGTCACCGTTCTTGCCGTCAGTGGTCAGTCTTGCAACCAGCAGACGACGTGTTGTGATAAGAGCAACTTCGTGAGTCTTCAATCTGTATATAGTACAACACGGCATTGATTGGGGCTATTCAGAACGGCATTGTTGCCCTCGACTGCACTCCTGTCAACGCCAACCTTTGAGCGCGATCCTGAGTTTCTGTAGATTAATCACAGTTTCACTTACCACCTTCCTTTGTGCTCTTGTTTTATATACCCAACTCGTCAATTCACTCTTTCTTGACGTGTTTATTCTGAGCTGGATGATACATCGTCGATTGAATGATCGAATCTAACGAGGAGGCCGCTGACAGCAGTTTCGCAGTTGTGCTGCATGTTGCGGCCTAGTATACTGGGCCTTGAATTGAATGATTAAGAGAGGACTCGGAAGTGAGCGAGTGTGACACGTTATTATGAACCGGAACGTTGACAGTCACACTCAGCGCCACTTATTTTGAAACCTCCCACCCCATTGAATCTGTGCTCTCGTGCCCTTCCCTACCCGATAAAAATATTTCACTCTCCATCTATGCAATAATCTGGCTATTTGAAAAGGAATGGAAGGTTGTCATCGACTGGGCGCGCTCTATCGCGAACTTTGCAGTGGAATTCAGTAGTATAAGCTCAAATGCAAGGACTACCACGCACTGGGGTTTTCATTAAACAACACATCATGACACTGTTCGGGAGTCCTTTAATTTTCTGGACGATTCTAAGTTCTGGAAACTCCCAGTGATTCGTACCATCCTGAATAACTGGTCTACATATAGACGAGATGGAACCTGTCAGTTTCATTAGGCTGTGAGTATCGGTGCTTATTGATTGTTCGAAGGCGATCTATCTACTTCTAGTTAAATTAATCACGTTTGCTTAGTCCTTGTTGGCTTCCCGATGAGACTATCGCTTTTGTTCGAACCGGCCCAAAGACTTGGGCGACGCCACCTTAAAAGGAGCCTTTTGAGGATCCCGGAACTCTGTGCATAGTTGATATCTACTCAAGTATCTATGGATGAGAACGGAATTGGTCACCGGCTCAAGATGTGCAGACCCGAGTGCCACAAAAGCATGGGAAACAAACATGGCATCAAATTCGAGGACTACGAACTGTCACTCAAAATAGCTTTTCTTAGAGACAGGTTAGAACAACACTAGAACCCATCAGAGTTGAAAATTTGCAGGAATGGCGCCAGAACCTTGTGTAACCTCCAAAATAGAGAGACAGAACCAGCAAACCTTTAAAAGGCGCAGAGGCGACGGTAAAAAAAAAAAACAGTTCAGCACCCCGCTCTGATATACCATCGTAATCTCTACTCTCCTTCATCGAAAATGTTCGCCCGCCTCTCCGCTGTCTTCCTCCTCGCCCTTCCTCTCCTTGCCTCTGCTGGTGCCATTCCTTCTACAGGTGGTGCCGGTGACAACTGCACTACTGGCAAGGAAAACTGCTGTAACAGCGTTAAAGACGTCAGTCGTTTATTATTTCGTCTCGCCTTACCATTAACACTTATCGGTAAACCTAGGCCAAGGATGCCGATGTCGCTGACCTTCTCGGCGGTCTTCTTGGGGTTGCTGCACAGGGCGTCACTGGGCAAGTTGGACGTGAGTTTCATGTGTCGTACGATTAACCACGAGCTTATACTGAATTGTTTCCCAGTGACCTGCACCCCCGTCACCGCTCTCGCAGTCAGTGGTCAATCCTGCAACCAGCAGACCGTGTGCTGCACGGGCAACAATTTCGTGCGTTTTCCACTTATCACGCGTATGCACTTATCAATTTTTCCTTCATGTAGAATGGCATTGTTGCCCTTGGTTGCACTCCCGTTAACGTCAACGTTTGAGCGCGCGAACGATTGGTAAACTTGTTTTGAGTAGCTTTAGCCCCACCGTCATTAGTGAACTTTGTGTATACCCTGATTTCGCCAATCCATTCTTTATTGACGCGGTCAACTTGTAATTTCAGTCCCAGGTGAGAAGAATACATCTGAATCCATGATTATTCAGCTCCCTCACGCCGATCATACATAAATTGAACTCTCGAAACAACGCGCAATCATCCTCTTTCCTAGTTCTCTATTCTCTACCTTCACCACAAAAATAGTAGCTATACTGGGACTCAGAATCAGCATGGATCAGTGCTCTAAAGTGAAGGAACGGTTGAGTAGAATCGTCTCATGTCCTTCAATCAAACGAGGCCGTTCAAGTGGAAATCATACTCACGCATCTTATAACGAATTCAAATAATTTTGAGTGGTGGCAGCATATTTCTTAGAGTAAGCTTAGAATTTTTTATCCATTGAACGATCCAAATCGCAACACCGTCCGCTTTTAGGACAATTAGGTCGCGAGACCCATAAGCCCTCTAGAGCGCACTGGGTAGTCTGAAGGCCAGCTATTAGCTCCACTCTGATCACACCTTTGTGCTCTTGCTCTGTATACCCAACTCGCCAACCCACCTCTTTTTTGACGCGCCCTGCATAGTCGTATTGCCATGATAAGTAATCGCTCACGGTACAAATCTCCCGCTTCTGAAGTCATTGATACAATAGTTATGTGGTTACGGTGCCGAGTCGGTGCTTACTTATCACTGCGCCTTCAGTTTGATTTCCACGCGCACTTCGATACTGGTATATACCTTAAGCGCAATTATACTCCAACTGCAGTCACAGGTAAGCCTTTTCAGACTCTCCAGAAATATGAACACGCTTACTAAATACAAGGAAAGGATTGGGCCGTACTACAAAGAGACTAGAGGGCTTGATATAGTTAGACGACTACGCAGGCAGTTACCTCACGCCACATCATCACTCTCCCGTTTCCTTCATGTGACTTTCTCTGCTCGATTTTTTGCTTTATTCTCGTCCATGTATATGGCTGGCGCCTTCTCGCGCACACGATGATTTCGAGCTTTGTATTATTTAATTTAAGCTCGAAAAAGATGACGGCTAATGCGTTTCATTTCAAACCGATCACATTGGTACTGCTCATGCTCCTAATTTGTTGGAAACCCCCCAATGATCCGCATTATACTACGGAGAAAAATAACTCGAGACTCTACATACTTATCGAGGAGGTGAAACCTGTCGGTTTCGTTAGACTTTTGACTGCTTTTAAAGGTGATTTATTCCATTTCTGGTGAAATCCATTGTTACTGTGGTCGGCAACTACATCACGCTTTCTCAGTTCTCGTGTCAACTTAGCTCTTTGATTGTAATTGCTTTCGTTCGAACCGGAAAACTTTACAGGACGTGGGGGTGACGCTGCTCGAAAAGGACTCTATGATGATCCCAGAACTGTTCCTAATGATGGCATCTCCACAACCATAGACAACATTGGTGACCACAGGACGATGTGTGCGGATCCGATCGCTACGGCACGTCTGGCATTCTCTGAGGAACTAAACTTCCACTTCACAATAACTTTCCTTGGAGACAGGTAGACAGGCTAGAACCCATCAAAGTTGAAAATTTGAAAGAAATTGTTGCTGGGATCGTGCAATACCGCACACCATTGAGAATTATACACAGGAGAGTAAGGACGAGCAAGCCTTTAAAAGGGGGGCTGAGGTGACGGTGGAAATCCAGTTCAGCAACTCGCTCTACTAGACCACAGTCTCTGCTCCTTGACTGAAAATGTTTGCTCGCCTCTCCACTGTCTTCCTCCTCGCCCTTCCCGTCCTCGTCTCTGCTGGCCCTACTCATCCCACTGGAGGAGGCAACTGCAGCTCCGGTCAGGAAAATTGCTGCAACAGCGTCCAGGACGTTAGTCGCCTATAATATTGTCTTGCCTCGCGGTCACTGACGTTTAGATATATCCAGGCCAAGGATGCCAACGTTGCTAAGATCCTCACAGGCCTGCTTGGCGTTGCCGCACAGGGCATCACTGGCCAAGTTGGAGGTGAGTCCCCTCCGTCGTACGATTAAACCACAAGCTTGAACTGAATTGTCTCCCAGTGACCTGCACCCCCGTCACTGTTCTCGGGGTCAGTGGTCAATCCTGCAACCGGCAGACCGTGTGCTGCGACGGCAACAACTTCGTGCGTTTTCCATTAATATATTGCGTGTACCCAGCCATTTACAATTCATATGCCTCATGCAGAACGGCATTGTCGCCGTCGGCTGCACCCCCGTCAACGTCAACCTTTGAGTGTGCGAGCAATTCGTGGATTCGTTGGAGTACATTTTGACATTCATTAATTCATTAGTGACTAGTATTCTTTATAATTATACCCGAACATGCCAATCCATTTTTTTATTGACGCGTTCAACCTGTGCTCTGAGTCCAAGGCGGATCCCCATACGAATGTAATGATCGTTTTTGGTAAGCCACTAGTCAGTCCATCGACGGTCGCTGAATTTTTGGCGCTCCACAATTAGTGGGCCAAGCAACGCGCATCACTATCGTTTCTTTGAATTGGAGACTTCACAAACAGAAAATCCAAACAAACACAGGCGGATTTTCGTCGACGACTGTATCGCGGTCGCTCACTCTTAGCACTCCGTGGCTAGGTAAAAGTAATACATCCCACAAACCTTCTAGAATGTTTGCTGGCTGTCCTAGGAACTTCAAAGAAGCTTTTCTCGAAGGCTACCAAGTAATTTAGTAATTCAAATTGGAATAGACACTAGAACCTCTGAAAGCCCCCGACCCAATCCCACTGGTACTGCAGATTGAACTTTAAAGGCATGCGATCGTGCGATCGAACGCTGAGTTACATGCCAGTATTCTGTGCGATGTTCTAGATCTATGGTGGTTAGGAATGGGGTGGGGGAAACGCTTAAAAGACGCACTCAAATGAGGGGGAAATCTCAGTTTAGCTCCTAGCTTTACTACCATCCATACCTCATATTGCGGCCATCGACAATGCTCTCTCACATCGCTGTTACTTTCCTCCTCGCTCTTCCCCTCGTCCGAGTCGCCCTCGCCAACGAAGCCGGAAACTGCAACTTTGATCAACAGCACTGCTGTGAAAGCCTCCATGACGTTCGTCGTTCATCATCCTCTTGACACCTAACTACTGGTCGTTTGATTATAACGCGTGTGTATACCTAGGCCGATGACGAAGGCATGTCCGATCTCCTTGGCTTCCTTGGGATTGATATAGGAGACATAACGGGACAAATTGGAGGTATGTTTTTTGCTCTGAGTCGCACGATGCCGTTGACGCTTAGTACAACACCCATCCAAGTGACCTGCACCCCAATTTCGGTTATCGGAGTCGGCAGTAATTCCTGCAACCAGGAGACTGTGTGCTGCTCGAACAACAACTTTGTGAGTTTTGAGACTCATTCGAGTCTGCGTACTGCGTAGTACTTACACTATCCCTCGTAGAACGGTGTCGTTACTGTTGGCTGCTCCCCAGTTAATGTCAATTTTTGAGGAGAGAGATGCATATCATGATGAACGATTGCAGTTATATAGTATCACGTATATGTATTCAAGATCCAGGCTTGGACCTTTGCCCTTTGTAGACATATAACCAAGTATCCTCGTGCTGAATCTGTAAATTTTGAGAGTCGGGACGTTGACCTAGCGCCACGTTTAACCCCTGAACACACTTTTACAAATCAACCTTGACCTCAGACTGTTCGGACGTCTCTCATCCGAGTCATGACAACTTTCTTTGAAGTCCATGTAAAATTATGCTAACAAGTTCTTCGGAATCTCCGGAGAAGAAATGGCATTTGTACGATTCCGACTTAGGAGTGTTGCATCACGATGCGGCACACGAAAGTTAAAGTGCGAGACGCGCGCGCAACACCACGCGACGCGACACCCCAACTCCAGACGCCAACGACACAAACACCCATCTTCATGGGCACATGGTGTAGTTGGTTATCACGCCCGCTTAGCATCCTACATTGGCAGGGTACCTGCGGGCGGTCCCCGGTTCAATTCCGGGTGTGTCCATAAGGAACATTGTCTCCTCTCTTTTTCCTCAGAGAGAGAGAGAGAGAGAGATGGAGAGAGATACGGCTCTGTGTACACTGAGCTTTGGCCAGCATGCCATGCACGTGTAGTCTCATAGAGTCGAAGTCGGACGCGTCAGCGTCAGTATACTCCTCGCGCATCCGGACGACCGTGAAGGACGACGTTCTTAAAGTTGGCCATGGTATGATGGTGGGACAGCTATACACACATACTAGTTCTGCAGTCCCGATCAAGTTAACGTTGTCGGCCACAAAATACTGTATATGAGATATGTACACCTAATCTTTTCATATCACCACTTCACTTCAACTTCACTTGCGCCACATGTCATTGTACAATTTGATGATGATCATGAACCCAAGTACGAGTCGAGGTCGAGTTAGGCTATCAAATAAACAAAATAAGTGTAAGTGATTCCAAGGTTGGTATTGGTATGAGTAGTATTGGTATGGGTATTGGTATGGGTATTGGCAATTGACGAATTAACGAATTTCGAGTCTCGACATACGCGTTACATGTTTTCAAAATAAAATAACAAATCACAAGTCACAAACACAAATCACAAGGAAAAGTAAAAGGAAAGAAAAAAGGAAGAGAAACGAGAAACGAGAAACATGATGCAGGCAGAGTATTGAGGATGGATGGAAGACAGGGATGGGGGTATGCAGGCATATGAAATGAAAAGTCCTGTTACGTTCTGTTACGGGATGGGATGGTACGGTACTGCATGGAAGTATGTATGTATGGCTGGTTGTGGATTGTAAATGGTGGATGGATGGGTAGATGGTAGATGGATAGATGCATAAGATCTTGCTTGCGTATATGTATGTATATATGTAATGCAATTGTTGTTGATTCGAGTCGATTAAGTTAGGATTGCGGAACCAGGCACGGGAACGGGGTCGGGGTCGGGAACGGGGAGAGCTGTAGATGTCTGAATGGATATTCATGTCGATGTCGATGTCGATGTCGATGGGGATTAGGACGAGGATGGATGGAGCGTAGATGGAAGCACGGATTATATACAGTGACATATACCTATAACATGAGATGTGATGTGATGAGATGCGCTGCGAAAGCTGGTTGGGGTTGGGTTATCGTGGGCGTGGGCATGGGCGTGGGTTGGGCTGGGTTAAGCCAGTGGACGGTGAGCGGCGGGCGGGAGCGGTTGGGTCGTAAAGTTGCGCGTGTCCGTTCCCGCATCCAAATCCATGGCGCGAAAAAGCAATAGAATGACAGACAGAGAGAGCGGGAGAGCGGGAGACGGTCCACCCAATCACCTAATCAATTTGCCATAATCCAACCTACTCTCCCCCTTCCCCATCATGCCCATCCCACCATGCCCATGCCCATGTCCCCCACCCCTCTCCTTCTTCGGAAACGCCGCCCAAAACCTCAACGTCTCATCCCCCGCTCCAGTCACAATCGTCTCCCCATCCGGACTCATCGCCAGATACAAAACCCTATTTGTATGCCCTGTCAACGCCGCCACCATACTCAACCTCGGATACCTCCAAATGCAAATCTGGTTCTGCGCCGTCTGGCTTGAAAACCCGTGCGTCGACACCAGCTCGTGCGAGTTCAGGCTCCATATGAGGTTGCACACCTGGGATCCGGTGTCGAGGGAGGAGAGGGAGGTGCCTTGGATGGTGTTCCAAAAGCGGATGTGTTTGTCTTGGGTCCCCCCGCCTGTGGCGAGTACGCCCGGGATGTGAGGGTCCCAGGCGAGGGCTTTGACGGCTGCGGTGTGATCGTGGAATTTCCAGAGGGGGGCGTCGCTTGGGCCGTCGTCGTCTGCTGTATTAGTCCCAGTCCCGCTTGTGTTCCCAGTCGCGCCTCCACTCCCACTCCCACTAGCCCCTGAACTAGCCCCAGCCGCCCGCGCACCCACTCCCGCCCTTCTCGACCCCCTCAAATCCCAAATACACACCTTATTATCATTCCCCCCGCTCGCCAGACTCGCTCCCGCACTCCCCACGCCCTCCCCACCAAAACTCCACTTAAGCCCACACACCTCCTGCTTATGCCCCGCGCACTTCCTAAACGCGCCCCTCCCCGGCGCGCGCAAGTCCCGATGCAGCACGGAGCGATCGCGCGAGCCCGAAGACAATACGTGCTGATTCCACGCGAGCGCGCCGATGCGCTGCGTGTGTGCTTTCGCGTAGGTGCGTTTGAGGGAGAGGGTGGATGCGTCGTAGATGTGTAGATGGCCCGAGAGCGTGCCCACGGCTAGGGTGGTGCCTTTTTGGACCCAGGATACGGAGGATACGGTGTCGTTTTGGTCGGATAGGTCGCAGAGTTTGCTGACGGCGGCGTTGTGGGCTGTCCAGAGGTAGACGCAGGAACCGAGGCCTACGCCGAGGACGTTGGTGGATGACCAGTCGACGAGGTTTAGGTAGAAGTCGTCTGCGAGGTCAGGGGCGTCGAGGACGCGATAGGGGGTTTTGCAGACGCTGCGGGGTTGGGGGCGGGGGGACTCGAGGAGACGGCGGCTGGCGGCGCGGACGGGGGACATTGAGTAGGCGTCATCGGTGGTGTCATCTAGCCTGCGTGTTGGGGTTGCGGGATTTGAGGAGGGGGAGGAGTAGGCGAAGAGGCGACGGCGTGTTGGGGTTGATGGGGGGGCGGTAGAGGTGGATGGGCGTGTGGGTGAGATTGAGCGTCTGGGCTCGGGAGGGGTAACTTCGGAGTGGAGGACTGAAGTGAATATGGCGTTGGCTTGTTCTATAGAGAGTGAATGAATAAATGAAGTAGATAGAAATGGACTTGGTCACCTTTAAGAGCATCAGACTCGGATGGAATAAGTCTGTTCTTGTTTGGAGTGGATGGACGGTCGTGTTGTAAGAGATGGTAAGAGGTTCTAATGTCGCCTTGGTCTCTGTTTGGGACAAAGCGATCAGCATAGTCTTGAGGAGCATTGACTCGTTCAGAGCGAAGTCGCTTTCCAAAAGGCGAGTTCTTCATGGTCACCAATCAACAACCCGTGGGAATATTATACAGAATGGCCTTTCTCTACATGTCCGTCTTGCCAAACTTTGAGGTTCCTTTGTTCTTTGTTGCCCTGTTCTCCTTTTAACCCATTACAGGAATTACGCGTTCAAGATTATCTCCACGCCTACTCAACAACAGGTCGTCCCCCACAACCATGTCCACCTCAACCTACAGATCCACAAGCACGCATCACTGCAGGCTTACCCCCGCTCTTCAACCCCCTCTCAGAAGCAGATTTTCTCGCCATAAAAGACCCAGAATCCCTTCCCCCCGCACATGAATTCTCACCCACCCTATCTGAACAAGACTTTGCCACCCTCCAGTCCATCTCCGCCATGCCCTCATTTCAATTCTTCTCCCACGAAGAGCTCCGTATATACGCCTACATCGCAGGCAATGTCCTCTCTCCCACACCCATCGCCATGTCCCCTTTTGTCCAATCCAGTAATTCAACGACAACTACCTCGGCATCACCCGCATCTGGACCCGCAGGAGCAGAACAGCTACTCGCCATCACTACACAGCCAGCGTACGCGGGGCACAGCTTCGAGGTATAATTCAATGGTTCTCTCTTTCCCACCAACTGACACACACTCTCAGGAACTCCGCGTCACGTACATGCAAGCAGGCCGCGAAGTTTCGTCTGCCGAAATCATCGCGTCCCAATCACCCCGTCCCCCCGCCTCCGGCTCTGGCTCTGGTTCTGGTGTTGGCTCTGGCTCCAGCTCCGCACCCGCCGCTCCCCAACCCCTTTTTGCACGTCCCGCTCCAACTCGGCTCTTCTAAGCCACGTGTACACTATATATTATACCAATATCATAATAATCTGTACCTCTACTTGTTTTTATTACTACGCATGAATATACCTCGTGTCGGTGTCTGTGCCCACGAAAAAATTTTCCCGGCAATCTTGCTACTCATGGACACACCCGGAATTGAACCGGGGACCGCCCGCAATCGCACAAATGCTAAGCGGGCGTGATAACCAACTACACCATGTGCCCATAAAAGTAAGTGTTTGTGGCGCCATACCTCTCGTGCCAGTGACGTGTCGTGTAAGACGCCGTAGCCCTGGGCTGCATCAAGTACTCAGGACATCGAGCACTCCGGCCTCCATCCTATGGTCCTTGGTCTTTGAAGTTGAACCTTAAAAAGTGCCCGTGAAGGTTTGGACTCTCTGGATAAAAAAAAATAAACATGAAATGCGGGATACATTGGACACACCCGGAATTGAACCGGGGACCGCCCGCAACCAGCTAATGCTAAGCGGGCGTGATAACCAACTACACCATGTGCCCATATATGTCTATGTCTGTGGCGTCATAACGGCTCGTGCCGCGTCGTGTCGCGTCTGAATCATCTGACATCAACGTCGTGTTTACGCCGTCGCCCATGCGTGGCATGTAATTATGGTCATCAAGCATCAAAAAAAAAAAAAAAAAAAAAAAAAAAAAAAAAGATACCCAGAAACCAAAAATGCCAACAGACAAGAACTAGGGGGAGGCGACGGCGGGACTC
>JABAJU010000129.1:0-60642 GCA_018220975.1 Tephrocybe sp. 9980TJB
TGATCATTATTGACAATGAATACAAACTATCATTAGTCTGAGTTATTGATCATTTTATTGACAATCAATACAAAACACCATTAGTCCAAGTTTTTAATCATTATCAATCATTCAACAACCATTATTAGTCAAAGTTATTGATCATTTTATTGACCATCAATACAAAACATCATTAGTCCGAGTTTTTAATCATTATCAATCATTCAACAACCATCATTAGTCTGAATTATTGATCACTATTTTATTTTTTCAACTAAGTTCAGCATGGTGGTAGCTACTATGTCAGGTGGTAGCTACCAACTTTCATTGTGACAAGATAGGTGGTAGCTCCCACATATAAGTGGGAGCTACCTTGGGAGCAGGGCCCCTTAGGGGCCATTTTTCAGTGGGGGGATTATCCCCAGTAGGGCCCCACCCCAGGCAGCCTGAAGTCACGAGCAAGAAGTTACGATGAGACCTTGCACTCTACAACTTGGCCCTGTGATCTCTATGAGTACATGAATTATCCATTAAATGAAGCTTACTGGAGTAGTGGTTTAGATATCTAAATTTAAGCCTAAATCGCTGAAGAAAATGTGAGAGGAAGGGTTGAGGAGCCGTTGCGCTCTCTGATGTGCTTATATACCCTCCTGTAACAATTGATATTATCAAATGGTATGTTCTTTACATTCTTTTTGCAAGCGAACATTCATGAATAGTAGCCGATGCCATACGGTAATATGAGCTCCTTTTGGCTTCTAGCAGGAAGAGGTACACATACATTCCTCTTTGATGTTGAATATCATTATACCTATGGAGATACATGAACTTAGACCACAGAAGATGAATCTACAGTCCGGGACACAGAAGATGAACCTACAATGCAAGTTTTAGATTCATGCTGCAATGCTACACCTTGTTGACATGCCCGCCATGCAAAAATTATGATCCAAGGGCCCAGTAGATGAGTGTTCTCCCAAAGAAACCTGACATAGCAGACGAGGCATAGGTCGAGGTACTACGCTGACAGCAAAGGCATGCCCAGATCCAATGAGTGCTTCTGCAGGTCAGTTTCAACTTGATTGAAGTGGACGTTCCCTATTAACTTGAATTAGTGCCCAAATCTGTGCCTCCTCACACTTGCAAAGTCACAGAGCTGCGTCCAGATCCTCCTGACCCAGACGAGGCACTTATGTCCCAGCGTCACTCCTCGTTGCTCATAACCTCCATATCTTCAGATTTATCATTAACCTAGATGCAGACCAATTTAATCAGACCAACAGTGCTGTGTGGAGTGCGTCCCCAGCTTTTCTTAAGTTCTGGCAGTCCCAAAAAGGTGTCATAGTGAAGGAGTTGAGACTTTTTGAGCAGGAGCTCCCTCAGAGCTCTAATTATTCATACTTCAAACCAATATAACAAGTCTTTTATGCAGCTCATAATTAAATCATACTTTTGGACTTAGGTACAAAATCATTCAAAAACTCAACTAGTCTTCAGGTGCACGCATGTGATATTGAAATGGTGGAAATTGTAGTAGCATTGATAGTACAATTATCCTAAAATATATTGTAGTTACTCTTCATCAAAGCCAGGAGTCATATGATACATCTGCATCATCGTCTGCTGAAATTGTTGAAATAGCTGTTGAACAGTATGTGGGTCGAGATCATGGAGTTCTGGAGGAGCTGAATGGCTAGATGCTGACTAGGCCTTGTATGATCGTGGTTGCGACCGATGCTAATGCTCATTGTCAGATGGCCTGACATGCTTTGCTGGCAGAGGAAGATTGTCATCATCATGCTGCAAACGTGACTGCCACTCACTATCTGAGGGCTTACGTTTCATCTGTGCTAGGCGATGGTCATCTTCAGTGGTGCCACTGTCAGCTCCTTCAGCATGGTCATCAGGAGGAGCAGTCTGCTTCGCCCTGCAGAGCAACCTAGCTTTGTTGCTATTACTAACGTGCATAAGCACATCCCCCGATTGGCACAGAAGTAACAGTATGTGTGACCATTCCAAGTCAACCGGCCAGAGTTTCATTGCAGCTACAAAAGAGAGTTTAAGTGATTCTTCAACGAAAGGGCAGCTATGTGGCTTACCTTCAGTCCAGGAAACCATCTGCATATAGTCATCATTGTTGGCCTCTACCCAGTCCTTGACATGTTGTTTGATGTTGAGGTGCTGGATGGAGCTGGACTTGTTGAATTCAAAACTGGACTGTGGTAAACGAGCCATGGGGGGCCAGTTGATAAGTCTGATCTTGTGCTCAATAGCAAAATCTGCCCAACCCGTCCACTGGATCTTCCCAACTTTCCTTGCCTTATCCAGAGAGATTCCTCGACTGAGGAGAATCTCGACTAGAGAGACAAAATGAGGTCAGGTAAATTGAATAGGTTGTATCAATGACAACATACTGATGTCATTTTGCAGGTACACAACCAATGCATGTTGCTGAAAGTCATGCAATGCTTCATTTGGTCTCTGACAGACAATAAAAGGTTCATGGCCTCTGTCTTTGCCACGTGCTTTGGCTTTTGCTGTGCTGAAGGTATTATTTAACATTGAGCAATAGAACAAAGATGGAACACATACCAGAAAAATGCATCAAAATCAGCTAACTGACTAGTGAATGAGGAGGGCATTTCTCTCTTTGCAGCCTCATACAGTTCAGAGCAACCAAACATGCAACTGTGCATCATACCATACTGATCCAGCTCTGTATTGATAATATAGCCAAACACTTCAAAACTGAACATTCATGCAAGTAGGTACCCTGAAGTAACATTAGGATGTGATGTGGACAACGACAAAAGAGACTTACAAGTTTGATCACCTGGTCTGTACAGTATACCAGAGCTCATTTTATGTCTCTCTTATACTCAATACACTCTGGATGGCCAGCCATCAACTGTTTGTGCCAGTCAACAAATCACTGCAGGCACCTTTGTTGCGCCTTTGAATCTTTCCCTTTGTCGCTGAGCTGCTCCTTTAAGTACTGCGTAAATGTGTTCTTGACGACAGTCATCCAAACTCCTCTGTCCACTAAAAGAAGATAAACATGGAGATGATGGGAAAGCATGGAGAACATACTGCCTACTGGCATCTCATTTTCAATGTTATACCAAACTTGGAATGCATTCTACCCATTCATCTGATACCTCGGTGCAGCGAGACCTTGCCCAACGTGTTCGAAAAGCAAGGTGATGGGCTTGTTGGCTCTGCGGGCGAGATCGTTGACCTCATATATGTATCATGCATGAATGACATTCATAGCATCCTTGTTTGCATCTGAGAGAGGACCAGGCACATAGTTAGAGGTAGGTGCCTGGGGCACAGGATTAAGCTCCTGTTTAATAGTGTCAGCATCCTGGGCATTGTCATCGTCAAACTGCTCTGTGTCATCATTGGCATGCTGCCTAATATCCTCCTCCTCATTTCTTTAGGTTCTTCTCCTCTGTAGACCACAGGGACCTCATACAAATCCTGGCTGCAATGCATTAACTCTGTATGGAGAGTTTTGAGGACCAATGGCAAAGTCAGCTTACATTGGATAGTATGCCTCAAGAGGATGAGAATCTAAACAACGGTATGGTTATTAGTTATGCTGTCTCTGCGTGTCTGGCAACAACTTACCTGAGAATATAGCATCAGGTCTGCCTCAATGGGAAGGGGGTTGAGGCGTTCAAGCAAGGAAGGTAAAGTTACAAAACCTCTGATGCTGAGATCATACTGAAAGTCGAGATTAGTGGCAAGCATAATGAGAGTAAGATATTTTGTGCACCTTGTCAACTATGCAGCCTCCATTTGTTCTGGCTGACTGTTTCAGTGCTGTGCACACCTTGCTACATGAGTGGGATTCAGGATGCCAGCATTGGCCAAATAGAAAATCATAGTAATTGTTTATAAGCATTAAAGAGGGACTGGCATGTCTGTTGCAATTGGAAACAGTAAAGGTAAACTAAGGTAAGTAATTCATTAATTAATTACAACAGCATGACTACATATGCAGAGCCTGCAAGTGGTTGTTGTCGAAAGGAAGAAGGAGCAGAAGGTGTTCATATGTTTGGGGTCCAGTATTTATACCCCAAAAGTGATTAGATCAATGAACTTGAAAGCTTTTCGAGTCCTGTCAGGCCGTCGGCAAATTTGCAGCCAGATGAACTCAGCTGTTCTAATCAATTTCTAGGTATATATACTGGACACGCCAGGCTTTCGTGATTTTTTCCTCTTGCTTACCTACCTCCACCATCTAGCTACAGGTAGTATAGTTATATATGTTATTGTAATGTCTACTGTACACAGCGACAACACCTTGAATGTAGGCATCATTGTTTAATTTCAAAGTTGAGTCTCGGGAATACAATGAACGTATCATATTGCAGGAAATAGAGGCTGTGCAAGGCATCCTTGCCCACACCAGCCCCAATGCTATGAGTTCCTGCTACTGTTTCCCTCATTAACATTATGTAATATCAGATAAGCAACCAGACATAGTCGTTTGCCCTCCAAGCCAAGCAGGAAAGCACGACGCTTGCACTCCAGGACACGTAGGAGATGAACAGGAACACTGGCAAGATGACTCACACTGTCCGAAGCAAAAAATTCGCGTGAGTCCTATCTATGTGTCTTGCTGTGCAAAAGGTGTACTAACACCAGGCAAGGCCACTCCCTTGTTTGAGGGTGAACAAAGCGATGAAAATGAGGAGGAAGGACAGGACCAGGAAAGGAATGCTAGTGACGATGAGGACAAGGAGGACGGTATGTCATGGTCCCAGCCCATTCACTTGCCAAGCAACAGAGTAGAGCAGAGGAGCGGCGAGGATGAGGAGTGCAGTATAACCCCTCATTTATTGCCATACCCTGCTTTTCTGACCATTTACGTAGATTCTGAAGCATCGAAAGGCAAGAGTAGAGCAAGGAACACAGATAGACAGCCCCACAAACGTGCAAAGATAGCAGTGAGTACCTCTATTGCTTGGCTACAGCTCTTCCTTATGGCATGCCAGAAAGCATCTATGTTCCTTGATCTCGAGGCTGGAGAATCTGCAGGTGAGGATAGTGGTGAGGAGGAATTAGAGTGCAATGAGGTATGTGACATTAGAATAATGTGAATATGATGAGGTGTGATATTATAATGTGAATGTGAATGTGATGAAGTATTTGACATTGTCTTGTGACATTATATTGTGATGAATTGTGAATAATAAAGGTAATGTTCAAGTTTATAAAATTCCATGAAAAGTCCATATGAATCCATATAAAGTCCATATGTGAGTCAATAAATTTTGTAATGAAATTAAGTCTAGTTAGGGTCCATGTCAAGTCCAGGTAGTGTTCAAGATATATTTTACCTGTAATTGCACTCATTCTATGTGGAGTCTATCTGGACTTTAGCCCAAACCAGGGAGAGTGTAATGTACTCCTGGAATCCCTCATCATGCATACCAGGGCCCGATGCTTTCTGTTCATCTTCATCATTCACCACTTTGTTATATGCTAACTTCTCTGCTACAGCTCTCAATCCTTATATTATGGCAGCTACAATCCTGGATGACGTCCGTATCCAGTTGTCATCAACCATACATGACCGCCACAAGGCTTTGCTGGTGGTAAATATGAGAACTCTGTCACCGTCTGGAAGAAGAGGGACAATAAGGAAGCTGGGATGGCAAAAGTGGTCATCGATGGCATCACAATATCTCTTACTGAATACTATATTTGTCTCCATCATCCTACCAAAAAGGGGCCAGCAGTTGTTATTGACCCACATCATGAGAGGTATTGCCAGGGGGTGGTTATCATTAACTTCAGAGACAGAGAGAAAGAGGTCACAGCCCGACCAATCAACGACCCGTCGCCAGCTAACCTTAGGACCAAAAATCGCTTTCAACTACCCCTTAACATACTTGCTGCCATAGAACCATGATAGATATACCAGCACATCTACAGGCATACATATACCAGGACACGAACACATTTTATTTAATTATTTAACCCTTGCAATAAGGACAACATGTATATTCAACTAGTTAATTCAAAAATTGTTACATTCACCGGCCCTTCACATGTGTGAAGGGCTTCCAGCATGATGTTTTCATCCAAGCTCTGTCTTTATGCCACACTCACCACAACACACTCGCCACAAGCCAGCTCTGATCATCGCCGATTCCTGATGTGAAGGTATGTCTCTGCCAACATTTGTGTTCCTGCTCCTTAGTCATACCCCTCAGTGTGCCTTTTCTCCTCATTCTCTAGATACCAGCAATCTGTTCCACATGGTTTCTGTCACCCCTTCAACCCCTCTCTCACTATCAAATTTGAGGTATTTCAAGTCCATCTCGGGAACAATTTCGTGGCTCACTTTAGTGAGCCTAGTACCTCAATCAAGCATACCCTTGACCCATGATATACCAACGCTTAGCGAGCAAAACTGCATGCTCTGGGTGGGATGACAAATACCTCCCCTCATTACCTGCTTTGTACACTACAATCATGATATGAAATTGAGGTATACCCACTCTAGTACCTGAATGAATCCTCAGGTTGACACTTTACCCCAGGACCGCATGATTCACTCCCTGCTGATTTTCTCCAAGGTGATATTTTTCACCGCATGGGTCCATCCACTGGATGTGATGCTGACACTGTGCACTTTCAATAGCCATACTTCCAGATTTCAGCTGTAGTCATTTGTTGCTCAGTTGTGATCATGCGTCACTGGAGATGCTTCCGCAGCTGAAGCTTCAGTAGTAAGTGTGCAACTATTGTTAGAAAGACTTTCTTATAACCTTACTTACAGTCATTGAAACATTATGACATGATGTCCTAAGCTGTCCAAAGATGTACTTCGAAATGCTCCAACTCCTAGCCCCAACTATACTCCCCTCCATGGACCTTCTCGTTCTCACATTCAAAGCCTTAAAAAAATCCCTCCCCTCATCTTCCTCACTCATGGAAACAGTCTCATTCAGAAGGGTTATGTCCCCATGCCATCCAAAGATGCGCCAAAGCCTACACCTCCTTTAGTGGATGATAAGCTCTTTCTGGTGGTGGATGAAGACAGACTTCAAGATTCTACTGAGCTTTCACGGCACCATAGAAAGAAAGAGAGACAATGGCAACAGTGGCAATGCAAAGTTATACCAAGTTTGGTGGAGCTGTACATGGAATTAATGCAAGTGACAAATGGCTTAAGAGAGGTGCATGGACTCCGATGTAAAACATGTACCTGTGGGCAGTCAGTAGAGACGATTAAAGTTTTCTTGGTTTGCTTTGACAGTGAGTTTTCAAATGCCTCAGTTAAAACTTATCTGATGAATCAATAAGCCATTGACCTCATCGACATTCCTATTTGCCCATGTGCCTCTGCAGTACGACAGCTCGTTGAACTTGTCTGTTTCCTATTGGCACCGCTTCGGCCCACCATTGCTGTCGACATAAAGGTCCTCGACTTTGTTGGCTCACTGTTCTTAAATATCACCCCCAATCACACAGTGTGGTGTAAAACAGTAGAAAGTTTCCTTTCATCTCAGGGCTACAAGTTGAATCACAAGGTTTGTACATCCTTACTATTTTTGTAATCTGGTATTGACCTAACAATGTCAGGAATCGCTCAGAAAAAGATTTGAGAATTCTCTCCAATAATATATTGCACTGCAAGATGCCACGACAGAGCACGTAGACTCTATCCTGCACTCCTGCTGACTTCAGATAACCGAGTTGGACGATGGTCTTGATCTCAATAATCCAGATAATGTGCCGCCATCCTCCCCATGCCCCAGGCCATTCGATACCCTGCTCAACCTTCATGTGCCATCTCACACTGCGCCTGATGCTCCAGGGCCATCTCTCACTGCACACAATGCTCTAGGCATACACTGTCATGATACCATTGATGACTGTGAACCAGGATCACAATTACCACCCTCCACCCTTGGTAACAACATCAAGAACGTTGATGAAAATCCACGAATGCCATCTCGAAAGCGATGGTGGCAGCATGACATTTCAAGGTCTATGCCTCCAAATCCTTTTGAAAGTGCACCTCCTTGTCAGCACCCCAGTGATTACCTTCATTCTGCCTGTCCTCTTTGTTTCAGCGGGAGCTTCCCTCAAGGCCAGGTACAGTCAGAGTGAGTATTCTATCGTGTTTTAATACTTTACTGACAACCCTAATGTTTAGACCTGATATTATTGTCTGCATTGATGCTTGTTTCACACAGAAATGCAATTGATAGGCCCGAGACCCACCTTGCTTCTACTAATGAAGTGTATTCATCCAGAAAAAGGTTGCTGACAGCATGGAGAGCTACATCTCTGCTCGCTGCCCAGCCAAGAAGCTGTGAGCCACAAAACATGCATGCCAGGTGGATGAAGATACAGAGGAGGATGGGTATGAGGGCACATTGCATGTTCCTAAGTTAGTGTTAGATGACTGCGAGGCTGGCTTTACAGCTGCAGACGATTGCCGCCAGAAGGCTAGTACACAGTTCTTCAACGATACGGCCTTGATAGCTCTTGTATGTCAACATGATGTTGTACTGTGGCTCGTCAACATGAAGTCAGCGGGAGAGAAGCAACATTATGCCCTTGTTTTACTTGAAACTCTCTTTCAACACATTCCTCTGGACTTCAACATAGGGATTTTGGATGACATTGGATGCCAATTAGAATGAAGTTGCACAAAATGGGGATTCCTTGACCATTACCTTACGTGCCTTGTCTTTGCTATATCAGTCAGAGTGAGTATCGCTCTGTGGAGGTTTGTAAATACAGCAGATGCTTCAGAGTGGGGACAATTGCAGAGATCATGGAAATTGATAGATGGGAAGTTTTCTGGCCTGTACTTTCTTCCAGGGGGCCTGGCAACGGAAACGGCGCCCTATAATGATGTAATTGACCGATGGGAGCACCCTGGTCCGTGCACATAGCTACCAGTATAAATAGTTTGATATTTTCACTTTTAGGACCCAAGTTACCTTCTTGCAGGCTCGGAGTACCCCAGGGAGTGGTATTGCCTAGGCTTTTGAGTTGGGAAGCTTTGCTTTTATAGAATAATCTTCTTGAGACCATTCCAGGTGTTTATCAAGCTCTTGAGATCATTGAGACTTGGTTTCATCTAGTATACTTTATACACCAATAAAAGCACATTCTACTCGATCTATTCAGTGTGAATTGAGTGTTCTGAACGTTGTAATTAAGCCCCACGAACTTGAGCGATTGGTAGCGATTTGAGTTGGTCATTGTCTTCAACAGTGATCATCTTTAAAAGTAACCACCCAGCTCATCACCGTGAGAACAATTCAGATGGAATTGTAGTATTGTTGTGGTATGGTCAGAACATCGCTGCAAAGTCTTCTTGAGATAGGAAATTTATACATCTTGGAGCAGATGGGTATTGACGATCTGTGGATAACCAAACTTTTTGACCAACTTTGTACTGAGGAGCTTCTCCATGAGTAAGGTCTGCATAGTGTTTCATTTCATCTCTTGCTTTTAATAAAGCTGCCTGAGCTTCCTCCTGAATATGTTTCATTTGCTCAGCAAATTCATTGGCTGTTTCTTTCTGGCTTTCTCTTTGAGGTTCTGTGCCTAATTGTGGATGCAATCCAGTATTATAATAAAAAGACGTAAACTGTGTGGCTGAATGAATAGTGTTATTGTGTGCAAATTCTGCAATGGAATCTATTCTGGCCAATCATGCTGCCTATGATCAATGAACAATTGTAGGTATTGTTCAATCTTCTGATTGACTCATTCAGTTTGTCCATCAGTTTGAGGATGGTAGGCCATATATAATTTAGTCTGAATTTCCTGTAACATGTTCAATTCTTTCATCAAGGCAGATGCAAATTGGGGACCTCGATCTGACAGAATAGAATCTGGTAGTCCATGTAGTTTCCAAATATGATTCTGGTATAATTTAGCTAATCCCAGAATGTTGGTTTCAGAAGTACTTGGAATGACATGAATTCCTTTTCCTGCTCGATCTACTATCACTAATAATGCATCCATCCCTTGTGCTTCTGGTAAGCCTACAATGAAGTCAACAGAAATTGCCTTTCAGGGTTCTCATGGTGTTTCACTTGGCATGAGTTTGCCTGCAGGTGGTTTTGGAAAATTCTTATATCGTTGGCATTTGTCATAGCCTTCAACATAAGTATTGATGTACTTTGTCATTCCTGGCCACCAATAATTTTGTGAGACCAGCTCAATAGTTTTAAAATGTCCTGAATGTCCAGCAACTGGAGAGTCATGATGAAGTTTTACAATATCCCTGCATAATTGATCATCTCTTGGTACGTAAACTTTTCCTCTAAAGAGAATAAGTTTCTGTTCTTCTGACCATTCTTCTGATCTCAACCATTTGGTTGGTGATCATTTCATCTCTTCTACTGCTTTTACTACAGCCTCGTCTTTGTTTTTGGATTTTCTAATTCTGGTTAAAAGTCCTTCCTCTGATCCTTCTATCAATACATGACCCTGTTGAAGAGCTTTGATTGCAAAAAATTTAGGTTTCAGCAATGTGACCACTTCATTGTCATTTTCCACTCCCTCTTTATGATCTGGCCTCCTGGACAGAGCATCTGCTTTTCCCATTGAAGCTCCAGGCTTGTGTAATAATTCAAAATCAAATCTGGATAAATATGAAGCCCATTGTGCTTATCATTGGTTAAGCTTTTTGGAAGTCATAAAATATTGGAGATTTTGATGATCTGACCATATGTCTACTTTATGTGATGCCTATTCTAGGTAATGTCGCCATGCTTCCAAAGCTCTGAGAATGAGTACTTTACACTCCCCCACCTGTTCCATAAACTCTCATAGAGTTTACATGTATTTCTATGTATCCAGTATGTACTGCTTATGTGTATTTTTTATACAGTTACATATCATTTATGTACTATTTATGTATAATTTACTGCTAATTTACATCAAAGATATCCAATTTTATACTGGTTGCAGTACATAGATTTTATGTATCATTTATGTATAGTTTATGTAAGAATTATAGTTTGGATGAGAAATACGTGAAGTTTATGTATAGTTAACATAGATTTCGGTATGTAGAGTCTATGTATATCTTATGTATTGAATACATACAACTTATGCTACTCTTACTTATAAATATTTTCAGATAAATTCAAAATAAATGTGTAAAATTCAGAGTAAATACAGAAAATAAAGGTGGCACTTTATAGTCTCTCTTGGTTTTATGTAACATCTATGTAGAGGTTACCTAGATTTCTACATAAAGTTCATGTTGATTTAACCTAAATATGTCTAATTGTGTTAGCCTACATAGACTATGTCACATAGAGGTGAGGCTAGGTCTTTTAATAATAATAATTATAGCAGCAAGCAAATGATAATAAATAATAACAAATAACTGTAAAGAATAGTAAATGACTCTTGGAGTCCTCAACGTCTTCCCAATCCAAGTCTCCATCACCATCCTGAGGCTCCAGCTCACTCTCTATAACAGATGATGGTTCTGGCTCCCGAACTAGCAGCTCAGAGCACAATAAACATTTCAGAAACTGAAGGGTCTCCACAATGTCACCTTTCAGACGATTTTAGCGCTTGCTGATAGTGATTCCTGCACCCGAAAACGCATGCTCACTTGATACAGATGATGCTAAGATGGCAAGGTAATCACGGGCTAATGATGCCCAGATCGGGAGGCATGTCAAATTAAGCTGAGCTGTGATCAGTCATTGCATTACTTGGAGAAAATAAAATAGCAGCTTACACTCTGCCAGCAATCCAAACTCCAGACCAAACAGTAGAGATAGATAAATGAATAGAAAGGTAATATATTCCACAGGGCATGACAATAGAAGGACTATATATTAGAAGAGAGAGGAATTGAGCAGTGTCAAAGATCATCTACGCAGGCATGGAGAGTCGAGATATGTTTGACTGTTTAAGCGCTAAGTGCGCTGTTGACAAAGCTTGAAAGCCTAACCAAACAGCTGAGTGGCTGTGAAGCTGCAGCTCAGGCTCACGGCTCAGGCTCATTCAAAAAGCAAAGCCGGGCCACAAGCTCCTTCAAGCTTTGCAAAAAGTCCGGCTCGGCTGGGCTCAAAGGGGCTCGTCCCGGCTTGGCCTGCGGCCTCAAGCCTAGGCCAGGGAAACACTAGTCAGCTCACCTCGCACAAAATACCCGTCAACTAACTGTATGCTTATACCGTACCGTACCGTATATGACCTGTCATGGCCGCAATGCGGGTCGGCTGACGGTACGGATTCAAACCATATTGGTCCCGTATGCATACGGCCGTATACCGTATACGGTACAGGTGGCAGCCCTAGTGCTCATGGCCAGTTGATTGTCTCCATTAGGTAACCACGATCCTTGTCGTATTAGCACTGCCACCATGTTATCTACTCACGCCACTCTCCTCAAGTGCTATACACACATGCGTCTCTTGGTTCAAAAAATCATGACATCGATCTCAGGTGAGACGAAAATGGTCACATTGTATGCGTAAAATTTATGCTCGCGCAGCCTTCAAATCTACATCAGGTACATCTGCCACCTAGCTAACCCCTCAAGTTTGTTCATCTTGTGATGTTAGGGATCCCGTATACTATGATTGTAGCCATGCATTTCATCTTGGGCTGTGATTCCTTATCTAAATTCAACGTCTGTAATGGTATAAATCTGGCAAGACTTACCTACCACTAGTACTCTTCCAAAATCATCCTTCACCATGACTCCCGAAGAGCGTTCCGTGCTTCAAGGCATTGGTTCTGTTATCTGGGAAAATCTAAAGATTGCTATTCCGCTTTATCTTTTGTATGGTATGCATGATTGGGAAGCCCCATAATTGCTCATGACCAACCGACATTGTACAGGAATCTTTGCTCCACTTACTATCATAACCATACACAATCTTGTCACGTACATAACACATTTTCCGTCATTCCTTTTCCCCACTCAGGCAACTTTTACAGGCAACGCGGCTTATCCTCGAACAACACCAAGGCCACGGTCGGCGTCATCATCTTCAGTTTCCTGGGGGCAATGGGTGCGATGATATCAGCCTTCGCATTGAACGTTGGCGCTGTTTCTGTCTTTACGCGTGAGATTGCCAATACGTCACTTGAAGATGTCGTCGAGAATGTGAATAAATTTATGAATCCATGGAGTGATTGCAGCTCAGATCTCATAATTCTTCCAGTATGTCCCTTCATCAATCATCAGTTTTCAACAACTGAATCATCCTCAGCCTGTTGTGAATGATGCACTTATCATTTGGCGTGCATGGTCAATCTTTTCTGAAAGACGCTGGGCAAAGTACATTTTGGCTTCTGCATGGATCATGAGTGCGGGTATGTATTTAGTTCAGGCCCTTAAACTTCTACTTATTACTTCAATCTCAAGCAATAAACCTCTCAAGTCTAATTGTTGACCCAAGGTTTAATGTTCTTGGTTCCAACGAACCTGCATTATACTACATTTCCAATGATTTACTTTCAGCATCACAAGTTCTGAGCTTTGTAACAAATCTCCTTGCTACTTCGCTCATTGCCTACGTCCTTCGGTAAGTTGATTATCTCACTTCACTTCAATACTCCATTCTTATAAGTTTTATGCTGTCCAGGGGCCATTTGAAGCTCATTAGAGGTCTTGAAGTTCAACGAGGCCTCCAAGGCCAATTCCGTGTCTGGCGAGTGCTTATGTTGCTCATGGATGCAGGTTTTGTTTATTGCGGTCTTCAGGTTTGGCCTCCTTGTACCTCCCACAAGCTGTCCCTGCTGACATTTCTGACATTTCCAGCTCATTGTCTTGATAATGCAGTTTATTCCTAGTACCAATACTGCAACATCATTCGTTCTAAAGCTAAGAACCTTCTATTCTTCATTCAACATGATCTCGGTTCGTTTCATATGCATGCACCTTCCCATTTGATTATACTCATATTGGATCTATTGTGTCAGATGTTCTATCCAACAATTGTAACATATTTCGTCCAGGGCCTTTCATCAGCGGCCGGAATCCACGCAGCGGCAACTTCAATTTACCAAGCTCAGCAACAAGAAAGAGGTGCCAATGTTTAGGGCCATGTACCTCCTTGTATAGTTGTTGCAGTTGATATGTGTATCAGTGGTTGCTCCTCTCGATTTCAATTCACTATATTTAGCTGGAAAAAGTGCAGAAAGGACACTATGTAGTGCCACAGTGCAGACTCATCATGCCGCATGGAACATTCCAGGTGTTTCAAAATATTGCTGAACCACTTTGAGGAGTCAGGGGAAGATCAGCCGTCAGACCTCAAGACTTCAAGAATCGGACTTGGGAGACTACAGTTGCCAGTTGGGTGCAATGTGCAGATTCTACAGGAAGAATCAATAATCTTGCTTGAACTGGCCAGTTTTTCGGGAGAGATCTAGAGCAAAAATGGGCAGGAATACCGTGCATCGATATGACCACCCGGAGGCCTAAAGGCCAAATTGCCCGAGCCTGCACACCGACACCATCCGAACGTTAATGCTTTGAAGCATAAGCTTAGGCATGCTCGTGCTGAGATATAGGCGCTTCTTTAAACGTTAGATAGTCCATTTGAATTTATTCGTATCTACCGTAGCACCGTATACACCATACACGGCCGTTTTTCTGCCGTACAGTACCGTCAGAGGCATTGAAACTAGCTTTACGTACGGTACGGAGCGACCGTGACCATAGCCTTACTATATATCTACAGCCGTAACAGTAAACGGACAGCGTGTACGTGGTTGCAATTGCTGTTGCTGTTGATGCTGTTGTTGTGCCCGCCACCGACCCCGATCCTGGCCCCGACGCAGGCTCACGCTCCCCACCCGGCTTCCTCGTCCTCCCGGTAAGCGGCTTCCGCGCATCAATGTCCTGCACGAACGAGATATTTCCGTCGTCAGTGCGCACGGATATATTTATCGAAGAGCGGGTTTGTGTTTGAGTAGAGGGGTGATGAAGGCGAATGCCCATGCCCATGGCGTGGTGCATCTGCATCTGGGGAAGATGGGGATGGGGATGGGCTTGAATGGAATGGAATCACCCCGACCCCGGTGCCGATCCCGATGTCAATCCAGGTAAACGCACAGGCCTATGATGTGGCGAGGCCGAGGCGGATTGAGGTGAGGGCGGCCTAGCGCCCACGTCCACAGCTGCGTATCGGTTCCGAAAGAGCTAGAATACCGTTCCCGTGTCCTCGACGCAGACGCGGAGGTACTGCTTGCGCTTGTGCTGATACCTAGTGTTATTGAGTCGTCCCCCGGGCTTGGGGGCGTGGCCGTGGCCTGGGACCGCGAGAGGGATACTTGGCGGACGTGGAGAGGGACAGCTGCGGGTACGAGACGGGACTGTGATTGCGATTGCGATGCAGAGAGGTCGTGCGCCTGAGCTGAGGGAGGCTCATTGCACTCCCATACTGCGCAATTCTCTCTGAGAGGCTGATGCGGTCGCTTAAGCTCGAAGGCCTCGAGCTGTGGATCTGACTTAAGGAAGAGAAGGCCGTAGACGACACAGCGACGATGTTGGATTTGAATAGGAAGGGGTATCGTGGGCGTGGTTGGGTTTCATGGCCCAGAGCCAGAGCCGTACTGGCACCTGGACTGTAGCGAGGTGGCGGGGGTGTAGAACGAATTGGTGGGAGATAGTGATGAGGTTGACGCGTCAAGCTGTTGTTGAAAGGCATCGTGAAGATGTGAGGGCTCTCAATGTCTGGCAAGTCAGGGGAAAGTTGACCAGATAAGGAGAGGAGGGGAGAGGAAAAAGACGAACACTCTTCAACACAGGTATCGACAAACTCCCACAGACGCTGTAGAGCACTATGCTCCATACTTAGTTGTTCCAAGACACATCGATTCTCGTCGCAGATAACTTTGAGTTGGGATGCAACCTGTGTCGGGGGTCAGTGTATGCGCTAAGGAGGTAGATAGACGACAGACGATATATAGAGGGGTAGGGAGT
This sequence comes from Tephrocybe sp. 9980TJB, assembly GCA_018220975.1. NCBI lineage: Eukaryota > Fungi > Basidiomycota > Agaricomycetes > Agaricales > Lyophyllaceae > Tephrocybe > Tephrocybe sp. 9980TJB. The sequence goes on from JABAJU010000129.1 coordinate 15,935, forward strand.
CACCTATCCCAAACACAGTAAGCCCTGGCGCGTGCTCTGAGTGGACTAACGCATGTTATCCACGATATGCATGGCCGCTGGGTGCCAGATCGTGACTGTGTCTGAGAAAAGGAAAACGCATGCAATTGATCTTGTTGAGTTGTGACAGACCAAGCTGGAGAAGTGGTGCCAGTAGAAGAAGTCGGTCGTGCCAGATCTCTATACAATTGGCTGGGCTCATCGCTACTGGATGAACCCGAGGATGACGTGAGCCAGCAAGCATGATGATGGTAGAGTGCAATGACGCATCAGCTGTGATTTTTGGGAGTCCACGGTCACAATCATGCAAGTCCACCATGGTCAGCAGTTGAAAACGCAGCTGAAACATTGCAATTGGTCTAGCGTTCCAGTGGTAAGAAGGGGAGGAGGACGTCTTTGATTTCTGAAGTGTTGTGACGATTGGATCATTGGATATATATGTAACCTCATTATTTGAGAACGGAGAACAATGCTACAAGCTTCCTGGCTAAACATATGTTTGAATAACGATAATGACTTCTCCTCTATCCGTTCAAATAATATCGCGGTTCAATTCTTGTGAAGAAAACAAACAGAGTCAGCTTTGTGACCTTGCATAGAGAATGTCGAATAATTGTTATGATTTTCCTCCCTCAGTGTGATATTGAGTTACTTCCCTCTGATTATCTTAAACTCTCTTTATTTCATGGATGATATACTAGACTTGTGTTGCAAGTTTAGCCAAATATGGAAATGAATGACCGTTAGCCGTGTCTCTTGGTTCAAAACATTATCACGTCGATCTCAGGTGAGACGAAAATGGTCACATTTTGTGTGAAATTTCAGTGATCATTGCAGTGACTCTGTCCCAATGCCAATGATAGCGCAACTTCCAAATCTGCATCAGGTACATCTTCCACTGGATCCAACCCCTCAATCTTGTTCATCTTGTGATGTCAGGGATATATCGTATATTATGATCGTAGCCATGCCTTTCATCTAATTCCTTATCTAAATTCAGCGTTTGTAATGGTATAAATTTGGCAAGACTTACCTACCACACTAGTCCTCCTCCAAAATCATCCTTCACCATGACTCCCGAACAGCGTTCCATGCTTCAAGACATTGGTTCTGCTATCTGGAACAATCTGAAAACTGTTATTCCGATTTATCTTTTGTATGGTATGCATGCTTGGGAAGCCCCATAATTGCTCATGACCGACCGACCTTGTACAGGAATCTTTGCTCCACTTACTATCATAACCATACACAATCTTGTTACGTACCTAACACATTTTCCGTTATTCTTCTTCCTCACTCAGGCGACTTTTACAGGCATCGCGGCTTATCCTCGAACGGTACAAAGGCCACGCTCAGCGTCATCATCTTTAGTTTCCTAGGGGCAACGGGTACGATGATATCAGCCTTCGCGTTGGACGTTGGCGCTGTTGCTGTCTTTACACGTGAGATTTCCGATACGCCGCTCGAAGGCGTTGTCAACAATATGGATAACTTTGTGAATCCGTGGAGTGATTGCATGACATGGCTCTTAGCTGTCCCAGTAGGTCCCTTCAGCAATCATCAATTGGCAACAAATCAATTATCTCAGCCTGTTGTGAATGACGCGCTTATTATTTGGCGTGCATGGTCAATCTTTTCTGAAAGACGCTGGGCAAAGTACATTTTGGCTTCTGCATGGATCATGAGTGCGGGTATGTATTTAGTTCAGGCCCTTAAACTTCTACTTATTACTTCAATCTCAAGGAATAACGCTCTCAAGTGTAATTGTTCAGCCAGATAACGGGTTTCTTGTTTCCGACGAACCTGCATTATACTACATTACCAATGATTTAACGCAAGCATCACAAGTTCTGAGCTTTGTAACAAATCTCCTCGCTACTCTGCTCATTGCCTACGTCCTTCAGTAAGTTGATTATCTCACTTTTACTTCAATACCCCTTTCTTATAGGTTTTATGCCGTCCAGGGGCCATTTGAAGCTCATTAGAAGTCTTGAAGTTCAACGAGGCCTTCAAGACCAATTCCGTGTCTGGCGAGTGCTTATGTTGCTCATGGATGCAGGTTTCATTTACTGCGGTCTTCAGGTTTGGCCTCTCTTGTACCTCCCCCAAGCTGTCCCTGAAACTGTTATTTCCGTCATTTCCAGCTCGCTGGTTTCGTAGTACAATTCATTCCTTTTAACAGTCTTACATCAACATCCATTCACAGGCTATCCATCTTCAATTCTGTATTTGACATGATCTCGGTTTGTTTCTTATGCATGCACCTTCTCCTTTGATTGTACTTACATTTCATATTGAATCTATTGCTAGATGTTCTATCCAACAATTGTAACATATTTTCTTCATGGCCTGTCGTCCGCGGCCGGGATCCACGAAGCCGCAATTTCAGTTCACCAATCTCAGCAACAAGAAAGAGGTGCTGATGTTCAGGGTCATTTGCCTCCTTGTGTAGTCGTCGCAAATGATATGTGTATCAGTTGTTGCACCTCTCGATTTCAATTACCATATTTATCTGGAAGTATGCAGAAGGACACTGTGTAGTGCCACAGTGCAGGTATATTGCATGGCAGATGCAAGGTGCTCCGAAATATTGCTGAACCACTTCGCGTCGGCGAAGATCAGCTTTCAGAGCTCGGACCTCAGGAATCAGACTTATGAGACTACAGTCGCCAGTCGGGTGCAACGCGCAGATTATAGATGAAAAAATCTCGGGAAATGATCTCGCCTGAACCGAAAAGTTTTTTGGAATATGCATCTAAGATCTAGAGGAGGGTGAAGTAGAGGAAAATGCCGTGCATAGACTCTACGACTGCCCCGGGGCCCAAAAGCATCATGGTCAAGGATTAGTGTAGCTTGCAAGCTAGAGTTCGGTTAGCAAGAATTTAGAATGTTGTTATCTGTATATGCAAGTAATAGCAAAAAAAAAAAAGAGGCATGGCCAACGTGGGGATCGAACCCAAGACCTTCGCGTTATTAGCACGACGCTCTAACCAACTGAGCTAGTCGGCCATGGAAAGCGTCCATCAAACTATTTCTAGGTACAGACTGTACTCCTTAAGCAAAAAACGTCACCGCATGACCACACTCACCTACAGCAGCGACGGCGGACGCTCTTTTCTCAACCTAAACCTCATTTGTACGCTCGCGCAGGACCGAGACCGACTTTTTTGTTCAGTGCTGAAGCCACAGTTTGCGCCACAGTATGTTCCTCCACGAGAAGAACCTTCATACCATTCAACATTGAGTCATTGACTGCCGCCACGCTTAACATCCAGATCAATTGACTGCTCTAGTTTCATCCTCTTCCTTCCCCGGTTCCACCATCCTAAAATTCGTTCCATACGACGTATTCAGCTCCATAAAAATTCTGATAGAAATGCAATGTTTACCACATCGCCATTGTTGATGTTTGAATCTCCATAAAATCCATGTGCGAACCTCAACAGATTGGACCCATCTCGGCAAGCGGTTTCGACTCGCATCTGGACAACATCCGCAAACGCCATACTTGGATTGACGCGAATTTTTAGCTCTTCGATTTTGGAAAGCAGAGAACCTTTTGCCTATCTTGACAAGTAGATCATCTGTTATGAGGAGCCGACGTACACGCAGCCTCGTAAAGAAGTCAGCACGTGGGCAGCAGTTTCCGCCGAGCTGATAATAAAATATGTGTTGTGGTGGAAGGAGGTGAGATGTAAATCGCAACGCTCGATTTTCACGTGCCATTCGGAGAGTGAAAGAGGAGTGCGTTCAGAATTACTGGGCAAGACTCGACGTCATGGGTAGGCTCGACGCCCCAGTCATGGCTAGGGGTTCTTCCTAGAACCGAAAGCGATTCAAGTCTAGGCGTGTCTGTGAGGATTTTCTTTACAGCTGGAAGCTAAGCATCCCAGCTGTGTAAACTGCGCCCATGGAAAGGTAATTTCAGAAGGGTAGGCGCCTGGGATTTCCAAACTTCAATTGAGGTAAGACATGCAGTCAAGTGGGTGGGGGTATTGGCCGCCAACTGTCAATGCTAAATGCCAGATCCTCCAATGAAGTACACTCTTTGAGGACTTTGGAAAATCGATCGAGAAGAAATTGAAGTTTGTCAGTTTTTCCGTGGAATATTTGACATTTGCAGAAGTGCCAAGCCAACTTTTCCGGGAAAGCGTGACCCAGGCCCACTGAACGTAAAGTTAGTAACGTCCTGCGCAACTCGAAAGAGCTCTGTGGACTCGACTAGTAGCTTGTCAGGCCTAGGTTCTAGATCACGCACGCGCTCTGGCCAATAAAGAGTTTTATCGTCTCGAGCAATGCAAACGACAGCAGTAAGCACTTGTAGGAGGTCGGGAAACGACAATGAAAAGGTTAGGTGTCGTAGGTTGGAAATGGGAAATTTTCGAAGAACAAGTCCAATAAAAGTGGGGTGACCGAAATCCTCTTCGAGCTGCCATGACATTACTCCCTGGGGAAGAAATTCATTGACATGTTCAATACACTCACGTCTAGTATCATCATAAGTGGTTATGGCCTCGACGTCCTTCCACAGTTGGAGCTCTGCTGCCACAATCTCCCTCCACATGGAGCAAACCTGACCGAGAACCCACGGCAATCGAATCGATTGGAGATTGGAGGAAATGCCCAATTCCGAAGGTGAGCGTTTCTTCTTCCAATGCAAGGATAAAGATCCGCGTAAGAAGCTCTGAGGGTGTTTGTCTATTAAGATAATTCTTGCTCGACTAACAAGCGCAGTCAGCATCCACGGGCCAATTCGAAGTCAGATAAATGATTAACATTGCGGTTGGTGGCGGCTGAACATTTCGAGTTGAACAAATCCACGTCAAGCATCATACGAGCCGTAGGCAGTGATTGGGGACGGCGTTGGTGTATAGCGGGGGCGCAAAGGAAGTCGATGTGGCCTTAATCTATGAGTCCTCGCCTAGTGCATGCAAAGTACACGAGTGTTTGTGGGTCCATCAGTTAATAGCCTAGTAGGTATACATACCGTTCGACTTCGAGATTCCGTCTTTAGTTTTTTTCTGACTATAGATACTGATGATGAGCGTGCGTAAAAGCTGGTGTGAGCATAAAAGGATCGAGATACTCTACACAGGGAGCATTGAACCAAGCTGTTTCACGTAGAATTCGAAGGGTTTATTCAGAGCCGTTGCTGAAAGCATGATCAAGCAGCCGGACTTGGTGGAATTGCTCGGGGCGTTGTAACAAAACAGCCAATTTGAAGGAAGACATAGTTCAAGGCAAGTTCTAGGTCCAGGCCGCTCAGTAAAGTGAAGGGAAGTGAAGGGAATTGAAGATTGAGTGAAGAATTCGGAATTTGTCATGCATAACTACGTTAACTGTGATCGCTGTGACAGAAACGCGCCGTGCTTCTCAACACCAACAGCCATCATGATCACTATGCCACCGTCTCCGTTGCAGGCCGTTAATGTTACATTCCTGGGATCCCACACTGCCCCTGCCCAGAGTGTGCTTCCGGACTCTGCTAGTGCTACCGATGACGTCTCGACTCAGTTAAAGGAAGGAATACTGTGGTCAAAGAATTTGACGGACTGGGAATGACTGCAGAGATTTAGAATATTTTAGGTGAGTAATCGTAATATGCGGAAAGGTTACCGAGAAATGACGCGTGTCGATCCGTAACTTTCGTTGTTGAAGGAGGTTGATGACATGGTACCATCATAGATGTCTGCAGTTCTAGGCATGCATCCCATATGCATCGACGATTCGACACAATACGGAAGACGCGTTATCTCCCATTCGGTCACCTTATTCTGCAACCTGAATTGATCGAACAAGCGTGCGCGATAAGCTCGCGTAGTTTTAGGTGGGTCGCACCCTGTCGCACCGTCTACGCGTTCTCTCGGCCCCACCCGATGCCGAAACCATGATGCCTTTCAAAACCTCACACTGAAATATGTGGGTCACCACATGAAGCTTTTCAGCTACTTCACCCTCTCCCTTTCGCTAATTGTTCTCGTCCTATCCGCTTTCATTTACTCAGCCATCGACATCATGCCCACTCTCGCAGCAGCCCGCGCTGCTAACGCCGCATGGAACCCTTCCTACACCCCCGTTGCGATCTTCGTCGGCGGGACCTCTGGTATTGGCCAAGGCGTCGCCGAGGCCTTTGCTAACCACACTAAGGGAAACGCACACATCGTCATCATTGGGCGAAATCGCGCCGCCGCCGAGTCGATCATCAGCCAATTCCCCAAACCCGCAGGGGCGGACGCGAAGTACACGCACGAGTTTGTCCAATGCGACGTCACGCTCATGAAGAATGTCGAGTCCGTGACGAAAAATCTCCTCAGCCGCATCCCCAAAATCAATTTCTTAGTCATGAGCCCTGGGTATATGACGATGAGAGGGAGAGACGAGTCGGAAGAGGGCCTTGACAGGAAACTTGCTGTCCACTATTATTCTAGGTGGAAGTTCGTGAACGATCTTCTACCTGCCCTGCGAAGAGCTCAGGAAGCTGGAGAGGACTCCAAAGTTTTGTCCGTCCTTGCTACCGGAAAGGGTGGCGAGATCGACCTCAACGACCTCGGTCTCCAGAAGAACTTCAGCCCCGCCAACTGCGCAGCTGCTGCACCGACGTACAACGACCTCATGTTGCAGGTGTGTACCCCGCTTCAGTCTCATTCTCGTCTCCCTGGTCTAATGCTGTCGTAGGAATTCTCTGCTAGGAACCCTGGGATCGCCTTCGCTCACGCCTACCCTGGCATCGTTCGAACCACGCTGTACTCTTCCGCTGATACGGCGGTGCTCAGAGGTGTCCTCAAAGCTACGATGGCCCTCGCGTACCCCTTTTCCACATCCTTGCAAGAGACGGGAGAGTACATGTTGCATGGAATTCTCGACAAACAGCCAGGCTTCTATCGCGTTGGTTCTCGCGCAGAAGACCTTGGTATGAAGAAGTACTTTGGATCAGATGAGGCCAGGAAAGCGCTGTGGGAGCATAGTATTAATGCCACTAGGGTTTCGCCATCGAATTGAACGACTTCCTTCTGTTTTAACCTTCTTATTGTTTTCATGTGGAAACCACACATACACATGTAACGTTACTAGTGCATCGCTGCAAATGTTATATTGGTACCGATGTCAAGGAGACACCTGCGTTACGTCTATTGCTCCTCCACCGATAAGTTAAAAAAACAGTCACAACAACAGTTCTCCGAGCAGGTACGCGGATAAAAATTTGAGTGGTGACATCCCACAGTCAAGATGAGAATCTCTAGCTTTGAACACTCAGGAAGGAGACCCCAAAAAACGTGGATTCCCTCATCCCATAGCTTCGCCGTCATAACAAGAGATCTCTGTAGACTCTAGGTATAGATCCATACGACGATAGATATGGATGAACCAGGCGGGGTATCGGCCTGAAAGATTGCATAATAATAATCTCGTAGAGGATATAATCCATGACGGCGTTGAAACGCTTGCAAACTTGAACCACCCAGAGGGCGAGCTTGGTATGCATGACATGAGTCGTTTACAAGCTGAATGTTAATGACGCGTCCAAAAGAGATGCCCAATGCCTCGGGTTACGTTGGTAGCACAGCGAAAGATGATTGTGTAAGTATATCTCATTCGGTTGCAATCGAAGGCGTAATACTGTGATTGATGGAGATAAACGAATTGCCTCCAAAATATCTGAAACTATGCTATAAGTGTAATCGTTTCTCATTCCTGAAACCTGTTCGCACAAAGGATGTTAGATCTCAGAACTATAGGACGTGCGACTTGTTGACTCCTGATGAAAACACATACGATTTTAATAGCCAGGCCACATATACACCTCACCACCGACAAATCTATCATACGATGCATCCTATGCATCCCTGTTACATTGAGATTGATTGAAATAAAGCCTGCTAAATTCTACAACATACATACACGTCGAGGTATAGGGGGTAATAGTGATAGTGATAAAGTAGAAGTGCGTTTCCAGGATATACAACAGATTTGTTGGCACACGTCCTTAAAGTCGTAAAGATACATGATATAAAAGAACTGTCGAAAGCATCTGAGTATATATCCATTTCTAATTCAGAGAAGAACTCACAAGTAACACACGATGCAGATGCAATCATTCGCTGGTTGTCTTCATTTCCCAAAATCCGTTTTTGCCCCTCACAAGACCCCGAAATACAACATTCCCTTCCAAAAAATCCACTCGCTTGATGCCTCTAGATGCCTCCGCAGGGTTACCCGCTGTGCGATCATAGTACGCCGTGGTGATCTTCTCCCTAAAGCTCTCCGGTAAAGCGTCGTTAAAGATATGCTTCGCAGTTATTTCGACGTCCACTTGCTGGTACATCTGCCAAATAATATCCTGTACTGTAATTCCGTTCTGATGGCTCGCGACAACGTCGATGTACCAAGGGAGGAGAGGATGGAAGAGCCGCATCTCATCAGCCGGGGGTTGGGTCGCCATTTGTGCAAAGTCAATGTAATTGTAGTCGCGGCCGAGAAGCGGGAAGTCGAGGTTATCATCGGGAGGGAGGCGGAGGTCATAGGAGACGACGGGGTTTCGTTGCTGGTAAGAGAGAGTTTCGTGGATTACGCGCTTTTGCGGGTCGTTGAATTCTAACCGTAGTGGGTTAGTTGATGTAGGCGGCCACGATACGCAGGCAACGCACCTTTAACATCTGTTCTCGGTTTCTGTATCTTTGGAATGAAAGCCGCCAGCGGTCGTGCGTCATAATCTGGTCTCCAATCTTTGGGACGTCGGGCAAGGTTCTCGGGGCTATAGTCATCAGGCATGTACGCCATTCTGGGATCAAAAGGCTGTAGATTCCCGTTCGTCTTCCTGCGCCCGTAACTCTTGCCCCGTTTTACGGCTCCCGCACCTGTTGACAACGAACGCTGTAGCTGAGGTCGACTGCGTCCCTGGACCTCATTGGACCACGACCGTTCCATAGGAAACTCGCCAAACGCAGAACGCGGACTTGGCTTCCCGAAGCCCATCTGTCTCTCTGGGCCTGCGTCACGCTCGTCTTCCGGCCAATTGCTCAGAACTCGACCGGGGCTAGCCCCACCGTTGAACCAAGGGCTCGCTGCTATCGGTTGTCCTGACCCCCCTTCTTGTCCACCATATCCTTCGGGATAAATGTTACGTGAAAATGCACTAGCCGGTGTTGGAGGACCCCATGAGCCTGGAGTGAAGCCTCCAAACGAATCACTCGGTGTAGGGTGGTAAGGGGAGCGGTAAGGATATCGCCCCTGAGGTGATGGCGCTGACTGTAGTGGAGGAATCAGCATCCCACCAGGCCAGGGTGAAGTCGGGGTTGATGGTGTTGCCCATCCAGCTTGAGCAACGGGCCATTCGGTGCTGAGTTACGGTAAGCGAGCCTCCTGCATGAAAAAATGAAGTTTTTACCTCGACTGTCCTGCTCCTGGAAATGGATTATAAGCTCCAGCTTCTAAACGCGCTCCAGGCGGCGGCGGTATTTGCCCTCTAGGTCCTCTAGTGAGATTAGGCACTTCAATGCCAGGTGGCATATCAGCATACGGATTCATTGTGATAGGTTCTCTTGGGATTGGAGGCTAGGTGGCTTGAAGGGGTTGAGGGCGGCACAAGCACAGAATTTTTACAGAAATGTTGGTGTGATCAAGGCTGTGTGTGAGTGTCAAAGAACAAAGACAAGCGATCACATTGATCAATCTGATTTCTCACCATCCCTATAAAGGTTTCTCAGCGGTTCCCTCTAAGGAGAGTCAGCAGGAGGTGCAAGAAGACCTGCATAATGTGAAGATCTGCTCATGAGAAGAGGGGGCTGAAATATTGAGATACTTATTTCTTATCTGTCGTCGACTGATCACTGACAGATATTCCCAGAGATCCCCGACTACGACGCATACGGGTGTCAGCGGGCTTGCCATAGATGGATGTCTGACAGCACAGCCCATAGTATATGCGATGCCTGACGAAAGATCATCAAAAACTCATCGATTATTTGATGGTGGAGGGAAGAAATGCATCTGTAATATTTAATATGCGTGGTTTCTCCAAGGATGATGGATGTAACTGTATCACTTAAAAATCAGGGCTCTACAGATACAGCCCTCTGATTAAATCCTTGGTCCAGTTTCCTCTTGATTCGATCAACGCGACGCGTTTGTTTTGTCTTGTTATTTGTTTTATCAAAATTACACTCGAATTCTCCTTGAGTGAAATTACCATAGTACCCCCTACAAGAATACCGGCAACACTGACAGCGGCGACAAAATCATCCTTGTAAAAGGATACAATAACGCCATACTGTGACTCACTACGTGGTACGCCGAGAGCCCGCTAAAACCACTATCAATGATTTATGTTCCCTCATGTCAACCTGTGGTGATTGGATGTTGATTGACAGTCCACTCATGTATCGTATGGAGATGCTACTGACCCTGCTAGTTTACTAGGAGGAGATGGCATGTGTTTTTTTTTGCAAAATAGGTCCAACTTACCGCCTCCTCCTGCCACGAGTACCAAAACATCAGCAGTCTTCAAACACCGCACTGGCTACGCATGACCGCCTTGGCAAGCGTTTCTCCGGGTATTAACGACTTATTCAACATCCTAATTTCTGCACAGATATCTCTCATATGTTTCAGAGAATGACATCTTTAGACAAATACACAGGTTACATAGAAGCGCAGCGACTTGCGGCGCATCAACAGTAGATTTGGCCTCCATTACACCTTCATTGGATGCAATTCATAGCACTTTTTATAAAATGTTTTGCTTTCATCGGATTTCGCGGAGCATTGCTCGGAGTCACGGCTACCTTGAGAAGAGAACATTGGTACTGACAGAAATTTGACCAGGCTTGCCGATGTGTGCGCATCACAGCATAATGAACTAATGAACCCTCAAAATTTGTTCTCATCTTTCTGGTCAACAAGGAAGTGTAGTCTCCCATCCGATATCGTAATGCTACATTGCTAACTGTCTCACTCAGTGCAGTTGACGTATATGTTAGCTCTTATAGCCATCGCCTGGCATTGGCCGTTCTCTTTACTCTGTTCCACTTACCATCTATAGCGCGCATATGACCGAAGTGACGTCCATCTTTGATTGCCAACTGTTAAAATGTTGCAGCTGAGCGGCCGTACGGTCAAGTTAAGTATATATTTAACCCTCAGGTTCAGACGTTATCACGTTTCAATCCCATAAATCAGCCAACCGAGTCAAGCCAAACCTGGGAAGTGCGTGTCTTGACATTTAAGAAGCAATTCTTGACAAACTTGCGTCGAGGATGACCCTTCATCGACAATTTGCCTCCCATTCACGTTCGCGGCCACCCAAGCGCACTCTGCCCGGTCAGAATCATTCAAGATGAATCAAACAGCACGCCAAACCCTACGGTCCCTTGGAAATGCAATATTACAAGATTTGAAGTCGTTCTCAGTATCTATTTTGCTTCACGGTAAATACATACTTATTTTTGCGAGTTGCGCCTATTCTTTCATTAAACTCACGCAAGTTGTCAGGCGCATTAACAGGTCTATGTTTCTTGTGTATTCACGCCCTCATGTTGGTCATCTTTATTCAGTCATCTCAACACGCACCCGATGTCTCTCTTTCAGGCGCCGCCGTTCCTCTGGTGTAGGTAAAGCAATGTTAGGAGCCGCCATTCTCGGTCTCCTAGTTTCGACACTGTATTGTGTCGGACTTCTCGCAGGCCAGGTGATCACCATTGGAGTCCTCGCATTAGATCCCACGAAGAGTCTTGCGCAGAAGCATGCTGAGAGAGAGCCACAAGTGTATAAGTTCCAGGTTCTCATCCTTTGGTGTTCTAGGATATCCGTGTGTTCAATCCCACCACATCTTCATTCCGTAGGATGGCTTCTGACTTCTCATTTTTTCTAGCCAATTGCTAATGACGCGTTGATCGTTTGGCGTGGTTGGAAGATATTCTCAGATGTGCGAAGAATAGTGTATCTTGTTCTTTTTATTTGGATCGCAGCAACAGGCGAGTGCATGTGTTGTTATTCCGTTTGAAATACCTTCTGAGTAGATGCTTCTAGTTTCGACATTGATAGCATTAGGTCTTGTTTCAAGCGCAGCCGATTTTCAGTCAGAAAGATCACGAGCAGCCACTGGTCTTTTCACTCTGGGATTGGCTTTATCATTCTTAGCCAACTTAATCGCAACTCTCTTGATCGCATGGACTCTCTGGTAAGTCAGGCACGTCGATACTTCAATGCGCATTTACCCAAGCCCATCGTAGGAGGCACAAGAAGCTTCTCCAATTAAACGCACGAACAGCAGGACGACATTCGATTAATATGTGGCGACTCTTATTCCTACTTTTAGATTCAGGAGCTCTGTATTGTATTTTGCAGGTAAGTTTAATCACCTGGTCTAGATATTATTGAACGCTGGCTCTATTTTAGTTGATAACCACGGTGTTGAGCGCGTTCTCATTCCCGACCCAGTCTCTGGTAAACACGCTATCAGCTATTTTCTTATCTTCGTATGCCGTGGTCTCAGTAAGGGTCTTTCGTTGTGATAATATCTCCCTCTATATTGACATACAACTTTCCAGGCGATGTATCCCACTATTTTAACTTTAGTGATACATGGGCCCTACCTACAACTTCAGGACATGGACGAACAGAATAGGCCAAGTCTTCCAAGCTCGTACATCACGACTATACCAGTTTTTACTTCTGTGCCTCATGTTGAATAGTGGAAGTGTACCTAATTCAGAAAATGAAGGGCACAACTTGAATTCACATTCATATACTACTGATATCTGATACTCAGGAGCTAGCTTGAGACTCATCTTCCCGCCATTAATCAACCCATTGTACATTGCCTAGAGAAAGCGCGTTCTCAAACGATGCTTTGGGTCGATACTTCGATCCATTTGGGTACTGAGCCTCCATCCTCTGCTTAACACTGCGATGCACCTTGATAACCTTCTTCTTTTGCTTTGGAATGAAACGTCCTCTTCCAAAGTTTGCGCCGATATAGGAACTCCAGGAATTGTTGCCCTTCTGGTAGCGATGCTTTATGGGTAGCAACTCAAGTATCCACCAGGACTTGGCAATGCTGAGCTGGTCGTAGATGGGTGAGATCGCATCCTTGAGCTCGTGCTGCTCTTCGGATAGCATGCTCGTTTCGCTTGAAGAAGGCGGCGTCGGTGTCTTGGGGATGTGTTGGATCTGTGCGTCGGTCACGGGCAAAGGAGGTGGACGTTTCTGGACGTAGGGGTAGAGCGAAGCAGGGTCAAGACCGGAAGTTTTCAGAGCCTCGGAGATGAACATGATACCAGTGTCAGCTTTGAAGCATTCACGGATCATCCAGCGAAGAGAGATGCGAGCGAGAGAGTAAGGAGTCCCATTTTCGACTGATCCCCCTCCGACATCTAACACGCATTTCTAGACGTCAGCCATATAGATCTCCATTAGAATAAGCAAGACAGACCACAGTGGCAGCCTGAAAACCACACCTATGAACCGAGGAAACATCAGAAACATAAAATTGAACTAGTTAAAGCAAAATACCTCTTCGACGTCGGTTGGTCGTTCTATGGGGCCGGAATACTTTTTCTCCATCTGGTGCAGCGTAGCCTTCTTGTCCTTATCTTGTTTATGGCGATGTTCAGGGACAACCTTGGGCTGTTGTTCATGCGGTACATCAGGCTTTTGGCCCTCTACTCCAAACGAAGCCTCATTATCATTGGGACGGTTCCAAAGGTTAGCCTTAAACTTTGCTCGGCGTTCGTCCAGCGATACCGCGTGGCGGAAGGTGCGAACTATTGTGTTGGAGGTCGAGAATGGAAGCCGGCGCGGTATGAGACCTACCGAGTTTACCGTGTCCCTACATAGACTCCGATAAGGAGTGAATTCGGGCAAGAAACAAGTCAACTGACCAAACGCCAATGAATTCGATCGTAACGTCAACAGAAAAGGCCTTTTTGAATGCGTTTGATTGCTGCCATCCGATTTCGTCGACACGAGTGAACATCTTGTATGCAAAAGGAACCTGTTGGTGGTTACACGCAGGCAATAAGCCAATCTATTGTCCAACATGGTCAGAGACAATCTGCCGTGACGATAAGTATTTGCACCTTGTGGATCATTCCAGCTAGGCCACGCGCAGTATAGGCGCCCCTCGAAAAGCCGAAGATGCAGATTCGATCGCCGGCTTTGTCTACATAGACGAGTAAGTACAACAATGACAAGTAAGCTTACTCGATTCACATACAGTTCTGCATCAGAAATTCGTAGCCATCTGATGGAATTTATGTTTAGTGGAGTCATGGGGTTCGGAAATGCATTCGTGCTCGCCACCGTACCCATGACATGTGAAGACATGTTCCATGCAATCATTTCGTCAAGAGTCTGTCAATGAGGGACCCGATTTTGAGAAGGGACACGTCGTACGCATCGCAGAACAACGGTTCACCTTTGAAATCTTCGATGCAAAAGGCGTCGCTACCTCTGGTGATGTATAGGTTCCAATACCGGCCTAAGAAACACGTGAGAGTATGTTGGCGTTGAAGGAGTATCGAAAGTACCTGGTAATAGACCATTTGTTTGTCTCGGTCATCTTTCTTCAACATCGTGAACAACTCGACGATATTCGAGTTCTAAATGTGAGAAAGGTCAAGGACACTAGCAGAAAAACGTCATCACGCGAACACACATCTGAGTCAAACCTATGGAAAATGGGTGACGGTAAAACTCGCTAAAGGACTGAAAGACTCACTGATCTCCTGTGCCGTCGAAGCAAAGCACCAGTGTCCGGGCTGAGTGAGTGGGTGGGATAGTCCTGGGAAACTCTGATGCTACGTCGGCATCTGTGAAGGTACTTGATTGAGGGCTGTCGATGACAGTCGGAGCAGAAATAGACGAGGATTTGGGTGGAATTACGCCCGAGGGTAAGGTGGACATGGCAGTACGAAGGGACAAGATTGGTTCTAAGAGCCGTCAGCTTCTAAGTACTATCCAGACCAAGTTAACGGAATCCGAGTTGGATTTAGAAGGCATCTCAAAAAGATGCTCCATGGGCCACGAGGTACTACGTCAAGAATCAACTTCAATCAAGATGTGTATGGGAAAGTTAGCATTGAAATTTTAACGTTGGGAGAAATCCTTGAAGCTCCTAAGTACCAAGGCGGGAACGATTCCTGTATCAAATGTCGAGCGTTAGATATCGGATGGTCCATGGTCCACCAACCCGACCAAATAAATGACATTGAAATTCTTTCTCCCACATCATATCAATGCTTGCTATTGATATATTCATAGTGGCGATATGTCCAACTGTCGTTTATACTTGACACTTGGTTGGTGGAACAACGTAAGCCCTAACATTAGATTGTATACCAATCCACTTCTGTACTCGAGTGCATAAGAGGTTCTTCGGCTCCGGTTTGACTGAATCCACGAAAGTTTAGATTTAGACCAAAAAAATGAAAACAATATGGACAGGTGGACAAGTCCCTTAACCATCAATTTTGCTTATCCGACAGTTTTCTACCTATAAAGTCTAAGGTCCAATAGCATCCTATGAACAAGAACGTAACATTACAGAGTCGAACTCCCTCTCCTCTGATATGGCCGATATCACTGCTGCAGACGCTCTTGCGATGGGGGCCGATGCGGTTTTTCTTAAGAAACGGCCCCTTCCCGACGCACCTACCGGTTACTATGACTGGCAGATAACTACGGACCCTTCTGACGACGTCGAAGGCCACTCTGGCATCAATAACCTTATTCGACGTGTGAGTGTTGAAAGCCTACTCACTATATGCATTTTAAAGAGAGAATACAGGCTCAAGCATTTCAGGCAAAAGGTGCTTTCAAGCCGAAGCTCTCTGAAGTGGTGTGTCCTTTGCTTATTCTTGGTCTCGCAACTGACCTTTGGTTTTCTCAGGATGCATTTCTTGATACAGTGCGACATCCGACCGCCATCGACGACCGCAAAGGAGCAGTAAGCCAGCTTTAGACGAGGGGCCTTTTTCTCCTGCTTACTGTCCATGTAGTTCGCAGCTGGTCTCGGAATTCTAGCCCGTCTCGACCCTGACAGCGATCTTTCTAAGAACTTAAACAACCATGCCATCGGTACTCTCTATAATACTGTACCGCATCCTCCTGCCTCTTTTCTTGGTCCGAAAGACTCTTTCAGGCATGCAGATGGCGGAGGAAACAATCTCCAGAATGTAGACCTCGGCCGTGGCGGTACCCCGTACGCTAGGAGCGTGCAAGGCAAAGCTGGCCTTCCGCAAACTTCTCTTCCTGACCCTGGCTTGATCTTCGACGCTATCTTGAAGCGCAAGGAGGTTCGTAACTTGATTTCCCTAGAAACGTAATGCATTGGCCTCATTCTCTTTTACAGGTTCAAAACCACTCTGGCGGGATGTCCTCCTTGATCTTCGCTTTTGCTTCCATCGTTACTCATTCGCTCTTCCGCACCAATCAGAAGAATATCTATATCAACAATGCAAGCTCTTATCTGGACTTGAGTCCTCTATATGGCGACAGTGAGGCTATTCTCTTTCTAGTATTTATTCATTTAAATTAACTGAGTCCATAGACCAAACTGCACAGGACAAAGTCCGCGATAAGGCATCAGGTCGTGGCCTGTTATACCCAGATACGTTTTCGGAAGAACGACTCTTGTTCCTGCCGCCCGCTGCCAGTGTTATACTGGTATTGTTCAGCCGAAATCATAACGCGAGTCCAACGAATTTCCTCGTTCAACCTCAACCTCAACTGACTTGGTCTATCATGTCTAGTTCATTGCCCGAAGGCTGCTTAAGATTAATGAGAAGAAACGCTGGTCGGATCCTGTTCCAGTCGATCCCCAACAGCGCGGTCAACAAGATGAGGAGATTTTCCAGACCGCAAGGCTCATTAAGTCTGTACTCGTGCCTTTTCTATGGACATCACCTGACATTCTCACTAGCTGTGGGTATTTCATGAGCGCCATCATGGGCGACTACGTCGCCGGGTTTCTTGGCTCGTCTGAGGGCTGCAACTGGAACATGAATGCTTTTGATGTACGCCCTCTCGTTGAAGATATCATAATTTTTAATTGATCTCCCTTCCTAGATCATTGATAATGAAAAGCTTCAGGTTCCTCGAGGTCATGGAAACCAAGTTAGTGTTGAGTTCAACCTCCTATATCGCGTAAGTTGCTTTTGTCATATGGTCAAACTGCGATTATTCATAGAGTCTATGTAGTGGCATTCAACAATGTCAGAAAAAGACGTTGCATGGACTGAGAATGTGTTCAAAAGCATCTTTGGTGACAAACCAAACAGCCAGGTAGGCTGTAGAACTCCACGTTTTGTTGTTTCTAACTTAGCATATCCCAGCTTAACCTTGAAGACCTTGGTGCAGTTGCCAAAGTCTTCAACGATGTTGCTCCCAATCCAGCTGAGCGCACATTTGCAGGGCACGTGATACCTTGATCCAAGTCGACTTGACTTTTGATTGTGCTTTCAGACTTAGGCGTGGATCGAATGGTACCTTTAACGATGAAGACCTCGCGCAGATATTGTACGCCGCCACTGAGGAGCCTGCTGGTGCTTTTCGTGGACGTGGAACGCCTCCAGTGCTTCGCCTTGTCGAAATCATGGGTATTGAGCAGTCTCGCGCTTGGGGCGTTTGCACCATGAATGAGTTCAGGAAGTTCCTCAAATTGAAACCCTTTGAGAAGTTCGAGGACTGGAATCCTGATCCAGAGATTTCCGTAAGTAATTATTGCGCTCTTCATACTTCTTCTGTATTTCTTTGATATTTTCAGGCCGCTGCTCGTCGCCTATATGGCCATGTTGACAACCTTGAGCTTTATGTGAGTTAAATTCGATGGGAGACTAATATACTAGTCTAACCTATTGTATAGACTGGTCTCCAAGCCGAAGCAACCATGCCACTTATGGATGGGTCTCGCTTTGCTTGCGGGTATACTGTAAGTGATGCTTTTCACAGCCCCTTGCTTTTTTAATGAGTTTCCTTTCCGATAGACCACTCGGGCCGTTCTTGGCGACGCTATCGCCTTAGTCCGCGGCGATCGCTTCTATACGAGCAACTTTACGCGTGAGTAGTTAAGTATGAAAATGGGTATTTTTTTGGAAATCTCACTGCATTCTTAGCCAACAACTTGACAACTTGGGGATTTTATGATTGTCAGCGTGACATGAACAACGGTGCCGGTGGTGCAATCAGTCAGTTTCTTTTCTTCTTTTCGACAACCTGAATACTGACCCTATTCCTCGCAGTCCCCAAGCTTCTTCTTCGTCATCTGCCTCGTCACTTCCCTTGGGTACGTATGGTTGTTTTACATCAACCGCCCAATTACGAACCCTTGAATAGAACTCAGTTTACTCTCTTTACCCCTTCTTCACACCCCAACACATGAAGGAGAGTTTAAATCGCCGCAAACTTGAGAAGAAATACGCCTTCGACCACCCCAAGGTTCTGCCCATTCCTAAGGTCCTAAACACCTTCAGTGGCATCAAAACCATCTTCAGTGATCCGTTACGTTTCAAGGTCATCTATGAGAAATATGGGTATGGGTCCATCCTGATGTTTGATGAGGTTGCGAAGTGTGTGATTCGTTCCCTTCTAATTTACAAGCGCTGACACTCCAATCAAATCCTAGGCACGACAACGATAGATCCATGGTCCTACACGCCTTATTCCCTACTCCAGAAGCCCTTGGCCTCCACGCTCGCTGGGTCGGGGCGTCTATGGTCAAACAGATCAAGGCAAAGACTTGGAAGTAAGTAGGACGATTTAGGACTCATTCCTATCCTAATACTCTTTCAGATATCCTGATGTTCCAGGGAATTATGTCGATATTGTGAAGGATGTTATAAACACTGTCTCCGCACATGTTTCCGCCGACAAACTAGTACAACACTTCTCAGCCCGTAATTTCTTTGTCAAGTTGCTGACGTACCTACACAGACTGGCATTGACTTGAAGACCAGGGAGAACCCATCGGGAATGTTTACTGAGAATGAGTTCTTCGACATGCTCACCACTCTTGTAAGTTCTTGAATTCTAGTGTTCTTGCTTACCTTATTCACCGTTCAATAAAGTTCACGTATGTCCTGTCGAAATAGTGATCGGTAATCATCCTGAACTAACTTCTTCAGTGTTACTTTCCTTACGTTTGACGAGCCTGAAACTAGTTTCGCCCTCCACGAAGCTGCTACACATGCTGGAACCATCATTGGTGGTCTGACTGCCAAATCACTTCTCCAGATTTCTCCGTCGCTGTCTCCTGTGCGTCCCTTGCTATCGTAATCAACCCTTGAACTAGACTTAGTTCCATCATTTTATAGAACGCCGTTGGTAAGGTTGTCGCTAGTATTGCCTCCCACATCTGGCCAGCGAAGAAGAAGGCGTGTTATCCCTTCCTTGGCTCTCTTGCTGCTACCGGGAGACCTATCGAAGAACTCCTTGGAAATATCCTTGGTGTTGCAGTTGGTGCTTGCGTAAACTACGCTCAGGCTGCGGTCCACGTCGTTGACTTTTATCTTGACGATGCGCGCGCCCAAGAGAAAAGAGACATCATCAAACTCTTAGATTCCAAGGATCCTCAGAGTGATACACTGTTACGGGGATACGTCTGCGAGGCTATGCGTGCGTATGGGTTTAACTTTGCCTTTCACACCATACCATCTGACTTCACTTGGCAGGTCTTAAACCCCAGTTCCCCGGACTGTGGCGTGAGGCGACGGTCGATGCGTTAATATCTCAAGGCCCAGGCTTGCCTGATTTAGAGATCAAGGCAGGTGATCGTATCTGGGCTAGCTTTAGAAATGCACACCTGAACGTAAGCCTTGAACAATCATTTAAGAACTCTCTGACATTCCTCATAGCCTCTTGACTTCCCGGAGCCTACCAAAGTCAACCCTACCCGCCCGCTTACTTCTTACAACCTTAATGGAGCTGGATTCCACAATTGCCCTGGCACGGCGTACGCTCAGCTTACGATTGTTGAAATTGTCAAGGCTGTCTTCAGTCTCAAGAACGTTCGTCGCGCGCCTGGCGATGCAGGCAAACTCCATAGGTTCTCTGAAATCATTCACGAGACGGAGACCGACTTATATATCCAACGTAACGGGACTGTCAGCCCATGGCCAGGATCTTTGCATATTATGGTATGATACACTGCTGTGCTTTGACGGCATTCTTCTCACATCTCGCTCAATAGTTCGATGATTAATTCTCATTATTGGTGATCATGATTGATACGGGCCTATTAGCTTGACGAGCCTACCTGATAAATCAATGTTCTATTCAATAAATTGGAGATACCTTGCCGCATAGTTGTTCTGTTTTCAAAGTAACACAGGCTTTTTTGTCCTTAGCGATATCATACCTAGGTGACGCAGGCATGGAGTGTATATATAGTAATTCACCAGTCCTTTGGGTTCTTATACATATTACTACACTTTTCTCTCTTATAATCTCAACCTCGAATTTTGATTATGCTCTCAGCAGCAAAGGATCAAATGGGTGATTGGGGCTTTCGGCATATACTGGTCTTTGAACAACCGTAAGATGGCTCTCTTTTCTGGCGCAAGTAGCTGTAATGTGTCCGTACTGTACAGGCATATCTTATACATGTAACATAGCAGTACCAAATAAATAAATTGGTTGTAGAACAATGTGGCCCAAATTCAATTTCGACGTTCAAAGGATCGATGAATTACTATTGTCCGAGGAAAAAAGGACTAACAACGACAAGAATTTCAACTTACATATCGTTCATTCTTTGGTGCACAAAAAGGTAATACATTGAGCTCAATCATCATACTAGACAAGGAATCAACAAAAAGTAAACAATGAGAGTAAAAGGCGACGTACCAAGATATTCATAGACCCAGGCCAAGAACTAATAGTTCCATTGCGCTGGATGAAGACATCTGATTCTGTTTCGTGGACTATCTCCGTGAATCTATGAAGGGTTCCAGCAGTGCCCGGAGCACGGCGAACATTCTTCAGGCTAAATACAACTTTGACAATTTCGGTGATTGTGAGCACTGAGTATGATACACCAGGGCAAATATGGAAGCCTGTGCCGTTAATGTTACTGTAGGCAGAGGCAGGTCGCTTCGGATTCACAGTTAGGGGATCGGGGAAGTCCAGGGGCTGGAACATCATGAATACGGATAGACAAAGACAGTTAAAGGGATCTTACGTTGAGATGAGCATTCCTGAAGCTACCCCTGATCCAGTCGCCAGCCTTAATCTCCATTGGAGGCAGAGCAGGTCCTTGGTCAATGACTGAATCAACCTCAGCCTTTCTCCAGAGTCCAGCATATTGAGGACGTAGGCCTAAGACGTCGTGTACTTTAGTCAACAAGAACAGATGCACGATGAGAGGGACAAGGACTGACGCATGCCCTCGCTGACGTAGCCGCGCAACAATTCCTCACTTCCAGGTCCCTTATCATTAATCAACTGGATGATTTGTTGCCTCTCTTTGGCTCTTTCATCGTCAAGATAGAAATCGATGACATTGACAGCACCGTGTGCCCAGTTTACGGATGCACCAACTGCGACACCAAGAACGTTGCCGAGAAGCTGATCAATTGGCCGACCTGTAGCCGTAAGTTTGCTGAGGAACGGGTACCACTCCTTTCCTTTGGGAGGCCAGAAGAACGATGTCGCGGCCGAAGAGATCTTGCCTAGGACGGTCTAAGGACGCCGTATCGCATCAGTCAAGGATGAGACATATAGGGAAAGACAATTGTGTACCGGAGACGACGATGGGATGACCTCGATTATAGACTTCGCCGAAAGTGCTCCGATATTAGTTCCAGCTATGATGGATGCGTCTTGGAGAGCAAATCTTTGTTCTGGCGTATCAAAGGCGAGGAAGGTGACCCTTTATTACCATCGTTAGAGCTTCAAATAATTGTCTAACATGAAATAAAAGGACGAACGTGAACTGAAATAAACGATGAGTTGATTATACGTGGCAGAAGCAAGAACATACGAGTGTCGCGAGCATGTCAAAAAGTTCATTTTCAGTATAAACGCCGGAGGGGTTGTCCTTGGTTTTGACCGTTATCCCTGTCTTAAAACCAGGATAGGAAGTATAGTATTGTCAACAAATTGGACCACCTACTAGTTTTTCAGCGGTGAAATGGGCGGCAACGGCATTTACTACGTCCTTGACAATGTCCACATAGTTTCCGGGCACGTTCGTATATCTAAACCATTGTTAAGATATAGTACGGAGATCGAGCTGAGCGACATACTTCCAAGTCTTTTCTTTGATCTTAGCCTTAAGAGTAGCAGAAACCCATGCAGCATACTGGTTTAGAGACTCTTTCTCTGGGAAAAGGGCATGAAGAGTCATCGCCTTATCTTGGTCATGCCTATTGAAGGGTTATTTCTGACGGGAATCCGTAAAGTTACTTTCGTACTGTTGAGGGTCATCGAACATGAGAGGTGAACCATATCCAAACTTTTCGTAGAGAACTTTAAAGCGACTCGGGTCGCTCCAAACAGCCTTGATTCCAGTGAAAGTGTTCAAGATCTTCGGGACGGGCAGTGGGACGGGGTGATCAAAAGTGTACTTAGAAGCAATGCCCTGTTTGGTTAGGCTCGTCTTCATCTTCTCTGGGGTAAAGAAAGGATAGAGGGAATAGACCGAATTCTGGCGAAAAATGAGCCACAGTTGAAATAAATTGACCTATACTAACCCATGGGAAGTGTCGAGGCAAATGACGAAGTATCAGCTTCGGAACTACAAGAAGTCTGAATAAAGATACAATTCAAAAGCTGCACAACTTACTGATGGCACCCATTGCGCCGTTATCCATATCACGTTGACAATCATAGAAGCCCCAAGTGGTTAGGTTTGTGGCTAGAAAACGTTTTCAGGCACAACATAAACTCTGTGTCAAGCGTGATAGCTTACGAGTAAAGTCACTTGTGTAGAACCTATCTCCGCGCACAAGGGCAATAGCGTCCCCTAGAACTCCACGAGTGGTCTGCAGTAAATCAATGTTGAATTATGTACATATAAATATTGCCACCGACCGTATATCCGCAGGCGAAGCGAGAACCGTCAGTCAGCGGCATCGTCGACTCTGCTTGAAGGCCCGTCTACAAGGGTACATTAATGAGCCTGGCAAACAGTTGGTCTCGTATCAAACCCACGTAAAGTTCGAGATTGTCGATATGACCATAAAGTTGTCGGGCGGCATTCTGAATGCAATGTTACAGTACCGTGATAATATGAAAGGCCTCGTTCACGTACGGCAATTTCGGGGTCAGGGTTCCATTCCTCAAACGATTGGAACTCTGAATGGGCAATGAAGACAAAGTTTTCGAGGAACATAAGACGGCGAGAACTTACGCTTTAATCCCAAAAACTTTCTGAACTCATTCATTGTACATACACCCCATGCTCTGGATTGCTCAATACCCATAATTTCAACGAGGCGTAATACCTCCGGCGTTCCTCGTCCACGGAAAGCTCCAGCTGGAGCCTCAATCGCGTCATACAGGACTTTGGCAAGGTCATCGTCAGAAAACTTTCCAGCTGAGTTGCGCTTCAGACTAGCAAGGAACACGTGTCAGGACAAAGAAAGCTTAAAAATAAAGGCGTTACCCCGCAAAGATTCGTTGGGCTGGATCAGGAGCTACATCGTCAAAAATCTTGGCGACGATAGCGAGATCACTCAAGGTCAACTGATAGAAAGATCGAGGCATTCGTTCAGAACATGGCGTTACTGTGGCTGAAGTCAAATCATACCTGATTGAAAGGTCTCCCACCAAAGGCGCTGTTGAAGACATCTTCGGTCCATTTCTGGTCGCGCGCTGATATGGTCGCGTGCCACTACATGTCATGAGGTTAAGGAAACAAGTCATATCAATCATGGGGGACTAACCCTATAAAGAACATTGAATTCCACGCTGCAATGGTTGCCCAAGCCTCGATCAATTTTCAGGTCCTTTGTGTCAATGATCTATCGGACAAATGCCGTTGAGATAAAGAGGGGTTAGAAATGACGAAGTTTACCCACATCGAATGCATCCATGTTCCAGTTAAGACCTTCTGATGATCCTAGAAAGCCAGCAACATAGTCGCCCATAATGGCACTCATGAAATAACCACCACTGAAGCAAACTATTATGAGTATCTCATATGCCTCTTAATAAAATAACGTACTTGACAAGCCTTGCCGTTTGAAAGATCTGTTCATCTTGGAGGGCGCGCTTGGCGGGATCACTTGGAGGCGGATCTGACCAGAGTTTATGCTCGTTGATCTTGAGGATTTTCTCTGCAATGTACTGTAGAAAGTTCGTGTTAGATGGGTATCAATACGGTACGGAAGGAATGGAAAAAATGTTCACATTGTGGTTGCGGCTGAAGAGAACAAGGAGGACGCCGGTTGCGGGTGGCAGGAAGATAAGCCTTTCTTCACTGAAAGTATCTGGGAAGAGCAAGCCACGTCCTGAGGCCTTGTCGCGGACCTTGTCCTGAGCGGCTTGGTCTGGCTTGAGCGATTAGTCCACATGTGGCTGTATGAGAATAAGAACCACGTACTATCGCCGTAAACAGGGCTCAAGTCAAGATAGGAGCTGGCGTTATTAACGGACATGTTCGCAGTATCGGTCCTGAACAACGAGTGTGTGACAATCGCTGCAAAGGCAAAAATCAAACTAGACATCCCTCCAGGGTGATTCACGATCTGGATGCAAACACTGAATACACATAGCGACCGATAGGAAATGTAACTCACCCCCTTTCTCTGAAGAATCGAGTCAAAGATCAACCCGGCATCTGGAAGAGAGGAGTACGGTAGCCCGCATTTGCCCTGAACGCTTCTCGCGTAGGCAGTACCGGCACGTCCATAGTCAGGATTCAATAAGTTGTTGCCCCCTCCATCTGCCTGCCTGTAACAGTGTTGTGGCCCAACGAATGAAGCTGGCGGGTGAGGGATCGTATTGTAAAGAGTACCAATAACAGAGTTGTTCAACTTGTGTTCGAGATCACTTTTGGGATCCAGACGTGCCAGGATGCCCAGGCCAGTCGCAAACTAGAGAGAAGTAGGTAAAAAGAAAGAAAAATCTGTGACGAAGGGACTAGACTTACGGCTCCTTTACGATCATCAATGGCAGTGGGATGCACAACTGCGTTCAGGAAAGCATCCTAGAATTCATGAGACTTCCAAAGTTTTGGGAAAATTCGAAGAACTCACAACGTCACGAGGATTGGGAACATATACACCCTTTGCTTTCACAGTTTCTGCCTAGTTTGAAGTCAAGCAGGTCGCAAATGTTACAGACTCTCTGTCTCACCTCTGAAATGAGGTTTGTTACAATGGAGTGCCCCTCACGACTGTCCTGAGGATCAATGGTTATCTGCCAGTCGTAATAGCCAGTAGGTGCAATAGGCGGTGCACGCCTCTTCAAGGATATATCGTCTGCGGCCATGGAGATGGCTTGTGCAGCAGTAATGTCCGTCATCGTGTGGATGCGAAAGAGTGGAAGAGACTGATTCAGTTTGCGAGAATGGCGCTCCTTTATAAATGGTATCGGAGGCACTTAAGGAGGCAAATTCCAGAATCTTGTCATCTGTATTCAATGGTAAGGACACATGTCATTTGCGGATGTTCAGAGACCTGTCACTCACAAGACTAAGCACAAGTTCTGTTCGCATAGACAAAATGCCGGAGCAGTTGGAGAAGAAAAATTCCCTCATCGCTGGAGTTGACAATGTGCAATGATGATGCCCCTTTCGGCCTTCGCGAGCAGTTGGATAACAAAATTGGGGTCATTTGGAGCAGATGACTGAGCCCTTGGTTCTAGATCTTTTCACGCGGGTTCCGTAAAGAAAGACAACATGACACTTAGGTAAGTATCAAGTGAAAGACATGGTGAACTCGATCTGGGCAAGTGGAGAGTTTCTGGCAAATACCTTTGATTTTCTCACGACCCCTTGCTCCTGCCAAACCACAGATAGGTCATTCCAGCGCTCTTCAAGTTCTTGATTGGCCTTGGGATTAGTGTTTAACATCTTTAAGAAATTGAAGATTGCCTCTCTACCTTTCAACACAATGGCATGGCATGGATCCTATCTTTAGCAAATTTTAAGCCATGTCCATTGTCCATCCTATAAAGTGAGAATCTAGAAAGTGAGAATCTAGCTCATGCGAATTGGTAAAGATCGTCTCTGTACGTATATCTGTATGTTGTGAGCTCTTCCAATCTAACACGACTCAATGCAGCTAAAACCATTAACGTCACCATATATTTCCAAGCTTCAAATACGGATTGATTTATCTTGTCATCATCCATCAGATCTTCAAATCTCGAACAATGAGTAAATCATTAATCAAGACTGAATGAAGGCTCGGCCGAGTGTCGACCTGAATGTGCACGTTTCCCGAAATGTCCCTGTTCAAGCATTTATAGACCACAGATAGCCGTAGCTCCGTTCTCAATTGGTTGTGATTGATCCCATTCCCCACCATAAGCATGGCATCGCAAGAGACAAGCCACGCTCTCGAGGCAACAGCGTCGTCTGCACTTAGTGACTCTTCAACCGTCGCTAACAGTCCTCAGACATCGACCTTCGTTAATCCGGCGGCTACAGAGTTTCCTCGTGTAATCCCCCCGCCGAATCCCAGCAACCCGAGAACTCTGGTTCTGTGTTTTGATGGAACTGGTGACCAGTGAGCAGTCATTCCACGTTGTATGTAGAGATGAGACCGACAACTGATTTGAATTCATTTCACAGATTCGATTCGGATGTATGCCATTTCCATTGCTCCAGGCACTGGAACTAATAGGACAACGCAATAGAATTCGAATATTGTCGAACTTTTTTCCATGTTGAAAAAGGATGATAGCGCCAAGCAGATGTGTTACTATCAGGTATGTGACCTTTGGCAAGCTTGTGATACATAGTTATGATATTTCACCAGGCCGGTATCGGTACCTATGAGTCTCCTCAGGTCGCAACACCCCTAGGCGCAAAGATTTCGAAGGCGAGGAACTTGGCAATGATCCTTCGTTATGTTGCATTAACTGTATCACAGACTCTTGACGAAATGATTGCCTGGAATTTGTCGTCCCACGTCATGGGTAAGCTTACAGCAGATTTTTTTTACATCGATACCCTATACAGGAGTTCATTTCTCTTTATCTAGACGGATATGAATTTTTGATGCAGAACTGTAAATTTCGCCTTTTCTCTCGTCTACTTTCCTTCTTGACTTGCGTTGTTCAGATAAAGCAGGCGATCATATATGCATCTTTGGTTTCTCTCGAGGCGCTTACACGGCGCGAGGCTTAGCTGGAATGATACATAAAGTATGTTCAAAACGCTATGCAATATTCATCTCGTCATTAACACCTGATTAGGTTGGGCTCCTTCCCGCCTGCAATTTCCAACAAGTTCCGTTTGCGTATAAAATGTATACTCGTGCCGATGAGACAGGATGGAAACAGTCGAATGCGTTCAAAAAGGCTTTCTCTGTCGATGTCCCCATCGAGTTTATAGGGGTCTGGTAAGTATAAAAGGAACGCTACTCGCAATCGCATTTACCCAAACTTTTATAGGGATACCGTAAATTCCGTTGGTCTCATCCCTCATAGCCTACCTTTCACAACGTCAAACACCATCGTTCGTACCTTCAGGCATGCCGTCTCTCTTGACGAACATCGTGCTAAATTTAAGGCAAACCTCTGGAATCGTCCTACTGTCAATGAGTCGACGCTCGGCGTCAAAGGTCAAAAGCCCGATATTCCTGGCGCAACATCTTTCATCACACCATCTTCTATTGCGAAGCCACGCCCTAATAGGAAGTCGGAATCACTCCAAGTTCTGGAACAAAGGTATTCTGGTCGAGTCGAACGTCCAACTGATGTCGAAGAAGTAAGCAAATTGAGGCCACTTCTTACTCGGACCAGAACTTACAGACGTCTCCCTAGGTTTGGTTCTCAGGATGTCACTGCGGTAAGTTCCGTGTCACTCCTCATGTGCGACAACTTAACGCCAGATAGATGTCGGCGGAGGTTCCGTAGAAAATGGCACACCCCACACTCTTGCTCGCATTCCTCTTCGATGGATGATTCGCGAGTGCTTCAAGGCTGATTCTGGCATCTTGTTTATGTCTGACGGTATTCGGAACGTCGGACTTGACCCTACTATGCTGTATCCATACGTCAAAGCGCGTCCTCCCCCTGTTCCCCTTGGCGGAGCCCAGCTCCAGAACATTCCCTCAGCAGCCGCGCAGAAGTTTCACAATTTCTCAGGCATGGACAGCCTTGTCGAGGTAACGAAGACTGAGGAAGAACACGATCTTCTCGACGCCATGTCACCGATATACGACCAGCTGAGCTTGGCTCCGTCCTGGTGGATCCTCGAACTCATCCCACTCAAGCATCGCTACCAGAGGAGCGATAATTCATGGACCTGGTATTTCCGCCCTAACCTTGGTGAGGGCCGCGTCATTCCAGACCAGAAGAAGCAAAAGATCAAAATTCATCGTACGGTCAAGATGCGTTCGGATGCGCAATATCCCAATGGTGCAAAGTACAAGCCGAAGGCGTCGTTTGATGTTGCACTGGGTTTGGGAAATGTAGAATGGATTGACTGATCTTGTACGTTAATTGAGTTGTAACCGTAGTGCTTTCTTTACCTCAAGTGTATGTTGTATGTATCTCCTATTAGATGTAAATCAATGTTGCCAGACTCTCAAGCAATAAATGAGCTTTCAACTCAGATCAGGATGGAATGTAGGTCCGGTAATCAGTACAGACTCCAGCCATCTATCAAGATTCAAAAAATTTGACTTACAGTACTGACAATTTGACAGTCAGCATTTTCTCTTCCAATTACAGGATGGCATTGACACTATACCTTAGAAAGCAACATCGCTAGTCTTCTGATCCAGATGGATTGAACGGCGAACACAAATGATTCGACGAGAAGGAGAGCATGCTGTGAAAAGGAGCGCTGATATGTGAGATAGCCATAACTTAGTCATGGAAATGAATAGTGCTACCCAGAGATAGTCAGGTAGAAGACGCAAGAGTCCACACAACAAGACAGTGTCCGAGTCAGGTGCTACCTTCTGAAAGATGTCCTGACGCGCAATAAGGAAGCAAACATGTTCCCGAGATAACCGCAGGGAAATATTTGGAAGAGAAGCTGAAGTCTCGTGAATATGAAGAGAAATCGAGCAGGGATAGCCACAGAGAGCAGTTTGAAAATAGATTCTTCGGCGGCCAAGTATAGTTTTGGATAATCCAGAAGGCAACTTCTACTTGGAGTAACACCTGGGAATTAAAAACAAGGCAACAGAAATTTCTAGCAAAATCGGATGGTATAGTGGGTTGATGAAAGACAAGATATGAATCGGCCGGCCTGTCCCGGTCGCGAATAGGTATGGGACCGCCCGTTGTTCCAAACGACTACGTCAACATGTACAAACTAGATATGTAATACACATACCGCGCGCTGCAATTCACGTTGTCTGGTCTGAGGAAACTCTTTTATTGACTATTTCTCGTCCACTAATTTAATGCTATTCTAGACATGTACTATCACAATATCAGAGGTGGTAATGAACGGCTCGGTAAATAGTCTATGGTGACTCAATCTAATCTAAGGTTAGTCGAGCGAAACTCGTTTCAGGTTTGCGGGAAATAGTTCTATCTGACCTTTCCACTCAGGTGAATAGTTCGAATCGAATGTAGAAGGGGTCTAGTATGACGGAACCGTTTTCATCTTCGCAATAAATAGTCCCGTGTGACCTCTGCGCATAGGTAAGTAGTCAATTGGAACTCTACCACACGCAATTTAGTCTGACAGAACACTTTTGATTCTGTGGCAAATAGTTCTGTACGACCGTTCCAGCTAGGTGAGCAGTCAGTGTGGACTCGATCACACACCCTTCAGGCTGACAGAACTCTTTCCGATTCGCAGCAAATGGTCCTGTTCAACTGTTTCGGAGTAAGTATAGTTAGCGTCGACTATTTACATGCCATCTGGTCTGACAGAACATGTTTCAGCCTCTTCACAATCAATAGCTCTGCTTAACGGCTTAGCGTCGCAATAAATCGTTCTATATTACAGGCAAGTAGTCAATGGAGATTTGATCGCACGCTGTCTAGTCTGACAGAAGCCTTTCAGTGCAAGAAAGCCAAGGAACATCGCCATCGTTGAAAGAAGACTGAAGGCGGTAACACCAACTGTGGACTTGGTACCATGTGACGTTAACCGCGATGACTGTAAAAGTTGTCTGGCAGGCGTTTAAAGCAGAGAAATGTAGATCAAATAAGATGAAATCAAATCATTCCTTACCTTCTGCCATCTCACGATTTAATATCTTTCAACATACGCCTGGGATTCGACAATGTCGCATTGTTCCTTCTTTCCAGTTCACGGGATACGTCCGATCTTGGTTCAACTATGTTACATATGTTCCCTTCAATGACGTGTCACTCGCAAACCGCGATCCAGGCATACAGGATGGTGCGGGGCGGGGGCCCTTTGGGTATAAATCAAGCAATCAAGGTAGTGCTCTCGCACAGTTCACTTCCTTAGGCGAGTACATGTTTCTTTATCTCAGTGAGATTTTAGCGATAGTCATTTATACATCAAGTAGCCTCACTTGGGCTGGATTTACCTCGACGGAATATCCACACAGCACTGCCGAGTATTTCCATTAGTGCTACCATAGCCTTACCACTTGATGTCCTCCCAGCAGATGTGAAGAATATAATATTTCGATTCGACTCGCGGCCCTCGTTCGATGACGGTCACTTATACCATCACTTACTGGGGGCAGCTCTGGCCCTCTATCCTGTCACGTTGGAATATCTTCCCTGAAAAGACTTCCATATCGCCTTCAGGTGCTGCATTTGCGAGCAAAACAACCTTTAAAAGTACTTTAACATCGAGCGCAACAACATCAAGAATTCGAACAATACTATATCAGCTTCTTCCACTTCTTCGTTCCCGGTTTCTACATCAGCTCATAGAATTCGAGCTCAACTATTACCCTCTGAGTAGGCTCGATACTGTCGAGGGGTATCCTTAGACGAGTGGATGACTTTTTCGTGGCGTCCAGGGCATTATATCGTACTTCATCCACTGTGAGTGTCATGATCACTCTGGGCATGCATCGACAGGCGAAGACTGCTACAACTTCTGACAGATAGGGTGTATATATATGTTAAATCTCATTCGCTCCAGCTTATTCCAGAAAGCATCAAGACCTTTGATCTCTTCGAGGATCATTGCTCCATTTTTTCTTCGTTCCACAACTTAACTTGACAAAGCTTCGCATACCTCTACAAGGACTCTCGACACTTCGTAGTCTTTGATAGAGAAGATGGTGGAGATCGATGCTGCGATCAACGTGAGGCACGCAAGGGATGAATCAGGGAAGTGCTATACGCCGGGAAGGGAATTTTCTGAGGTTCGTGGATCGTTGGTGATAGTGAGTGGGATCGTAACCCTGTATGTACAGCTCGCTACAATTATGGATGTAACTATTATACACCGCAGATCTTTGCTGCGGTAAATCCCATCAAGTGACTAACTTCTGGGAACTGGATGCTGACTTCGAACTCTTTTAAGAGGTAGGGCACACAGGCCAAAAGAACCCCCTTCTCAAATACCGGCCATAGACGAGAAGCCATGAACTAAATATGTTACGATTGTTCGATAGAACATCTATCAATGCATCCAAGATGCAAGATGATGGAAAGAGGAGGGGTGTGCGAAATGAATGATCCAAGATCATATGATATGCAGAATAGAAGATTGACTGGATTTGATAAAATGATGATGTAGGGCTAGTTGGGATGAAGGGTATTATGAAGAAAGTGAGCTGGGAATGACAGAAAGGTCAGTTGCTGGCACAACTTGGGGAATGTACGAGGGAAGCCAGACCTGAAGGCTGCAGTAGATGAAACCTGTGTCAATCTAATGAGTTTCAAGTGCCCCCTAGACGGAATAAGAGCTATGAAAAGAGTATCAAGGTAAAATTGAGATAATCAGACCGAAGGATGTAAGCAATAAGCACAATTGCGAGGAGATTTGTTGCAAAGCTAAATCAGCGGCAATATAGTATCATAGGAAGGATTGATAAATGGTAGGTTAACAATTAGCCCTGATAGTGTTCTTCCTTGAGATTTCGGAAGTAATGGTAAGTCGAAAGTTCTGTGCTCGAAAGATACAAATCATAGACCAGCACTCATGATCCACATACCCGTCAATGGCGGGGTGCACTCGAACAGTGGCGTTCCTCCACATTCCTCCTTTGTATCCGTAAAACCTCCGACTCAATCACGCACTTGCTTCGTACCCCTTCAAGGCTTTCATTTCTTAACTTCATTATTGTCACCTTACGAAAAGAACGCACGACGAAAAAAGGAGAGGGATTCAAAGGTTTGCCATGAGTAATTTAAGAGGCGACTTGAATGCAGCTCTCCATTTTTGGCCCACGCATCATGTACCACCAGGTCGCGGCACTGAACATTTACACACACTACCTCAAATCCTTTCACTTTCCACTATTTCAACTTGGACGATCATCGATCAGGTTTCACTTGTGATTTTAAGTGAACGTACTCTTTGGAACTCGGGCCTTCCTACGATCGGGGGGTTTCATTCAAACAGACAGTGCTTAGGAGCTACCTAAGCATTTAGATAACGGTGTCCTTCGATAGCCCTCAAGCTCCGTACTATCATCAATCCTGATCCCTCACGCGCGCGGAGTTGATTAACCTCGCTCCGTGGGTCCAGACAAGACTCATTGTATTGATACTCTCAGGGTTGCGAAAGCAAGGGGCCATGCCCTTCTTTCTCATTCAAAGGATCATACAAGTGGAGAAGTCCTGGGATTTGGTTGATCATGTTACATATCTAGATCCGTGCGCGGAGTTTTTTTTTTTTTTAACGTTGGTCAGTGTGTCCACCCACCACTACCACGCTACAACCCCACAAGAATCCAGGTCCTGGGTGCCACCTACTCACGGAAGTGGACGCCAAGGGGCCAGATTGGAGAGACTGTAATCCTATCAATTTCTCGAACTGGTGACTAGAGTGATTGATTTTTTTAATGTGGATTTTCAGACGACTTCTAAAGCGGAACACCTATCTTCGTCTCTTCTTATGCAAATTACGCACACCATAGGTCACCGGTTCTCTCGATAGTAATGATAAATACCCAGTCGAATTGCTGCCTAAATGAAGTAATACTGCATCATGTATTCTGTGCGGTTCCTTTAAGCTTCAGACACATTCATGTGTCTGTAGCTTTTGGATGGAGTTCGCACGAGGCACAAGAGGAACAATGTAATACCAAGTTCTTATCTAGATTATCTCACTTTCATCTATTGCGGGTCTGGTTTTCAACTACATATAAGGGTGTGTGCTCCCACCGGTTATTATTCTGGAGTTCATATTCTCCCTTTTAGTCGGCTGATGTTACGTCCATGTGCCGGTGTGCTGTATGTTGTTTTGTTAACCATGATCGTGTGGCTGTCTCTTCCATTGCTCGGTTCTGTGACCACAGCTAACAGATTGCCGCCCACCAGGTTCTGATGGAATTGAACCACTCCTTTATCAATTATCTCTCGGCACCACAATCCTTTACGCCTCGCTCCACAATACTCCATTGCGAAAGAGTTTCCTTTCACGCCTCGCGGACCGTCATTCTTTATTTCTATTCATTCCGCCTTGCTGTTTCTTAGGAACGTGGAAGAAACGTGGATCATCATCATCATCTCTGCTATATAGGAGACGGCCGAGAAGCGGGACAATTTCCGAGCTTCTAACATTATCCTGGGCATTTTCAATAGTTCATGTCCGATGGATGGGTTTCTTCGCCGCATTCAAGAAATATTCCCATTTGTATGGGGCAAACGATGTTTGTGAGGAACGCAAACGTCATGGATTCATGCCCGCGCCTCAAGGCGGGTACCCCCGAGCCTTGATAAATTCTCGTGAGCATTCCACCACTCTGAAATGGCTCCCCCGTCCATATTACCACCGGAGTTGATTGATGCGGTATTCGACCAGGTCGATGCAGCCGACCGTGATAAGGTCGTATCTATCTGTTCCCAAGTGGGCAGCGTTTTTCGAGGCGTTGCGCAGAAACGTATCTTCCGTGAAATAACTCTCTCTTTCGACACATACGGACGTCATTCCTCTAATGCCGAGGCGCTGTCTGAAATTATTTTGAAGAATCACGCGCTAGTATCATTAGTGCACTCCCTGGTCTTACGGCTTGGCAACTTGGAGTTGGCTTCGCAGCACGCTTCCTTGCTAGGCTCATTTCCTCGTCTCACAAAAGTCACTCTCACTTCTCGCAGTGACTACGTTCATTGGGAAAAGATGCCAGCCAGGATACACGATGCGTTGATGTCATTGCTTAAACAACCACCCATTAAATTTCTCGCCATACAGCGCCAGGTCCGATTTCCCGTCGATATTCTCTTAAGCACCCCACATATTATACGTCTTTCTATCGAATCTTCGTCAATCTCTTCTTCTTCTCCCTCAAGCTTTCCGCAGATAGCGAGTCTACACACGCTTACTGCTGTCGTTTATGGAGACAATGGAGACTCGGTGGGCGCAGTAGACACCACTTTGAAGGTTTTTGCTCCCTCTCTGGTAAACGTTGGTCTAGACTGTCACCTCTATGATACAAACCCACCATGTAAGTTTACATTTTACAGTCTCATATACGCCCTAATACTGGTTTTTCCAGCTCACATGAGTCGTATCGTGTCATTAGGTGGCGCTACAAGTTTACGATCATTGAAGCTACTCCTGCGTGTCCAGTACACTACTGGGCAGCTCATCGCTTACACACAAATGCTACAAACGCTACAAATGCTATCAGAGTCCAAGGACAATGTCGATTTGGAACTCTGGATACAGTTTCTACGCCCAATTGGTAGACTCTACGTCCCACATTGGTCGACACTTGACCAGGCTCTCTGTGAAATGCTAGATAAGTCGACTATTGGCTCATTAAGAGTAGTCTTATCCACATATAGCCCAGATGAAGAGGGGTTAACCACAGTTAAGAATGCGATGGTGGGCTTGGACTTAAGGTCTTGTATTCACTACGACTTAGATTCCGAAAGTTACGAATTTCGATCACCCATTATTTTTGACACAATCGCGATATGCCGCTAGTGTATTTTGTAAGAAGCACGTATTAACATACGTGTATACGTACAGTCGGCGTTAAATGGTCTGGAATCAAAAGTTGATCATAATGACATATGCACTGCCTTGTTTTCTTGCTTTGTTTCTTCATCATCAGGTCAAATCTGAAATCCGGGCCCCATCTTATCTGCAATGCTGACCGTCCCCCAAGACCTCCTTGATGCAATTCTCAGTTTACTTCTGGATGAACAGCGCACACTCCGCGCATGCAGCTTGGTATCTTCCTCGTTTCGCTTCATTTCTCAGAAATATCTTTTTCACTCCATTGATCTATATCTGGACCATGTACACGACTGGACCAATCATCGTCTCCACTCTATCCTCCTTGAAAGCCCTAGGTTTTGTGGATACATCCAAGCCTTGACCATCGACATATCTGGTGGCTCGGGTTGGAACGTAGCAGTAATTCTATCAAATTTGCCACGCGTCCATAGCCTCCGCTTACTCAATGGTATTCCGCGCGGAGAATGGCAAAATTTGGAACAATGCTTCAGAAATGAGCTTCTTCGGTTGATGCGGTCACCAACGCTGGAAAAACTATCACTCGAATTTATCGACATACCGTTCACATATCTATCCTCTCTTTCGCACCTCAAGTATCTATCTTTTCCTCTTATCAATAACTTTCGAAGCAACACTAACAGCACTACGGGCTTAACGGCAAACTCGGACTCCTCCAATTCACCTTTCGCCCCGTCTATTGGGACCCGAGGCCATTTAAGGTCGTTGAGGGTATTCAACCCAGACGAGGGGAGGATGGTTATTGAAGCATTAGGGCGGAATGACTCAGCACTGCTCCTCACGCGTCTGTGCAGCTTCTACGGCAGAATCGCACGTAGCGATGACTTGGGTCCCGCACAGAATATTCTTACAATTGCTGCTAATACACTCTCATCAGTCGTTATACGAATGGAATGCAGTAAGCTACAGAACCTCTATGTCAAGGCCTTCATACTTAGATGATCGCTAGTCAGACTCCCCCCCAATGACTATCTTGATCTCAGAAACCTACGCTCACTACGACACCTTGAGCTTCGTTTGTCTGGATCTAAAAATGAAACGTGCGGGCACTGTCTCCTGGCAACTCTTCATACGTTGCCGGTATTCCGTGCATTGGAGGAATTGATATTGTTTGGTGTTAGTGATGTTTACTTGGACTCGTACGATTGGTATCGACTGGACGAGCTCTTGACAGATAACTCCAGAATTCCACCTCCAGGTCATGTTATTATAGAACTATGGAGTACCCATTCGTATATTACACAGCATGTTCCAAAACTGGTCGCAAAAGGGTGTCTTACGATATCTGAACGTTGCTAATTATTGTTATCGGTCGGTATTCAATTAAAACTGTAGTGACACCAATACTAGGTTAAAGTTCAGAACAGCTCTAGGTAGAATAACTCTACTAGTAATTGAATTTGTACCAGATATAATTTGACAATCACTTGGTAATTTCGAGAGTGTATCATGCTGAGGCAAAGGATCGACTCTAGTGTGCGCGAAACTAACCCGCGACGAGGAGCATGTTCACAGATTGATGTCATAAGCTTAACTTTCGGGCGATTCTCACAATGATGATACGCACACAGACAGACAAGTCACTACATACTGGCATACACAGGTTGCGGACAACGGCGATAATGCATAGATTGTCCCAGAATAATCCCTCTTAACCATTTTCATTATACTTGAGGAGGTTGATATCGATTCCGAGTCGTCCGCTGGTACTTGACCCATAACTTGACGAGTCACCCCCGAGTCCCAACTCGAGTACTCATCTCTCAATGAAACTTCTAACCCTTTCGAAGTACGTCGTATTCATTTATGGCACAATGTAAAACTGTAATTTGCCCGGTGTTTTCCTTCTCCATCGCTCAAGCTGGTTCAAATAATCTTCAAATATTCTAGGCTCGTTACGATGTCTAGATGTTGCGAAGGATAAAAGCACCCATTCAGGCATTGAAAATTTCATCGGAAGCCGGCTCACACGGCGTGTTCGAAGTTCCGTGGTCGAAAAAACATTCGGTAACAATTGGAGAAGATAATTTCGGTAACGACTTAAACATTTGCACGAATATTTTGTGCCACATCCGATAAAGGCTCATCCCTACTGTCCCGCCATCATGATATATTCTCCAACGCTGCCCTTTGACATTGTCTGTGACATTGTGGCTCAAATTTCCGACCATAAAACGCTGGCAGCATGTAGCCTGACATTTTCGGCCCTACGCCGAGTAGCACAGATACGCATCTTCCACCAGATGACAATCACAGTTGGAAGCATTACACCTGGCTCTATATACGCTATCAATGCGTCGGATCTGGCAGCATTTCTCATCGCAAATCCTCGTATTGCGTGGTCGATTCGTTCTCTCACTATTCGAGTCCTCGAAGATGTGAACGGTGCATCCGGAGCACCACATTGGCCGACGAGCGAATCGCTTCTCACAGCATTCCCATATGTTCAGCGTATTTCTATCGTTGATGTCACCCGTTCGCGGTATAGGGGATGGTGGGAAGCCAGCGGAGAGTTTGCACAAGCTCTGCGGCGATTCTTGGATCAAGACTCCGTGCGTATACTACAAGTCGGTGCTCCAGGCATGGAACGAGAGTTTGAATGGCCTAAAGCACATGACGACCCTTCTTTTACTTTCGAAAACGCTGGCGACCAGGATGAAGCGGCAACCAAAGGGCTTCGTGTGCTCAAAGCAGCCGCGTTTCGGGACAGGCCCGACAACTTACGCACCATTCAAAATATATTTTTTCGATCAGCGATATCCCTAATCCACGTATGGTTAGCATTTCCATCACACTCGTTGCCATGTACGAGATTTCGACCAATTAATCTTTATCAAGAAGTTTAAAATCATCCCTAACTAGGCCACTACTTCAACGCTCCCCTTTCTTTGAGTCCCTTGGTCGCACTCAAGAGCCTGGGGCTTTTGTTCAATGCAGAAACCCTCATTCGGCCAGTGGTACAGATCCTTGATACCATCCCTGCAGCGGTGCACGAGCCACTCACTCTTTCGATCTTCATGCAACGCTCGAGTTTCTCACCAGTTACGCCAGAGCGTTGGAGACAACTTGACGATAAATTGATAGAGATGTTGGATCGCCAGATTTTATGTACTGTGGAGTTGCAAATATCAATATTCGAGGTGGGCCAGACATTCAAAAGTGCCGCTGATACCCTCAAATCCGTCCTTTTGGGTCTCAGCGAGAGAAATTGTGTTGCGTTCAGGAGGAGGTGATTGGGGTATTGCGATGGTTTCGTTGAAGGATTTACCACATTAATAGGTAGCATGAAGAATTTATTTTGCTCATAGCCGCATCGTCTCATTTCTGAGTGGACTTTATGTTATAGTACGGAACATAGATGTTGATCAGAGGCACTGATAATACTGTGCATCGAAATTTTAGTACTGGATGCAGATCAATGAGGAGAGGCTTACGTAGTCGTTGATCACAGTGCAAGTGTACCCCGCCGCACAAACTGTGGAACCAGTCCATCCAATGCCTCCGCATTGACCGTACTGAGCTACCGTGCCAGTTGCAGTCGAGGCAGCGGATGTAGACGTGGAGGTGGTCGAGGTGGTCGAGGCTTTAGTTGTGGTCGAGGTTGTCGTGGTCGAAGTGGTCGAAGTGGTCGAAGTAGTCGTGGTCGAGGCTTTTGTTGTGGTCGAAGCTGTCGATCCCCCACTAGGGCAAGTGAAAACATCCGGCCCTATTGACCATTGTCTCAGTGAGAGCATACCCTGTTACAGGGATTTTCGTACCTGGAATGGTGTAGCTAGTAAGAGTAGGGTAATAGATGTTGACGGTGATGCCGGGGTCAGTGCCTTGTAGAAAAACGTAAGAAAGCAAAATGAATGACGATCGTACTACGAACCAGCGTAGGCACCTGGGAAACTGAC
The DNA here is from genome assembly GCA_018220975.1 of Tephrocybe sp. 9980TJB. Classification (NCBI taxonomy): domain Eukaryota; kingdom Fungi; phylum Basidiomycota; class Agaricomycetes; order Agaricales; family Lyophyllaceae; genus Tephrocybe; species Tephrocybe sp. 9980TJB. The sequence continues at coordinate 55,064 of JABAJU010000129.1, forward strand.
AGTGGCAGGGCTAGCACTTCCGCCGCCAGTAATCTGGAGCTGAGCGCACTCCATCTGTAATGAGAAAGGCAATGTCATAAAGAATTCGCGAGTTTGTAACTTTACGACGTACGTAGAATTGAGCGCCCGGGTAGCTTGATGCAGCATGGAGGGCTAGATTTCAAGGGTTAGCGCTAGTTATTTTAACAGGGAATAAAATACCAATGATTTCGTGGCGGAGGAGATACTGGCCAGCCGGAATGCAAGACGGGATTGTGAAGGTCACCTTCCCTTTATTGGCAATCATTCGGTCTACACCCCAAGTCGCCGACGCGACATCCAATCCATCTTCGTAGATCTTGAACCACTTGAGCCCGGTGACATTCGTTTGCGTCGCGTTAGGGATTGCAGCCCTGTTGTATGCCTTATCTGAGTACAGTTCATATCCACCATTGAGAATCAAAGAACGTACAGGTAGGAAATGACTGGTCCTTTGTGTGACGAATCGATGGGATCCGCAGTGTCAGTGGAATCGGCGCCTGCAAGGGTATGATGCCACTCTGTGGTGACACTGGCACCGGCCGGGACGGTCATAATAACGTTGGACATGGGTTGGTGGTAAGGGTTGATACCACCGTTGCAAATGATATCTAAAAGTACAGCCTATAAACATCATCAGAGACAGGGTGGAGGTTGCAACTGACCATTCGAGGTGACATCAGAGATAGGCTGAGAGATGATGAATTAGTCTTGAGACTATATACACAGACATGAAATTGCACATACGCCATCGTAGTCTGGAACGCGGATACCTGTCAAATGGCCTTGATCAGCTCCATTGACATAGAATTCCTGTAAAGTAATAGTTGGTTAGAGAAAAAAATAAGGCAAACTAGGGACTCTCTCACTTGGAAGATGGTGTGCGCCGATGCTGACGCAACCAGAGCGAGAACAGTTGAAGTACGCATGTTGACAATGAGCCCCCTTTCCAAGCTGAAGACAAGAAAGACAGGATTTATACCGGTGTAGAGGTCCACACGCCGCGCAAATCAGGTTCGCGAAACTGAAGTGTGAAGGGTCAAATGAGCGGTCGTCAGGTAGGCGGGATCATCAAAGGAAAATAATCGGGCAAGTGCATTAGAGTGGAGCGCTAGGTATTCACGACTTACTATTGCGATATTTTACAGAAGAATACCCGGGTAGTTTGGGATGAGGGTAACGGAGTGACATTTGACCTCGGATTCAGCACACCTTGACGATGCCAAGAAAAACGGACCTGCGCCTTCGGGATGGTGATGGCAGGTTGAATGGCCTTGTGATCAAGGGTTGTCTATTCCTCACGCCAGATTATCAGTAGATAGTATTCAAGATGCATTTTTAGAGCAAGTCCATCGTCCCAGGCTCGGACGGCGGAGTATTTGTTGGTCATTCTGAGGCCAGGACGTGATCATATGTTCGTCGCCAAACAAGAGTCACTGAGATCGGCAGAAAGCGAGGACGAAACTCTTCTCAGAGGAGCCAGAGAACTCTTTCAGGATGCACACGAGAGTAGACCAAGGAAAGGGCTAATAAATTTGCCAGACGCATCGATGAAAGGCGGGTTGAATTTTGAAGCACATATCTATTGCCCTTGCATATCTTTTAAAAAATATCCAACAGATTGATATTCTATAGCATTCCTACATTTTGCAGGTCAGGTCTAGGCTAGTGCGGAGAAACACTGACAGTGAAAGATCTTACAGTCTCTCGTTCCGCGGACTCGCATGACCTTCCAAAGTCAAAAACAACGTAATTCAAACATGCTAACCAGCATTTTGTAGATTTAATCAGATTCGGTTTTGACGGCATGCTGTCATAGTTGTTCGCATTTCTGTATGGAAGATGTATGGGGGAAAACGGAGAAAATATGGGATTATGTAAGGGCGGATTGACGAGTGATAACAGTCACTGTCAGTACATTCTCATCGACCCGCATGATCACCAGACAGATACCGACTGTGCACTTCGTCGCAGAGCCAAGGACATAAAATTCATACTCCTTTCATTTGTACTCTGGGAATGGGACTTTTTTTTCTGGTGCATAAATCACCTACAGGCTCTACAGTTTTGGGTCTGAATCATTCTCTACCCCCGCTTACACTAGTGGCTACTTCGGGATAGCAGCAAGTCAAGACAGGTTCTGATGTACGTCAGCTAAATCTACTGTGCCCTTCGAACATATCCACCGAGGCATGCCCTAACGCACTCTCGGATGTGACATCAAAAACTGGCAGTCATTTCATTGCCTTTCCTTTCACGTCCGCGCGGAATATACTCTCGTGTATGCACTTCTGAGCTCATGTCGAGATACCTGTGCATCTATCCCTTGGCTTTTTGCTAAACCTGTCTTTTCTGGAAAGCTAGATATGCACCAACATAGCCCAGTTTATTTTTGCGTCATCATGGACAGCAGAGAATTCTTGAATGACTAGGTAGCATAACTTCAGTACTCCACCAACGTTTATCTCGTTTCCTTCCAGATTTTGCTGCTCAGACTCCTTCGCATCTGATCTGTATCTCAATAATGCATACACCTCATGATTCCTTTCCTATAATATACACTTGTTCAATACACTGATTCCATTCGAACATACAAAACCGAACATATCCTCAGTCAAACCCTCCAAACAGCCTTCGCTGCAGGTTTCTTCTTGTTCAAAGTATGACCGACTCCCTCCTCATCCCTTGTACTGCACGGTCCTGATGGTTTCTTGGCACGGGCGAGAGTCCTTCCACGAAGTGGATTCTCTTCCGATGGCGAGCTGAATTGAGAGCGGTCATCTGTACGATGAGATGGACGAGATAGAGGGCATGAAATGCGACGTTTGGAGTGGGCCCTGTAAATAGTTCTCGAGAGTGAAGAAGAAGCCCGAGATTGTGAGGCGGTGTGGGCGGCTGGAGAAGGTGACGAAGGAGACATGGGTAAAGGTGCGCAATGGGGCGCGCGGGACGATGATGATAGCTCTGAGGAAGGGACAGCCAATGAGGTACCAGGTTTTGGAGCGGTGACTATGTTTACAGCCTGTTGTAACTCGGCTTCATTCTCGTCATCGCATTCGGGGATCGTACACAACACCCGCGTGTGCTGAGGGTCAGCCTCCCATGTGAATATCAACTCTCGAATGAATGTTTCCGAGAGCTCTTCTTCGTCGCGGCCTCGGTCCTGATCGGTCTGGGAAACATGTAAAGGCGTGGGCGAGATGTACCCGTCGTCATCTTCATCTTCATCACCACAGCCTAGAAATGGACTCTTCGGATTGAACGAGCGGCGAACACCCACGAACCCAAGTCCATCAAAATCACCTTGCTTCCCGTCTTTGCGAGGTACGCCTGAGATACCTAGACCAACGAGGTGGGAAGGAGGAGATGGGGTTAGGGGAAGGGAGCTTGAACGGATATGACGGGGAGGGGAAAATATATCCGATTCCAGTGAAGGACGCGGAGAAACGGAAACGTCCGAACAGGATGACGAGGTAGATGTGTCGCTAGTAAGAGAGACATCGGAAAATGGGGTCTTGACATAAGGGCTCGACCACAGAAAGCCGCGCGCAAGGGGGACGACACTTGCAGAGAAAAGCGATTGAAGGGTTCTAGATGTGACTGGGTCATCTACATGGTCGGGTGTAGAGAGATGAGAGAATGCATAGGAGATATATCGCGCTATAGAAGACATGGAAAAAGTGAGCGTGTGTATAATCAGAAAGATAGGATGTGGTGGGTTGGTTCCAGAAGATGTACCTCGCCAAAGCCTTTAAATTTGCTCCAGTGTGGCTGACCATGATTAACGCGACTGTTGAATTTGAAGATTTTTCTCTGTGCGGCTGACAACAAAATAAATTGAATATGGGCAGTTGGAAATCCGAGATAAGATCTTGATAAGATACAATCCGCAGTGATACAGGATGTGCGGCATCATCGACGGATCCTAAATGGATCCTGTATTTCGTGTTATCATCCAAACTTAACATCTTGTGCATGGTTGTTCTGTTGACAGCACGGCTCAAATCCTTCCATCAGGGCCAGCGGGCGTGGCCTGATTGCTTGCTTGATGACGGGTTCATTTACTGTTCGAGAAAGCCCTATTGTTCTACCGGAATAGTTTTACTGGCCATCCCGGACAATTTCATATGAAGACCCTGCATATGTAAGATTTGGTGAAATAAGGATTCTGGAGCAGTCCTGTAGAAGCTTGAGCAAATTCTGAGTTATCATTGACGAATGAAGTATGAAACATCAGCTGGAAAATTTCCGATCAACAAGTTACTGCTAACCCATGGTCCCGTGCATGCATACGGGCATTTTTCCGGTCCCACGTAACCCAAAGCGTTCCGGCCTACCAGACGTATTGGACACTTACGGAAGGTTGGGGGTCGAAGCAGTTAGCAACTTACTAGATTCAACCCAGTGATGTCACATTAACTCGTCGATTCATCAACCACGTTTTGTCTTGGACGATACTACTGGGCACTACCAATAGAAGACTGACAAACTTCTTGGATTGTATTTCTTACAGGTTAAGACTTTGAATAGTCGACTGGAAGAGGATGTTTAGATTGCTCATAAGGTGTACTAGTAGGTATCGACAATGCTCAACTCAAAGATCTCTGATGGAAGGCTCTTCCCAGAGATTCCACACCTTACAATTCCCTGACCGTTAATGAGCATCCAACGCCCATGCACCCTGCTTTCCCTGAGTGATTTTTACCAACATACGGGCATTCCGTACCCAAGCACGTCTCGACTTCACGTCCCAGTCGTTGTATGGCACGTCCCTTGGGGCGTCCTTTGGGGTGTGCCTGGGGAGAACTTTTGATGGCACGCCCCAGTACGCCCCGTCACGTCTTTATACAGTGCCCTGCCAAACATGATACCAGACATCTGAGCGTTCCTTGTGGCTCAAATATTTGTTTTTGGCGTTTTTGTGTTGTAATGTCCTACCGCTGGGCGACTGCAAGGGCTCATGGATGAGATTGCCGTAATCATCAGAGAGTGCTCGGCATGTGACTTGTACATGAAGAAGAGTCTTTCAAGTGCTTACCAACGTCTTTCTACTGGAATTTTACTCTGACCTTCTGTAGAAAAATACCTAAGATCATTCATCTATGAAAGCCGTCTAGCCGAGTACGCCAACCGATTTTCAGAGTTTAAAACGAAGATACAGCAAGCCCTTACCATGCATATGGCGCTTGGCGTCGATGCAGTGCAACAGAAGCTAAATGAGAATGGGTCAATTCTTTCTGACATACGCTCTCCAATGAGAGAGCTTTTCACTGTTGAAGGCAATGGCCAACTCAAATTGCTACCAATCGCTCAAGTTCATAGGGCTTAATTACAACATTCAGAACACTCAATTCACACTGAATAGATTGAGTAGAATGTGCTTTTATTGGTATATAAGGTATACTAGATGAAACCAAGTCTCAATGATCTCAAGAGCTTGATAAACACCTGGGATGGTCTCAAGAAGAATATTCTATAAAACCGAAGCTTTCCAACTCAAAAGCCTAGGCAATACCACTCCCTGGGGTACTCCGAGCCTGTAAGAAGGTAACTTGGGTCCT